>JBBWSL010000162.1:0-103329 GCA_038088545.1 Diaporthe humulicola
TATAAAATTAAATATTTATACCTAAAAAAATAAATACTATACTTAAAATAGTAACTAAGTATATAGCCCTATATATATAAATTTATTTCTATTATAATATTTATATATAAATTTATAATATAACTTTATATATTAATATTCTATATTACTATATACTCTATAGTATAATATTACTATTTTTATAGTACTTAATTACCCTCTATAATACTTAATTACCCTCTATAGTGCCTATAAGCCTATACTATAGCTTCCATAGTATAGCTTCTATAGCTACTTTTAACCTCTATAGTTACTTCTAGCCTTAATAGCTACTTCTAACCTCTATAGCTACTTCTGGCCTTTATAGCTACTTCTAACCTCTATAGTTTAGCTTTATAGCTTATAGCACTATAGAAGCCACTATTATACCCTTATAGTAGCTTAGTAACTATAATATCTTTATAGGTCTTTTTCTTACCCTAATTATTACTAAAGTTATTACTAAAAAGGCTATAGAGGTTACATAGGGCACTTACTTAAAACTATAAAAAGTACTATAAAGGGTAGTAAAAATATTAAATAGTAGTCTCTAATTAGCTATAATACTACTTAGTTAGCGCTTTAGGTATAGTATCTATTTTTTTAGGTTTAAATATCTAGTCTTATTAATATTATTTTATTATAATAATATTATATAATACTAATTATTATTTTATAGTAATATAATTATTTTTATTATATTTTTATAATATTTCTTTAATATTATATTATTATAATTATTTTATTAATACTTATAAGCTTATTATATTATTATTTTATTATATAAAAAGTTTTTATTAGCTTACTTTTTAATTAAGTTATTTAATAAAGAGGTTAAGGTTATTATATATAATAGATATAATTATATTAATATACTATTTATAATTAAAGTAGGTATTACTATTATAATTTAATTACTATTAATATAGTATATTAATAATCCTAAGAATTATAATAAAGTTAATTATAATATAAATATTATTACTTAAGGGTATATTATTTATAATTAAAATAGGTATATAAATAATAATAATAATAATTTACCTTTTTGATTTTACTATTTTATAATTATATAAGTAATTACTAATTAATATTAGTTAAATTTTATATATATATATAGTAGTTTATAATAAGTTTAAGTATATAATAAGTATATTTTAATTATTATTATTTAGGGTAGGTTATAGCTAGAGGCTATAGCCTTCCTAATAACTACTATGGGCTACTTATGGTTATATAACTACCTATATAACTACTAATTTACTTATCTATGTATTATAATCTATAGTAAGGAAATTTAAAAAGTTTCTTAAAGTAATGCTTTGCTTCTGCAAGAGCTGGAATAAGGGTGGTGAATTAACCTGATTAATATGAATGCGCTGTTGCTTAAAATGCAAGCCCAGCCATAGATATGGAACCTCCGCAATATTGTGCTTAGCTTACCTCCTGGGCTGCTAGAGATAGGTCTTAAGGCATTAAAGGCAGTCACGGCGAACAGAGAAGGGCGTCCACTATGTTTAGACGAGGTATAGCTAGAGCTTACGGCATACTGTGGCCCAACTTGATACACAATCTCGCTATTATTTCTGATTTTTACAGAGTTTATATGAATATATATGGATTACCGCAGTTGCAATCTGTTCAATGTTACCAGTATCAACACCATGAGGGAGCAAGGTAGAATATCCAGCCGATAAGCAGGGACATATGAAAAAGCGTGGGTTAAAGCTTTATTTTAGCTGCAAGAGAACCTTCGTACATCTGAAACGTAGAGATCTTCTCTATACTCGGCAATCCTTCTTCTTTTAAGGAGGTTTCATTTAGCATAATGGTTGAGGTTCGGCGAGGTTGTTTGTGGGCAATATTTCTGCTTTCAAGTGGATATTGGAGGGCTGCAGGAATATCGTGTACATTCACGGCTTATGTGTTTTACAACCAATACAGGCATATTCGAATATACATTGGTAAGCAATGTATGGGACAGTTCTCAGAATTCCAGAGAAATTCCACTATCTGACTTCAGGCTGGAGATCGAACACTCCCCACGGAAATATCTGCCTTGCCGCCATAAGAGGACTTTCCAAGATACTGAGAACCAACCGAGTCCAAATCTCTGCGCCCGGACTGCTCGGGGTGGCGTGGAAAATTATTTTGCACCTCCTAGGCTATGAATATGAGGTTAGAGGCGGTGTTGCCCGCCGCTATGGGCTTCCGGTGAAGTACAAATAGCAGCACGTCAGCAACATGACCGCCTGAAACGGACCAATTTAGGGATTGAGGCTGGGCCAATAAAACCGTAACCGTAGATAAATTGGGGAACTTATGCAAGAGACTTTTGCACCACTGCTGTGTGGCGTTGAGCGCTACCCCCAAAAGGAAAATCTCACTTCCAGAGATTTTCGGTAATGCTCTTTGTCATCGCTGCATACTGGTGATTATGCATGTTCACGAGATCGATAACATGGGAGAATGGCACTATTTGATAATGGAATACGAGAGAATTTCATTGTTCCGGCTGAAAGCTATATGTTTTTGAGGAATCATTACGCCGTGGCGTGGCAGGTAAAAGTCGTCGTCCCACAAGACTAGTTTGGAAGTTTCCTGATCAATAGCCTAGGGTAAGCACCACATTACGGGACTTATTTATTGATTCCAAAATGACATGGATTATCATACCTGGCGGACAGGACTGTTTCGTGAGCGGAGTCCAACGTTACATACAGTTTCGCCGCCTAACGAAATGTGAGCTTTGGTAATATCCATGAATATGATGCTCCCTTCTCTGCCTATAATGCGATCCGAGGACTGCCGGCTATGCAAGCCACCTTCTTACCCACCCATCCGGTGACTGTTTTGGATCGCTGGGGATGTGGGGGTGAAGAGACAACACTGGCACGCGTAACAAGTGACTAACCTCAGCATTTGAAGCATAAACAAACGCCGGTCAGGGAGCTCCTTCTCCGCAGTGGTAGGTCGATATGCGGTCAGATGTCAATTATATGGATCAATCACCGGGCCGGTGAAAGAGAGGGAGCGTAAGCAGATACGAGAGAGGCTGCTTGACACGTCGTCTTGCTGAAATATACCAAATCCCGAGTCGGCTTGTAAGGTCGCTAAGTATCGAGTGCTTTGGACTTGCAACGAAGTGGAATAGCCACAAGAAAAGAAATTTTTGCTTCTCCTTAAACAAATACTGGTCAGTAACACCGAAGACACTCTGGCCGGTCTCGTCGGGATTTTTGACAGTCGTGTAAGTTTTGGCCCGGATTCTTGTGCTTTTGTCCAGTCTCGTCACCACAGAGCAATATTGGGTGGCCTGTAAGGAGGTTGGACATGCAGGATTCTGGCATGGATCGGGAAATGGGACAGGGAGCGGATGCACATTAATCGCATAGTCCAGCAATGGGAAATGGTTGTTATGGATCGAAGATCCTGAATGGCCTGGGCTGTCACATGAGATGTGGCCGTCAGCACCTCTGCAGATTATTTCCACTTGGGGAAAACGCGAGCGCTCTTGCCATATATCAACTGCAAAGCAATCACACAGCCAAGCCAAATCCCCCGAATCAAGATATAGGGGAGATGGTCAGCTTCTCGTGGGGCACTGCTCCTCGTGGAACAGTCACAACAACTCTGAATTAATTTTGAGAGGTTGAACAAAGCCTACAAGGCAGCAATTCCCAATTATAGTCAGGCAAGGCCCCAAGCAGGCAAAGCAAGTCTCGTATTGCGCTAGGCACAGGAGCCGAAGGGTGCGTGTACCTCCGTAGACCAGCATAGCGTAGCGAAGGAGGCGCATCAGCATCCGTGTTCGGAGTTAACAAGAAGTCCTTGTGCGGCACGAATTTGTATGAACCACTTCAGGTCGACGTGGGAACGTGGGAATGTCCATGGCCCCATCCGAGAGGTTGCTGAGAAATTTGTCATCTTGAAACAGCCAGCCACCTTTTGTTGTTGCCGCTGCGGCCACAAAGAGAAGCCCAGAAGCGACAACGCGTGGCTGCCCGCCGGAGATAGGGCACCCTTTTTGTGTGTGTGTGGTGGTGGTGTGCAGCCCCCTTGCTGCAGGCATCTCCCGTTTTCTGACGGTCTGCAACGGTGGGTTGGCCCAGGTAACTCGCCTTCTCGATGTATACTAGCATTGTGTATTTTCCTTTTGAAGAAGGGGGGGGGGGGCGGCGAGACAGCCAGCCAACCGAGGGATTTACGGTACGGTAGGAGCTGCATACGGTAGGCAAGCCAAGTCCGGGTTCTTCGGAGGATTGTGACACCCGACAACAGGACTAGGGCGGATCTCGAAAGGATTCGGGTGTCGTGTACAGTGTCACACTAACCTCCTTGCCGATTATGAGCCCGCGCCTCCAGGACGCATCGCAACAAAGATCGGGCAGAAAGCACCAAAGGGGCCGAGGTAGCTGATTACCATCTCGATGGTCACCTGTGCAGAGGGGACTGGCAGTGATTACTAAAGGGCAGTGAGACGAGGGCGATGATTTTGTATCTACCTAGTCAAGTACCTGGTCATGGTAGCCCACCCCATACCGGGACGGCGCAGCAAACTATCTGCTGGTCAACGAAGTAAAGTATGATCGGGTTTTGTACCACCCCAGCAGCCGCCACCCCGCCCCGCCGCGCCGCGTCAATGTGTTTGCTGACAAACATCAAAGATGGGTAGAGCCTTGGTAGGCGCACGTTAGACGGTCGTGACGGTATGTATGTAGGCTACCAGGCTACATTGCATTATTACGGCCGAGGATCGCGACGGCGTCGGGAATGCCGCGGACGGCAAGAGGTGGTCAATCACTGCACACTGCATTCTGCATTTGAGGTTAAACCCACCAAGGCTTGGTCTTGCACTGGGTGACTTGTTAAGCAGTCGCGTAGCCACCTGCCTATTTGGACACCTCTCTGCCTCCAACGTCCACTCAGAAGTGATGAATTATCGGCTGCAAGACGGAAGGCTGGAGGCTGAAAGCTGAGGCAAGAAAGGGAGGAGGAAGCAAAGCGACTGGGAGTGAGACGGCGACGGACGGGGACGGAACAGGAATGGCGTTGCCCAAGCAAACGGTTGTGTGTCAATTACGTAATCGATTTTTCCCCACCTGGCTGCTGCCAGCCACCTTGGCATCTCTAGGCGGTCGTTTAAAAACTCCATTTTGCGCTCCCCCCCTCTTCCCACCGGAAATCCATCTTACATAAACACGACTCCCGACCCGACGCTTCCGCTGACTTAGCAGCCTTGCAAGGACTGGCACATCCAGTCAAAGTGTCGAGACTCAATCAAGGGTGCCGTTCCAGAGTGACACCCAGCTGTCGTCCTTCGGAGGTGAGTTGCCCAGTGGCCTGCGGCTGTCAGTCCGTCATCAGTCATCACCACTTTCACCCAATCCAATCCCAGCCTGTCGTCGCCCTCGGCACGCCGCCCTCCTGTTGCAACTTGCAGGCACGCAGAGCAACTCTGCAGCATGGCATGGCATGGCACTGGCTGCTAACACCTGCTTGAATCATCAGTCCGTCCTGCGCCACGCGCCCGTCTTGAGCGAGCCAGGGAGAACACGCGTCAATTTATCCCGTCGCACATTGAAGCGGCCCCAGTCACCACTGAGCCAGTCGCCAGTCACCACCACAAACGACTGCCAACTGCCAACTTGCCCTGCTGCCACCACGGCCAGGTTGTGTCCAAATATCACTCGCAGCCAGCAGGCGACAAAGAAAACAGTCACATCTTGCATCGACCAGTTCAATCGGTCGCCCGTCCCACCGCACCCTAATCTCCGACCTTATCGGCTATACCATCATCCCCAGACCACGCCTTCTTGGCCGCTCATTTCATTTTAGTCATCACGCCTGCTCTCGCACCATCTCCGACTCGCTGGCCCAATCTGCCACAGTTCGTCCGTCGCCGCCAGGTACGGTATTTATTTTGACTTCGCAGCGCGCCTATCGTTCTCGTCCTGGTCCTGGTCCCGGTCCCGGTAGTCCTTGGTTCCTGGTCCTGGTCCTGGCCCCGGTTTTGTCTGTCTGTCTGCCTGTTGCTGCTGGTGCTGCGCTGCTGCTGAGTCAGAGTGAGCCTGCCAGCTGAGCGAAGCAACAAGACTGCATCTCGACTTTGGCAGCAAGTCCAGTGCTGCAAGATGCAGGCTGCCAACAACAAACCTGGTGAGTACCCTTCATGTATTCATGTATCTGCCTCCTCCTCACCTCCTCATCTCACCCCTTCCTTTCGGCACTGTCCCGTTTCGTCCAGTGCGCGCGCTCTATTGTGTGCGGTCTAAGTTGTTGCCTGCCTCGAGACGGGGACCCCAATGCCCTATGCTCCCAACCCGGCCCAGCCAGGTGCACCCACCACCGAGCAACCCGACCTGCACCTCGCACTCCACTGGCACTCCCTCGGTTTCCTCAGCTCCGCCAGCTGGGGTCGACCCAGGTGGTCATGCCATCCTATGCACTCATGTTCATGGTGTCAAGTGGGTCCAGGACATGATGTTGCAGCAGCAGTCTCTCTCCCACTCACTCACTCTCACTCACTGCTCAGCGAGGGAGGCAGAGAGAGAAAGAGAGTTCAACTTGCTGTGAGCAGATCGCGTCCAGGCGACTCAAGAGGACTCAGTCCACTTATACAACGCCCAGCAAGCACTTCTTACATAATTGTCGCCCACCTGTCCACCGTTCCTACGCGACGAATCCGGGCACGGTACTTTCACAGTACCCTGCCCACCACGTCTTCCTTCTCCGCCAGCACCGACAATAAGTAATCACACATCCTTCACCATACTGCCCCCGTTGTCGTCCCGACATTATATCTGCACTGGGCTCTACTGCAGATCAGATCGGAGCCGATCTGTTGCTGCTACTGCTACTCCCCCCAGCTTGCATCAGAGTCAGCCTCATCTCTCTCGCCTCGCCTGTTGAATGTACTCGCCATCACGAGCCCGTGTCCATCAACATCCGTTTACATGCCACCCGGCTTACCTCATCACAACCTCAAGTCCCCCTCTCCCATATTACCTCAGCTGCTTCTCAGTTCCCTTCATTGCCTCCTGGTGCACTTGTTGCGGCTAGGTCAGGCGACAAGCGTCCGACCGTTTTCCTCAAACGGTAATAAGCGAACCCCCCGTACTGTACCGTGCTTGTCAATCCTCGCTCCCCGGGACATCTGATCAACGCGCAGTCCTTCTAAGACGCCTCTTGCTCTCACTGCCTCGTGTGCCTTCCTCTATCAATTCCTAGCAGCCGCTGCTCAGGATGACTACACTGAGTCACCATGGGCACGGGAGACGCTGGAATAAGCAACCCGCTCTCCTCACATAGACAATTGCCCTATAAGACGCTGCAGCTATGACGCTGACACAGATGCAATAGCAGAGACACGAGGACAGCCAGGCGGATCGTCGCCTTCGAACAGCAGCGGTATCGCCGCAAAGTCATCGGTCGCTGCCGCCAATTCGCATCCAAAGCTAGTCCCGCGGCCCCAGCCCGCGCCCGTCTCGTCGGTTACTCAGCCGCTGTCGCATGGTTTCAGCGACGCGACAACCCCAACGACAGCTGCTCCAGTCCTCGACCCTGAACTGTCCATCCACCCGACACTGAGGAGTCCTGGCTACGTCCCCACGGCAAATATGATGTCAAGCGGTGCTCAACCTCCCCCCGAGCACCCCGGCGCGCTTCCCATGCCGCCGAACTCGTCCGCCTCACTTGATGCCGAAGATCCCAACTCAGACGGACGGAAGGCCAAGCGGGAGCTGTCGCAATCCAAGCGCGCTGCCCAAAATAGGGCTGCTCAGGTAAGGCTCATACTACTCTGTGCGGCACGGGAGCAGCCATGCGACAGTTGTGTCGCCGATGCTACATGCATAGATACCCACCCGTGCTGGGTACGTGGACTTGGAGATGTGCTAACGTCGGTTTCCACAGCGAGCATTCCGTCAACGCAAGGAAGGTTACATCAAGAAACTGGAGCAACAGGTTCGCGAGTTTGGTGAAATGGAGCAACATTACAAAAACATGGAATCAGAAAACTACGCCCTGAGGGAGTACATTGTTCACCTGCAATCTCGACTCCTGGATGCCCAGGTTGAACCTCCCCAGCCGCCGCCGAACGTCAACCTCTCTGTGCCCCCAAGTCATGGCATTCCTGAACAGCCAGCACCCGTTCCCGTACAAGAGGATGCCCCAATGACCGACCCTACGCCGAATACTGGATCCGCCACGGGGGCATCGACACTAGATGCCGTTGCGCAGGCAGTCCAGAGCCTTAGCAGGTCCGAGGCCTCGAATTACAAAACAGAGCCGACAGCGGCCGAGTCGCAGGCTGCAGAGGACGCGCGCACGGCAGAGGAGATATCGAGACAGCTGCAGCAAGCGGAGGCCGTGCCGGCAGCTAACATGTAGGGCATGGCTTACGCTGCCCATGGTCACGTTGTGGATGCGCAGTTGCGCGGAGAGCCCTACATGCTGTGAGGCTCGCTGGGGTTGGGGGTTCGCGGACTGGCAACATAGTCTTAGAAGCATGCCCGTTCTTCTTTGCTTACAAGGGCTTGTGGTGTTTACGGTGTTCAGATGTGATGTAAAGAGGGTATGGACAGACCTCTCGACTTTTGCTTGAACAGGAGGAAAGCATGTGTGTGGGAGAAGACGCAGCTCTCCTATTCTTTTGATAACAACTTGGGAGAGGTGAGGTTCTGACTTCAGTCTGCTGGTAGAATAGCAGAAATTGTACTTGTTAAGCTTATTCTGTTCTATATTATAAGCTCTCCGCGGCTGTGGTGGGAAATTGTGTCGCCCACAGATAGATTCGGGTGACCTCAAGGCTTAGAATGCTACAGCTTTAGCATCAGTGCAGGCCATGGGCGGATAGGAGTGACAGCGTTCACAGCGGTGGATACTCAAACAGGCCGCCTCCCACCAGAAAGCAACGTCGCCACGGGCCTGGTGAGGAACAGGGTGGCCGCCGCACCAGGTCGAAGAACGTGGCTGTCCCGGAACGAAACAGTCCACGATTCAATATGCCGGCACAGGAGAGGTCTAATTCCTTGAAGAGACTGAGGCAAAGGGGGCACCTCCTCCTAACCCGTCATCACGGTTCTCCCACTCACCTTGCACAACAAGTGTCATAGGGAACGATGAGACTTTCGCTCTGTTCCCGAGTCTGATCACATGCAGACTGCACGTGAGAAAGAAGTGGCGAGATCGGGAGAGCAACATGTGTGTGTGTTTTCGGAAGGACGGTGCCCGAAACGATGAGGTTCCGCCAAATCCCTCGCGATCGAACTGGCCGGCTTGCCTCGCTGAACCTCATATCAGAAAGATCACCGAAACCCAAGAGCCTGGGTTATATCTGCGACCAACAAATCTTGCCCGCCCGTCATTGTGGTCTTCTCTGGGGCGAGTTTGGCGTGACCGTGAAGGGGGAGCGACCCTCTTGGGGGGCGTTGTATAAGCGGACGGGCCGGCATGGAACTTGAATTGGCGGTCAGTCGAGACGAGATGGCGATCATGGGCCATGCAAAAGGCATCAGACGGCCCTGCTTGATGGAAACGCCAAAAGGGGACAACATGAGAAGGAAGCCATGCAGCGTCGACGGTGATCGGGCATCGAGAATTCGTCTTCTCTTTCTCCATTAAGTTTTCTATGCGCTGCTTTTCCATTTCCTTTTTCTTGGACCAAAAACATTTACTCGACAGAAACCAGGTCACGGTCCCTCGTCTAGCACCTCTATCCCAGTGAGCCTGCGTCTCCCGCCGCCCTCCACCCCCGAAGCCATCAGCAAATCGTCGAAGCACCGTCCGTCTCTCGGAACATGTCCTAAGGCCTCCTCGCCACCCTCGCCACGCAGACGTCCTAAGAAAACGCATTGCCGAGGTCATGATCCTGTAATCAGTCGAACGTAAGCCACACCGCCATTTGATCACGTACGCACGCGATGAGAAAAAGAGCCAGGAAATCTTTTTTGCTTACCTTGAACCACTCGGACCCCTTCTCGAGGTACTCCTCCCTCGTGACCCTCGCCCTCTTCCACTCGTCTCCGCCAGCCCATCCCGCCGCGCCCTTCCAGGCGTCGAGGACCGCGTCCTTGGCCCGCCTGACCCGTATGTCCGAGTCGGACGGCAGCAGGGCCTGCAGGCCGGAGCGCAGCCTCTCGTCAAAGTTCTCGAAGAGCGTCGCGCCGCCCGTGAGGAAGATGTCCTTGAGGAAGTCGTTCCTGTCGATGCCGGGGATGGCAGTCAGCCGCTGCGTCAGAATGTCCCCGGCGATCTCGACGATGCCGGCCTGGTCGATCCCCGCGATGGCGCCCGGCTGGAAGACCACCTCGGGCACGCGGATGCGCTCCACGTTGAGGTGCAGCTGGTTGCGCTCCGCCTGGGTCCCGTCGTCGGGCCGGGGCCCGTAGCGCCACGCGTGGAGCATCGACTTTGTCCAGTTGTTCTGCGCCTCGAGCGTGTGCTCGTACGTGAAGTGCGGGTCGTACTTGAGGAGGTCCTCCTCGAGGTTCTTGATGCTGACGTCCAGGTTCTCCTCCTCGTCCTCGTCGTCGCTGTCGCCCTTGTTGGCGCCCACGGCCACGTTGCGGTACACGCCCCAGTCCGCGTCGTCCGCGCCGAAGTCGTCGTCGTCCCCGCCTCGCCGGCGCTTGCGCCCTGTGGTCGCTGCCGGGTTGTCCGAGGCCAGGTTGGCCAGCGTCTTCATGCGCATCTGGCTTGCGAGGGACTTGCGGTTCCCCAGGTCCTGCTTGAGCCGGTCACGGGCCTTAATCTTCCCCAGCGTCTCGAGGCGGGCTTGTCGTCGCTCATCCAGCCAAGCTTCCAGGTTGTTCGTCCGTTTGTCCTCGTCCAGGCGGGCCACCTCCGCAACGCGGGCCTTTTCGGCCTCCTTTTCTGCCTTGGCGCGGGCCCTTGCTTCGTGATTCGACTTGAGAAGCCGCTGGTGCCGCTTCTCCTTAAGTCCAGCATCGTCAAGCTGATCATCGGGAACATCGAGCAGGTGGTACGAAGGCGGTTCAACTTGCTCTTCTTCGACTTCGCCACCGAGGTCCTTCTGCCGCGCTCGCTTGATGGAGCCTTCCAGCTCCTTGACGATCTTTGCAAGCTGGTTCTCGTCTTTCATCTCGGCCTCGTCCAGGATATGCTTTGTCTCCTTTTTGTTCTTGTCGACAAGTCGGTCTTGAACCTCCTTGTAGTACCCCAGATCCGCCTCCTTCTTCATCAAGCGCTCCAGCCGCATCTTAGCGGCTTGTGCTTGTAGCCGGCGACCACTCTCCTTCTTGCGCTCTGCGATCTTTGCCAGCTCCTCTTCCGACTTTTGGATGATAACTTCCTCCGTGTATGGATATTGTATAATTCGTTCCCGGTCTTCTAGTCCAGTCCATTCAAGGTATGTTGCCAACTCGCTGTCGTACTCCTTGGAGAGGTAGCAGTGGTCCCGCACCATGAACTCGGCCTGGGAAAGGTTCATCTTCCCGGGGAAGTGGTCGTACTTGAGGCGCAGCAGCTTCATCAGGTAGTCGGCAGCGTGGTAGCCACCCCAGTTCAGGCGGATGGCCTGCGCGAGCATCGGTTTTTGGCTGTAGACTGGTATCAAATGTGTGGAACTATAAGAAGACGACACGACAAGGCCGGTCTTGCCCCCGTTGTGTCGGTAGGAAAATAGGGAGTCGATTCCGTAGGTCAAGCTCGGGGCGCCGTAGCATTCGAAGATGATCTCGGTCATAGCTGTTTCCTCGTCAGTGTTATGTCTCGTGCATGGTATGTCTTGGCCCCGGATACTCACACTTCCTCGAATATGGCAGGTTGGCAACCGCCTCGGTCATGACGATGGGCATGTCGATGTTGCCTTCGACACCATTCATTCCCAGCTTGATAAACAAGTAGTCGAGAACGTGCTCCATGACGTCCCAGTTGCTGACCACTCCCGTGCCTTGCTCGAATGCATTCCGTATGTGACCTCTTGCGGTGGTGTCGGAGTAACAGTCCATCCCGGCGAACGAGAATGTCTTTCCCAGTTTTCGGTCGCGATATTTGGCCATGATGGGCGGTATGGCGAACCGGGGTGTGTCTTCGAAATTCCATCCTGCGCGGACCGTGGAGGAGCCTGTTTCCGATCGTCAGTGTCAGTGTGGCCCAAGAGCAGGTCGCGCAACCCGGGGAGAGGCGCGAAGTGGTGTACCATTATCTATTACGATTGCGGCGCTGCCTTCTGGCTGTTGCAGTGCCTTCTCGCGGCCATCGGGCTGAGCTGGTATGATCTTCTCGAACTTGAGGTCCTTGACAGGGTACGTCTTCGGTGGTGGGAGATCTCCCTTTGGCCCTCTCGTCGCAGGGAGCGGTTCGTAGATCGCTGAGGGCGCCATTGCGATACCGACGGGTTGTGGTGGGTTGTGGTCCACAGCAGAGTTCTCAGGGTATCACGACAAAAGAGAGAAAGAGGATTGGGACATAATTGGAGAGATGAATGGAAGGACTGGGACCTGTCGTCAGCGTTGAAGGGAAGTGACTGAACAATTGTTGGTGGTGAGCGCGAGCTGGAAGCTGCGTCCCCTGCCTGCCGCCGCGGCAAGGCTGGGCGCGTCCTCCACGGCCAAGGGTCGGTGGTTTGGTCTTCTCTGTGAGGCTCATTGTGGGGGCGACAAGCTGCAGCTCCGGAGTGGGGACAGCAATCCCAGTGTAAGTCCATGAGCTGTCGAAGCCTAACCCTAGCAACGTCAACACCACGACCAAACAGCTCATGTCTTCCACGTGTGAATGCTCATTTCAACCAAAAGGCTGAACTTGACCAACCTGGAGTTTTCAACAGTGGATCTCAAAGAAAATCTGCCAATTGTATGTATCATCGTCGTCTCCATCAAAGTGAAGCGGCCTGTAGGCTGTCATTACCAGAGCAATGTCCTCCACGGGCTGTTTCGACATTCCATGAGCAAAACGGGAGCTTCAAGTCATTTGGGCTTTGACGGTTTGCCAGGCCAGGAATACTCTGCTAATTATCAATTCGTGTCAGACGAACCGCTTGCCTCTTCGTCAACAGAGTATCTGCCTAAATATACTTCACTCCAGCCATTAGGTTCTGCCTGGGTATAGGTTTGGTAAGCAGAGATTACCCAACTTTAACTGATGAGAAAGCCTGGCCATTTTTCATTTTGAGCCAAGTTCACCGAGGAATGTCTCTTTGTGAAATAATTTTGTCAACAGAAAGAGTCTGCTCTCTAAGTTTTGCCTGTGTTAGGCCTTACTCCCTCCGCTGGCTGGGAGTTAACGGCGACGCGAAATCTACCAGCATACGACACACAATTGCAAACGGTCTTGTAGGGGTAGAAGTTCTATAAAAATACACTTTGTCTTCATATGCGAGGAATTACGTGGGCTTGGGAAGTACTGCAGAGGCAACACATCTGTCCCCAGCGCTGTTGTTGAAGGTTGTCAATAATATGGACTCGGGTTCAAACAGGCCTGGTGGCTGATGATGGGCTCCGTTTGAGCAGAGAAGAAGTCCAGCAAGGCACACTCATATAGTACATAGAGTCGTTTCACCATGACTCGGAGATGGACACAATTCTTTCTCATAAACACATCTGCTTAAGCTGAGCCAATTATAATGAGCAGGAGGCATGTATCAAGCATATCAGATCCAGGTGGAAAACTCTCCGATACGGTACCGAATAATGTGGTTGCTCAACACCCTCTTCTCAGGAGACTGTCTAAACTGCTCAATAAATATCATGGTTACGATGAACAGGACATGGTCATACTGGGGTGCTTCTGATGAAATCTACTCCGGGTGGAGATTGTTACCCAACCCCACCAACCTGTGTCCAGTACACCCGTTTTGCAAATCTGAAAGCTCAAATCGGCTCATTTTGCATGCGTTGTGACTTTAGATCGGGTGGCACCTTGATTGTGTTTGCGCCTTCCCGTCCTGCGTGCCACCCAGGTCCGCGCCTAGACGAGGACCAGACGAAGCTGGGCAGTCGGAGGGTGCGGACCAGCCACCTCGGGCCTTCGGCTGTAACCACGCGATACAAAATCACTGTCGAATTGTCATTTCATAGGGCTATCCTCCGCGAACACTGGCAAACTCCTACCTCAACCTGGGAAGTTGGGTGGCCCCGACGAATGGAAAGTGCACATCAGGGGCAGGTTGGACATGCCAGAAGGAAACACCAGCCCTGGGCTGTCCTTCCTGAATTTTCCCCTTAAGACTCTTGTCCTTACCTCAACCTTCTCCTTCGCCTCCCTTGACCTTTTCACCTTCTCACGGGCTCAGAATCTTCCAATCCTCTGTATCACCCACCAACCGTGTGCTCGGCCTGTCGACGAGTGCTGAATCTTGTTTAATCCTCTCAGTCCAGCCGAATTGTGAGCCCCTTCTGTTTGGCCAGCAACTTCAAAGGCTCTTCCACCTCGATTCTTCAGGCTTCCGCCCGTCTTGGTTCCTCAGGACCCCCATTCAAGTCCGAGCCCTCGAGCGTCTGACCCGTCATCGGCTAGCAAGATGCTGTCAACCATCACTCTCGGTCTGCGTGGCCTTCAGGTACATCGGCTCAGCTCTCCATACCTTCATAGAGACTCTAACACCTCCAGATGATCCTAGCCATCGCCTTACTCGGCCTCGCTGCCAGTCTCCTCGACCAGAAGACTTGTAATTCCCAGGACAATCTTTGTGTTTGGCACGTGAAAGACCTCTGGGGCGACAACCAAGGACCTAGAACAGTCCGCTATACTATTTTCCTGGGACTCTATGGCATCCTGATCTCTGCCGTTGGCATCGTCTCCATCTTCATGGACAGGATCCCCATGATCATCCCCCTGGTCGGAGACGGCATTGGAGCCTTGCTCTACTTGGCTGGAGGCATCGCTTGGGTGGTCAGTATCAGAAACCTACTGTTTTCCTGCAGCCAGTGGGAACACTTCGACTCTGAACTTTGGTACAAAGATGGCCAGGCAAGCGTCTGCAGGCGCGGCGAGGCCGAGCACGGCCTTGCGTGGGTTCTGTTCGCGATCACGGCTAGCCTTGTCATCTGCGACTACTTTCGGCGACGTTACAAGGCCCAAAGCTCTAAGTAGAATGCGGGCTCGTGGGAGTTGCGGGGGTTACGCAAGTAAACACACAGCGCCACCCGTGGTAGCATGAGGTGGGAGAAAAACATGGCACAGCTTTGTACAGACAGGGTTTCGCAGAGGGTCGGGACGAGAGAACATGGAAGACTTGTTCTGAGGTTTGAACGTTTTGGTGTACCGACAGTGATTACGATGGAACGGGAAGAGACTGTAATTACTACACACCCATTGATATTGGTACATTAATACCAACCGCGCTCCTATGAATCCCTTGCACAAGCATATCGGAGTCGAACGTTGCCCAGATCCTTACGTAATATCGCATCTGCACATCAGGGCATCACGAACCTCACCTTCTCTGCCTAGTCCTTTTCTAACAGGACCCTCAGAGGCTTGAAAACCCCATTCTAGACCTTGAGTCTCAAACCACGATGAAAGCATTTAGCCTTCTGAGGCCAGCATCCCGACCATTCCTACACCTGAAGCCCACTCTCCTCACCCGGCCATTCTCAAAGACAGCCGCCATGGCAGCAGCCCCAAAGTTCGCCGAGGGCTCGGACGAGCCGCGCCTGACGAAAGAGCTGGACGAGCTCCTGAGCAGCAGGTGGACCCTCACGGCAGACGGGCAGGGCATCGAGCGGTCCTTCAAGTTCAAGACGTTTGCCAAGACATGGGTACGGCCAACCCGACAAGCAGCCAGCAAGCAGCGAGAACCTGCTCACCTGCCAGCCTTTTCTTTTTCTTCGGACTTTCCTCAATTCGTTTGGAAACTAACACCGTCATGTTCCAGGACTTCATGACGGCCGTGTCACTACAGTGCAAGATCAAGAACCACCACCCGGAGTGGTCCAACGTGCGTGGGGCGTGCCCTTATCCCACATCCCAGGTTCTTGCTAACGCTCGCCTAGGTCTACAACACCACGTTCATCCGCTGGACGACACACAGCCCGCCGGGCCTGTCGGCCAAGGACACGGAGCTGGCGGCCATCTGCGACGGGTACGCGCAGAGCTTCGGGGAGGTCAAGCAGGAGGAGCCGTCGTCTTCTGACGGACAAAGCTGTCAGCTGAAGGGCCTGGCGGACCACGTCGCGTCTACGTCGGGGGACTGCTGCGTCCCGCCCAAGAAGTCGAGCTGAGGGACGAGCCTGGCGCGGTTTAGCACTTTACAGTAAAACACAAGCTGAGGCATCTCGTTCGACTGTATTTCTTCATTCATAAGTTATTACTAGTATTATTCTAAGCGGTGCCGAGCGAGAGGCGGCGGGCAGAACTGCTATATACAGGCGGAACTCTCAAGGTCCTGAGGACGCCACCCTCTCTATTCACGCTCGCGGTCATATATCATGCCTTGCAACAGAGGCAGTCATATTTTTTGGCTGCTGAGTCGTGCGATGTTCTAGATCCTCGTTTCCAGTACGTCATGCGACCGTGTTCAACACGCCCGTCTGTGTTGCCATGTTGTGGTGTATACCAAGATTCTCTTCCTGTCGAGTCGACAATGGTCTGTACGTCGCGGCATGAAGACTCCCAATGTGGGTTGAATGCACTTATTGCGTCTTCCTGGCCCGGATGGCGGCGAGCTTCTTCTCCCTGCGGGCCTTGCTCGCGACCTCGCCGGCCTCGGTGTCCAGGCAGTAGTCCCACCAGCGGAAGCTGGAGGCGTAGTTGCCGATGAACTTCTCATGGTGCATGTCGTGGTGGTCGGCGCCGGCCCAGACGGGGAAGAAGTGGCGCAGGCTCCAGGGGAAGTCGTAGCCCGAGTGGGCGTCGATGGCCTGGAACAGGCGCAGGACGATCCACAGGTACATGGTGACGAGGTGGAGGTCGCCGGTGAAGCAGGCCCACAGGATTGGGGGCCCGATGCTGCCGATGGCGAGGAGCATGACCTCGATCGGGGAGGCGTACTCGGCGGCGAGGCCGAAGGGCGCGGAGTAGGTGTGGTGCAGCTTGTGGATGTTCTTGTAGAGCGGGCCGTAGTGCAGGGCCCGGTGGAACCAGTAGTGCCATGCGTCCTCCAAGATGAAGAAGACGGCGATCTGGTAGGCCATCTTGAAGATGCTGGGGAAGGGCACGCCGTAGTCCATGCCGAAGTAGGTGGCGATCGGGTGGAAGAGCCAGATCTGGGGTAGTTCGACGGTGACGTGGGACAGGAAGACGAGCGCAGCACAGTCGAACTGCTCCTTCCAGGTCGGCAGTTTTTGCTGTGGGCGCCGGGTCAGTCATGTCAGGTCATTTCCCGCAGAGGGAAGCCAAGCCGCCGGGGCACACTCACGTTCTGGATCTTGTACTTGTTGAAGGCGGGTATAGAGTCAATTATGACCCAGGGCAGACAGCGGCCGAAGTAGACGATCTCGTGCATCATGAAGGACATGATGCCGGTGGCGAGGGTGTCATTCTGCATGTACAGATACCACGAGGCCCAAAGGCGCTCTGCCACGCTAAGTTGGACATGGATCTTGGACACCTCCTCGAAGACCGAGAAGTAGTCGGCTGGTGATGTCGAGTTCAACCCACTGGCGACTGTGGCGTTGATGGCGGACAGCGTCGAGCTCCTAAAAGGCCAAGTGTTAGTCCTGTGCGCGCTTTCGGAGTTTCGAAATCATCAAAAGGGATGGGCGTTTGCCGGGCTGGCTGTACGTACACGACGGTGGCCATGGTGGAAGCGTTCTCCTCGGAGAGAGCGACCTGGATTAAAGCAGCGATGTGGTTTGGGCCAGGCCTGGTCAGGTCAAAGGGGCGGACACTGTCGTGTTCGAGGTGCAGAAGGTGGTCTTGTCTGTCCTCAACAATCCTGAACTTGTAGAGGCGAGCGTTGCGGGCGAGAAAGAAGGTCTACAGGTTCTGCCAGGGGCGTTTTATTATTCGGGGCTCGAGGGACCCCTGCAGGCTGGCTCCGGAGCTTGTGCTGGCCGGGGGAGGGGGGTCAGCCAATGGTGACCCACTCAATCTCAGAATGAGCAGATGGCCAAAGGTGCGATTCCGTCTTCCGGCCCAGCACTAGCCCCAGGAACATCCATCCTGGCGCTGCTAATGGCGTCCTTGTCGCCCCCAGCACCGCCTGGCACCTGCAGATCGGGGACAATCTTGGGCCCATGATTGGCAGCGGCAAATTCTGTCTGCCTCCCCCAAGAGGGTTGTTTCATGCCACCACCTTTCGATGAGCCGCTCAATTGGGTTCGCGCCGGCTCGAAATCTGCTTTGCTGCGCTGTTGGAGTGCTAAGAAGGTCGCTGCAGCTGCCGGGCGGTGAGGGTTCCGGCTCGCATGAGGGCCTGCAATCGAATGTTTCTGGCCGTCCTCGTCCAGTTTATTAGCTAGTCAAGCCAGTCGGACCCGTCAGATTGGATTTGACAAGTTTGCATTCGTTCTCCATCTAGACTAGATCCAGACACCAAGACTTGTCGTGGTTCTGCCCTGTGGAAAGAAGAGAAAGAAAAAAAAGAGGCCAAAGCATTTGTCCTATTTCTGAGAGTGGTGGCTTGTCCCATCCTCTGGCGCAGCCAACCAGGACAGGCCCGTGGCCACCCTTCGTCAAAGAAGGCGTGCGCTGTGAGGCTCTGCGGGCGTTTCTTTGGGGGTTGATGACGTCTACTCTGGTCCCCTTGAAAGCTTGCCAGCTGTTTGCCAACGCCCCAGACCACGTCGCTCTCCGGCCCACATTACACAAACAAGACACAAGAAAAGCCCAACAAATCTCCTCATTCTATGGACCTATGGAGATCCTGTTGCCTTTTTCTTTATTAATATTCCTGTCAGGCTGTGTGGTTTCTTTCTAAGCAGGCTTCTTTCCGGGTGGTGTCTGCTGTTTGTTGACCGCGTCAAAGCTCCCGATTGAGGAGCAATTCACGTACCACAGCACGGTTGAGGCCACAAGGGGACCCGCTCCAGCCTGAGCTCCCAATCCACCGGGTGAGCGAGAACAGGAAGGCCTCTCTGCAGTAGCCCACTTTTTCCTTCCATCCATCTTCTTTGCCCTTCTCGGTTGTGCTGTCTTCCGAGGGCCAATCTTGCGTGGCCTGATCGGACCTATCGCCACCCTCCGCGCGTAGCCGCACCCAAGCCCGCCCATCCCATCTACCGTCAGCCTCGCACCCCTACGAAGCACGGAGCACACGGAGCAGGAGCAGGAGCACGGAGCACATCCCGGTGATGACTTACGGGTACCGTTGAGGTCAAGATGTCGATTGTGACCGAGTAAGTCCAAGCTGAGCCCAACCCCGGCCAGACTCATCTCATCACATATCCCGAGTTGTCCCGCCACATGGGGAAATCCCTTACTTTGGCCTAGCAGCTCCCATGCTGTCTATATCTCTTGCACTTCCCGTCCAGGAGGGCCCTTCTCTGACATTCCCGCAGCCAAGTTCGGCGCGTCGACGCCCAGATAGACCGTATCCTTTTGAATCCTCTGGTCGATTCAGAAGATGCTGTTGAGGAGCAGGATGACGGCAGCACCGAGATCGGCGCCCGCAGCACAGCGGCGGCCGACCTCTCATCCCCGAGGGTGAACGATCTGCTGCGCATCGTGAAGCGGCTCTCCACAACATCCGCTACTATCCTGCCTGCTGCGAGCATCACCGGCCTTCTTCACCAGTCCGGCCTCGCTGCTGCCGCCGAGCGCCCAGACGTACTCGAGGCTAAGAGCCAGTATGAGTACGAGGTTGAGTGGCTGCTCGTCAGCAAGGCCACCACGCAGACGTACGGCTTGATTCTGAATACGTTTCTGGACCAGATAATCCCCCTAAGCCATGACATTTGGTATTGGGACCAGGTCCTAGGGTCTTACACATACAGCAGCCTCTATGCTGCTCAGACGTCACCCATGCGCTGGTGGGTGTGGGGCAAGGACATCTACCAGGAGAGCAGGATACGCTCGACCTTCTCGCGGCGCGCGAGCTTGTTCAGCAGGTCACCACAGTCGGACAACGACGGCCTGGCCCAGAGGTGGGCCCGGTTCTACTCTATCGTTCGAGAGACAGTGATGGAGCGGTCCCTCAAAGATGTACAGCGGAAAATGTTCTCTACGGTATCCCTGTGCCGATCCGAGGCCAAGCAGAAGCAGATGCAGCTCAAGAGGCTGCGCGAGATGACGGCGACAGGATTGGGTGTCTTGGTGGACGAGGGTCTCAACTTTGAGATTGACGATGAAAAGAGTGACGTCCGCGACCACAGCGCCGAGTTGAGGGGCGTCGTGGAACGAAGCGTCGCCCTGATGGACCTTGTGCTCCGAGATGCATCCAACCTGGAACACCGCGTGTCAGAATTCGAGGACAAGGTTTTCGCCGGAATCGAGGAGGACCCCGATCTGTCGATCCACGCCGACGAGATGGTCAACAAGCCTGCCATCGTGGCGAGGAGACTGCTCTCTATCCTTGAGGAGCGTATTCCGGGACACATTGTAGAGACGGACAAGGTCGTGGCCGCCAACGGCCGTCCGTCCCGCCTCGTCAGGTACTGGCTTCCCTTGGGCATTCTCTTGGTATCCTCGTCCACGCTGCTCCGCGTTCTTGCCAACCACAAAGCCGACATCATCGATTGGATCCGTGACCTCGGCGTGACAACACGAGACTTCTGGTTCAACTGGGTAGTGGAGCCGGTTCGCAAGGTTATTGGCACGATCCGACACGACAACCAATCCGAGATTGCCATCATGAGCCGCGACAGCTTGAAGGCCGACCGCGAGAGCTTGGAGCGGATGGTAGTGGACTTTGCGACGGACAAGCCCAGCCTTGCCGATTCCGCCTCCCCTCTGACCGAGACGCAGATTGCCGAGATCCGCGACAAGGTCAAGGAGGGCGATGTCACCCCCGTCCTCAAGGCGTACGAGAGGGACCTCCGGAAGCCCTTTGTCGGGGCCGTCAAGGGCGACCTGGTCAGGAGCCTCCTGATCCAGGTGCAGAAGACAAAGGTCGACCTCGAGGTGGCCATCAGCGGCATCGACGCGCTGCTCAAGTCGCAGGAGCTCGTCTTCGGCTTCGTGGGCCTGACGCCCGGCATCCTCGTCTCCATCACGGTGCTCTCGTACCTGCGCGGCGTGCTCCTCAGCAACCGCAGGGGCATCCGGCAGCAGGGCGAGCGGGTGGGACGGTGCGTCCGGACGCTGCGCAACATCGACCGCATCTTCACCGAGGCGACCCCCGTCAACGGCATCCTGGGGTACAAGGACCACGGCCTGCTGGTCACGGAGGTGCACATACTGCGGAACCTTGTGCGGGTCGGGAGGCTCATGCCCCGTGAGGTCGAGAGCGAGTTCCTCGAGGACCTCGATGATGTGGCGAACGGCAAGGGGATTCAGATCCAGGTTAGGGCTTTGGACAGGATCCGGTGGGCTTATTCCAGGTGGTTGCGTGCCAACTAGACAGGCCACTAGATGGCGAGCTGTCATTGTTACACTACGTGGGTTGTGAAGATGTGGTGCTCAAGGGAAATCATTGAGGATATGCAGAGGAAACGGT
Organism: Diaporthe humulicola; assembly: GCA_038088545.1. NCBI lineage: Eukaryota > Fungi > Ascomycota > Sordariomycetes > Diaporthales > Diaporthaceae > Diaporthe > Diaporthe humulicola. The sequence continues at coordinate 21,518 of JBBWSL010000162.1, forward strand.
AACAACAATTCATAACAATCAGCTACATGCTTGTCAAACCCTTGAAGCCCAAAACTCTACTGCTAGAAGTTGTCGTCGGAACAGGCTAACAACAAATGTTTCTTTCCAAACATGAATGTTTACCTGACCAGGACGGGACCAGTGGTTCCCGTGGTGATGAGCTCGCAAAGTTGTTCGCTGGATGCTGGGGTCTGCTAGTTATCCAGGATGCTGGCATGTGATGTTCATTTTCCCTTTGTCCTGACAGGTATAGCAACCGCGGGCTATCAGCTAGTTAGTGACAACGGTTATTTCAAACTTTGACGATCAGAGCGAGATCTCGTCATGGGAACCAAGCTCGTAAGGCCCGTCGCCCCAAAAAGTCGAACGCGTGGCGTCAGTGGCTTGGATGGTTGGCCTCGGTGGAGGGGTAACTCAAGTGGCCGAACCCTGACATCACGAGGGCCCAGGAAGAGCGACCGCGGCTGCCTTGGCCTTGGACAGTTGGCCCGGGAGATTGGATCGGTACCTATGCTGTCCTGGGTGGTCCTGGCAGGTCTTGGGAGAAGATCATTCTGGACCACTCCTCAGCGTCGGGGATACAGCAGGACGGATGTATTCAGTGTCAGGTACTTAAGGTAGGCAGGCAGTGAGTGGTAGGTGGCCGCCTGGGGTCGCTACCCCTGTGCCCACTGCCCATAAGCCAGATGGAGAATGGAGAATGGAGATTCTGGAGACTGGTCCCCCCAAGGGCTAACACGTAACTCCAACTGACACGGTTCAACCGCAACCCAACGCATCCACCCATCTTCGTGCACTCCGAGCGGTAGGTGCCTCCTCCACTACAACATCCACCAAACCCTTGGAACCTGGCATCTCATCGACCGCCATCTTCGTTCCGCCCTGAAGGTTCCTTCCAAACCTTCTCTCCTGCACAACATCTGCGAACCCCGAACCTTGTCCCACACAGTAGAATACCTACTCCTTACTATCAACTCTCCTCTCTCTCTCTCTCTTGCTGACGCCGTTTCGGCTGCTAGCGAACCCGACAAGGCAAAAGGGACGCCAAGCCAGACCAGGGCCCCATCCATCCCACCTGGCCTGCTACTGCTACTGCTAGACTGTCCTATCCTGGATCCATCATCATCCCTCCTTGCCCAACCCGCCAAACAGCCAAGTGCCTGCCCTTCTCTCCCCCGTCCGTCGCTCACTTCAATCCTCCAACAACCGACCGACACTCCCTAGAAACCCGGCATCCCAAGCGGTGCTCTGACGTCCTTCAACATGGCAAGCAACAGAAATTATGACTTTTTGGTATGTGACCCCGGGTCTTGGTCCACCGCAGTCAAGAAAGAGACACGTCCACCTTCTGTCCCACCCACATGTCACCGAACGCGACAAGCGCAACGGTGACATGCCGACACATGCTTCTCTCCCTTCGGTCACGAACACCCCAGCACAGGCAGCCGGTCAGACAGACAAACTCTTCCCGCGAGGCATCTTGGTCTTCGATCCAACAGCCAAAAACCACCCCCCAAAGCAAACCTCGCCCCAGCACCTCGGCTGACCTTCTACTACCCCTGACAGATCAAGCTGCTGCTCATCGGCGACTCCGGCGTCGGCAAGTCTTGCTGCCTGCTGCGCTTCAGCGAGGACTCGTTCACGCCATCGTTCATCACCACCATCGGCATCGACTTCAAGATCCGGACTATCGAGCTCGATGGCAAGCGGGTCAAGCTGCAGATCTGGGACACGGCCGGCCAGGAGCGCTTCCGCACCATCACGACCGCCTACTACCGCGGTGCCATGGGCATCCTGCTGGTCTACGATGTCACCGACGAGAGGTCCTTCAACAGTACGTTCAGCTGAGACAGGGTGTGCACCAGGGTGGCATGCACCGGGGGGTGGGGGCGGGCTGGGCACGCAGACAGACAAATACACAAGAGGGGAGCAGTGCTAACCGTGGGAAATTTCGTACAGACATCCGAACCTGGTTCGCAAACGTGGAGCAGCACGCCACCGAGGGCGTCAACAAGATCCTGATCGGCAACAAGTGCGACTGGGAGGAGAAGCGCGCCGTGTCCACCGAGCAGGGCCAGGCCCTCGCCGACGAGCTCGGCATCCCCTTCCTCGAGGTCTCGGCCAAGAGCAACATCAACATCGACAAGGCCTTCTACAGCCTCGCCTCAGACATCAAGAAGCGCATCATCGACACCTCCAAGAACGACGTCGCGACGGGCGGCGCCGGCGTCAACGTCGCCGGCAGCTCCGAGAACTCCGGGAGCAAGTGCTGCTAGAGCGCGCGGCATGTTTGTTCGGGAGTCCTGGGAACATCGTGGGTTCGAGTGGACGCTGGAGGTTTAGTGGGAGGGTATGGTTATTTGCTGGCCAGCATGTAGGGGCGAGCAGCTCGACAAGAAGGCGGGCCTCTAGCAGTGCGATTTTGAGAGGTTCCAAGAGCCTATCGGTGGCCTGCCTGCGTTGTTCGATGCAACCAGGCACAAAGGAATGGAAACGGGTGCAGCACCAAGTACAGCAGAGATCAACCACGGCCCTTGGAATGCGGGGGCAGGAGACGGACAACAGACAAGAGGGCGCTTCTGCGGGGGCGCACCACTCTTGACGGAGCAGCAGTCAGTGACCGCCCAGGGCTAGATTAGGCGGCGGCCCCGGGGCAGAAGCGGCGGAACTACGATGCTTCCTTTAGAGAGAAGAGGGGAGGGAGAGACGGAGCGAAGGGAAAAGAACGCGAGCAGCGAGTCAAAGAAAGAAGAGTCTTCTTCCCCGGCCCCCCCTTTCTTTTTATTTTTATTTTCCTGCGGAGGCAAATGGCAAGTGTCAATATTTGGAAGCAAACGGAGTTAGTGGCTATATCTGGGTTGCAAATACATTTTGTTCCAAAAAAGAAGAAAGGAAAGGCAGAGGCTCCTTCGAGAAACCGCCGGACGAATTGCTTTGCTGTCGGTTTGGACTGGGTACTCGAGATGGCCGTGCCTGGTGTTTGAAGTGATTGTGTTGTTGTGATGTCTGGTCGTTACACATGCTGTCCCTGGAGGGGGATCTCAGTGATAATGCTAGGAGAGGCGACGTCGAAGCGCAACTCAGGGACATAGGACGATGGACGCGGGGATGAGAAGCTATGGACTGGAGCAGGGACAACCGAAATTTCGTGACATTTTCCATGAAGTGCTACTGGCCACCATTGTTGTGCCGGCCGGTGCTGGCAGCGGTCGAGGGTCCGTGAGTTCAGGGGCGAGGTTGTGCTTGCTACCAACGGGCGTCGTCCTTGGGGAGTTGAAGGTATTGTTGGTTCCAAAGCCTTGACCGTGCTGTATCATCGGCTTGAAGCATCATCTAAGTGTCTACAAAGTTGTTCAGGGTCGAAAAAGGACGGACGCAAAACAGCGTCAATCTGGCCATCACGTCACCTGTGACACCGTCTTCCAGACATTGAATCGAAAGGGGCCATTCACACAGTTTGAGAAGAAAGGTTCAGATTCGCTTCCGTCTCATGTCTATGTAACACATCTAGGGTATCTCGTCCCTTTTCATGCAAGTATGGTATGGTATACACAACAATATACAGCCAGCCCCCTCAAAACCCCCTCACATGATCGCCACGGCATCAATCACAACGCTCCTATCCAGCAACGCGTCGTACACGACCCGCTTGTGCCAGCACCTGACGAAACGCCGCGCGATCGCCGGCTGCGCAAAGGTCAGGACGAACCGCCTGAAGCGCTCGTTCCGGTCGACGGCGGCGTCCCCGTTGGCGTCCCCGCGGGGCGGCGCCGGCGGAGGGCCAGCGACCTGCCCACTGCCTTCGCCGTCTTCGCCGTCGTCGTCGCCCGGCTCCAGGGCCACGGGCACGGGCTCCGCCCTGACGGTGATCTTGTAGTGCTCCGAGACGAACCTCGGCTTGACGGGCATGATGCCCTCGGACAGGTTGGCGAGGACCCAGGGGGCGCTGCGCTCGCGGCCGTCGTCGCGGAGCGTCAGCCACAGCTCGTCGGCCGTCAGGCCGCCCTGGCCCTCGCCGTGCTGCCCGTCCGGCGACGTCAGCCTCAGCAGCACCCTGGCCGGGGTGCTGCCCTCGGGCCGCAGCGTCGGCAGCACGTCGGCGATGTTGGACTTGGCCGCGAGCTCCTTGACCAGCTCCGTGTTCCACATGCGCACGCTGATGCGCGGCGTGACGTGCGGCGGGCAGAGCGTGAAGGACCGGACGGCGGCCCTCTCCTCGTCGGTCAGGAAGGGCTGCGGCGACGCGCGCGCCTGGTCCAGGGCGCCCTTGGCGACGTGCGCGCCCGAGTCGCCCGGCGCGTGGAGCAGCCTGCGGCTCAGCTCGTGGAGGCGCCGCACCTCGTCCACGTAGGCCAGTGCGGACGGCCGGGAGTGGAACATGAGGTAGTACTGGCCCAGGGGCTCGTAGCTGATGGAGTCGTGGGCCTGTACGACCTTGACAAGGCCGCCGGCCCAGCCTTCCACGTGCTTGCCCTCCGGTGCGATGCGGTAGAAGTCCGTGTCCATGAGCGAGGGGCTTGTCCCGGAAATCACAACCACGGTCGAGTGGGATCCATAATCTCCAGCTTTGGGCCAGCTCGCCTGCGCCTCCCCTTCTTCTGACACCCAGTTGCGGACTTCGTTCCGCAGGGAAACGAAGACTTCATCCTCGGGCGCTTGTAGTATCTCATGTACGGTGCGAGACGTGTCCGGTCCACTCTCACTCTGTGCCATTTCTGGCTCGGCCTGTTCAGGGAAAAGCTGGCGGAAGATCGATAGCCCATCTGGGGGATTCGGACCGTCTTGCTGGGCCGTTTCCAGTATATTCTTTTCGGTTTCGCCGATCGGCTCCCCTCTTTCTGCCGCCAACATACTTCTCAGTTTGGAGGATAGCTGCCAATACTCAGTCCCTTTCGTCCGTTTTTCCTGCGCAAAAAGCTTCTCAAAAATGGTGCGGTCATCCGTAGCCGGAGACTGGGCTGGTTCAGCAACCCTTTCGCCGTGATCGCCCGCTCCGCTAACCTCGTCCTCAACGGTCGGCGCATCCTGGGTATCTGCCGGGAGTCGATCTTGCGCAGCCTTGAGCTCTACGTCATTGGTCGTCTCGCCCCATTCTGGACCCGTAGTCTCAGGCCTGCTCGGCCTCGAGTCGGATACTTGCCCTGGCTGCCAATTCGTCTCGTTCTCGATCTGCAGCTCGCTCATGTGGCTTTCTAGAGACTTTGGTTTGTCCTCAGAAAGCTGTGGGCTCCTTGGTATCTTTCCAGGAGTCGATCTCCAAGTACGCACGAGACGAAATCTCGGTACTGAAGTCATCTCAAGTCGTGGAGACGATCGCACAGAGAACAGGGGCGACCCCGCTAGGGACTTTGCTTTCATCAGAACAGGATCGTCGGTGAATGATCTCTGGAACGATTCAGCCGGGCCTATGTCTGCTGCAGCCACAGGAAGTTCACCAGAGTACTGTCCTGCATCGATTGGCTCCGCTCGATGTGGTGCTTGTAGCGACGAAGCATCCTGAGCATTGGACAGCCTAGAATTGAACAGGGGTTTCCTGTCGAAAGCCACCAATTCGTACTGGCGAGTGATAGCTTTTTGAGCTCTGGGTGGCATCTGCATCTCATGCCCATCAGAAGCCGGCAGCCCCGGTCCACGAGTTATGATACCTTGAAGCCCCTCAGCGAAGACATATGCCCTTGCGTTCGTGGATCCTGGTGCCTTATGTGACAGCTGTTCATCACGCAGCGTATCTTTGCCTACACTTGGTAGCGTCCGGGTTGCCTTTTGGCGAGCCTTTTGGGACTTGTTTCCACGAAGCTGAAGCTTGCGGTAGTAATAATCCTTTGCTTGCTTGGCCTCCTGGGGTGGGTCGTGGCGTTTCGGGGCACTGCGGCCTTGCCGCCTGGCGTTCATCACGGCCAGGTGTCGTTCGTACTCATTGCGATCACCGAAAGGGTTCTTCCCCTGCAGACTCATTTTGACGTGCCTCGTCGCCGGGTTGGCGCTCCGTCTCGCTTGAAAAAATGCCCACTCATCACCGTTGGCCCCGATCTTGTGGATACGTAGTCTTGATTTGGCGCGCTTTTTGGGTTTGCCTTGCTCTCTTTCCGATTTCGTTGTGGGTGGCTCGCCATGTGCATCATCGTTGCGTCGTATGACGGTCGTGGAGAAGGAGAAAGTTGTCGATGTCGCGCGGCGCAGTCCAGGTGCAGGTGCTGTGGTCCTCCATCGTGACAACGGAGACTGCGGCAATGGCAGTCGCCTCCCACGCAGCATCAATGCAACGAGCTGCTATATCCGACTCATTCGTGTCGTGGGGAGCGAAGTCGCTGACATTTGGGCCGTCTTTGTTGGTCGGGTTTAGGCCCGGAAGGAGCTTTGCAGGTGTGCGCCGGGGCCAGGGAAAAGAAAGCTATCAAAGTTGGAGCCGCGAAAAGTTTCCAAGCTTGTCGCCGGTCGGCGCACGGCAGGTACTTTGGGTACGTACCTAGGTGTCTACATGGGTACGTCGATCTCAGTCCACAGGGGTTTCCCCAAAAATACGCCAGATGAAAGATCCACAACACCATCAGAGGTCGTCCCTCACTTGGGAATCTCCCTGGGGATGTATCACATACTAACAAGTATTCTAGGCACCTAGACTCCAATGGCTTAGGAAAGAGGGAGTCACGGGCAGTCAGAGATACGCCTACCTTCCGCTATAAGTCCAAGCTTCCTCGCCGGCGAAAACCCAGGCGAGGAAAGAGTCACCCTAGCCACCAGGACCAGACAATAACAAAAACTTTTGCCTTGGCTCGAAAGCCTCCCACTTTCTTTTCTTGCACTCACTCAAACATCCAGCTTCTTCCACTTGCTACATTTTGGTCCATCAGATATCACCATCACGGTTCTTCCACCTTCCACTTGGTCCCGCAAGCATCACCATCACATTTCTTCCACCTTCCACTTCTGTGTTCATCAAGCATCACCGCCCAGCATGAAGTTCGTCGAGGTCAGAATCAGACCTGTGCCGTCACCTTCGGACAAGAGTGGCCAGAAGACTCTGAAAGGCGCATCACGCATCTACGTCAGCAAGGAGATTCTCCTCGAGCTCACAGGAACGGCCCTGGAGAACGGGAAACCATGCTTCATCGAGAAAACACTGACCGATGGGAAGGCCACCACACGAGAGGCGTCACTATGGGCTGCGGCTGACCCAAACCTGAGCTGCGGCGTCCTCCAAATGAGCAAGCCATTCCAAGACGCCTGCGATTTCAAGCTCGGTGATCAGGTCAAGGTCATCTACACTGACGGCCAGGCAGTAGCTGAGGCTGAAGAGATCGTCCTGGAAGATGTGACTACCGGTCACCCTGCCATCGAGAAAGAGGACCTTGTTCACTGGGAGTGGGCACTCAAGGGGAACTTGATGGGTCTGGACGATGTGTTCCCCGGATTACTCGTCAAACGCTTGGCTGGAGAGGGGATTTTCAGGAATTTCAAGATTACGAGCGTCAACGGTTCGACAAGTGGCAATGCTCGATTCCTTCCTGCTTCGACCAAGATCCGTATCGGCATCGCACAAGACTCAGAGAATGCAGCACCGGTGACAAGACCAGCAATTCTCAGCCTGGACATGATACGGGGCCTCGAGTCCCAGATCAACGAGCTCAACTGGAGGCTGCCCCGGTGGTGTAAGCCATACCGATCCCCCGCATCCGCAATCTCGTGTGGCCTGGTCTTTGAAGGCGGCCATGGAACCGGCAAGACAATGCTCGTCGACCACATTTGCAAAACCGGCTGGGGAACAGTCCACCGCATCCAACCGGGCGAGAAGCTCGCTTCCATCATCAAGATACTCGAGACGGCGAGAATGAATCAGCCTAGCATTGTGGTAATGGATGGCTTCGAACAACTCATCGAAAAGGAGCGCAGCAACCGAAATGCTGTTATCCAAACTCTGGCGGAGTACCTGGACAAACTGGCTTCCGAGACGGCAGCACGAAACGAGCAACCCAAAGTCCTGGTTATCGCTACGTGTTTGGATTACCTAACCCACATGCCACCGGAACTCATGGGAGTCAAACGCTTCCACAAGCATATCGGCTTTTACCTCCCAGACGCAGCCAGGAGAAGAGAAATTCTGTCATCTCTCAAAATGCCTTTGTCTCCTGAGACCAGGGATAGTATTTTGGCTAGCATTAGTCAGAAGACGCACGCCTACAACGGAAAGGACTTGACGCTTCTATCTCAAGAGACCCTCGAAATGAACGAGGCTAAAATCGACAATATCGAGAATGCCGGGCTGGTGCCTTCCCCGGATGACTACTTTGTCTCGGAAGAAATCATCACAGCGGCGATGCACAATGTTCGTCCAACAGCAATGCACGAGGTCAACCTCAAACCCCCACCAGTCCACTGGGACGACATAGGGGGCCAGGAGGAGGTGAAGCAGACGCTGCGACGAGCCCTGGCCCTGTCCAAGTCATCCAAGCAGGAGCGCCTCGACTACATGTCCAACCCGCCCAAGGGGTTCCTCCTCTACGGCCCACCGGGTTGTTCCAAGACGATGGTGGCACAGGCCCTCGCAACCGAGAGCGACCTCAACTTCTTCGCCGTTAAGGGCGCCGAGCTGATTAACATGTACGTGGGCGAGTCGGAGCGGCGCGTGCGGCAGCTCTTCCAGCGGGCGCGGGAGGCGGCACCGAGCATCATCTTCCTGGACGAGATGGACTCGATCGGCGGGCAGAGGTCCGGCTTCGGGTCGACCAAATCCAGCGGCGGGGGTAGCAACGGCCTGAACGTGCTCTCGACGCTTCTGAACGAGATGCAGGGCTTCGAGCTCCTCCAGGACGTCCTCGTGCTCGCGGCCACCAACAGACCTCAGGCTATGGACCCGGCTCTGCTGCGGCCGGGACGGTTCGACAAGCTCATCTTCGTGGGCCCGCCCGACGAGGCGGCCAGGGCATCCATCTTCCGCAATTGGCTGGCACGTGGGAAGCGGTGCGCCGAGGAGATCGACATCGGCGAGCTGGCGAGGGAGACTGAGGGCTGCTCGGGCGCCGAGACCGTGGCCATCTGCGAAATGGCGGGCACTGAGGCATTTTTCAGGGACTCTGCGAATGGGGTCGGTGAGCGCCCAGGTCTCACCATGGAGGACTTCCGCTATCAGATAAGGACGAGGCCTCGTCTGATTACATCCGAGATGCTAGAGGCTTACGAGCTCTGGAGTAGCAAGTTTCTTGAGGCTTAATTCGCTTAGCGCTAACAGGGGTAGGTGGTCGTCATACAGGAATTACAGGTAGAAGGTTATACCACTCCCATAGCGTATTCATTCGTTTATCTTTTGACAGGTTATCCCATGTGTACATGTGACGGTAGTTCATGACGGGTTGTCGGGCAAGAGGATGTCCGGATATCTCATGGTGGGTTATCCTATAGTAGGTCGTCCCACAGGAAAATAGGTAGGTATCTCATGAGAGATTATCCCATAGAGGATTGATACATCTGAGGTTGTTCCAGAGGAGGTTTTCCCAGAGGAGGTTATCTCAGGAGAGTATATCCCATAGGAGGTTTTCCCAGAGGAGGTTGTCTCAGGAGAGTATGCCCCAGAGGAGGTTTTCCAGAGGAGGTTTTCCAGAGGAGGTTTTCCAGAGGAGGTTTTCCAGAGGAGGTTTTCCCAGAGGAGGTTTTTCCAGGAGAGTATGCCCCATAGGAGGTTTTCCCAGAGGAGGTTGTCTCAGGAGAGTATGCCCCAGAGGAGGTTTTCCAGAGGAGGTTTTCCAGAGGAGGTTTTCCAGAGGAGGTTTTCCAGAGGAGGTTTTCCAGAGGAGGTTTTCCAGAGGAGGTTTTCCAGAGGAGGTTTTCCAGAGGAGGTTTTCCCAGAGGAGGTTGTCTCAGGAGAGTGTGCCCCAGAGGAGGGTATCATAAAGGAGGTTATCCAAGAGATTATTCTAGAGAGGATTAGGCGGGTATTGTGTGACAGATCATTCCACAGGGCAGTGACCCTCTGAGGTTATCCTTTACCACCTGTAAGTTATCCACTGACTACTTGGCGTATTTCACATTAAGAGAACTCTGAGGTGTGCTGGATGTATTTGCAATACGCACAAGCCGCATAGATTGCCAGATCATGGCTGTAAATGCATGGAGAGCCCCGTAGTAAACTTTGGCCCATCTCAAAACTGAATCTTTATTTCCTGGTTCCACGATGTAGCGTCGCTTATGGATGATAAACCTCACCTGGACTTGTCTCTATGGGATGCGATTTGTGTGTCATGATTGAAGAAACTCATGCAGATTGCCCTTTCTTGCGGAATCTTTCCCGTGGGGCACTGCCTTCAAGAAGCAAAAGGATGCTAGGAGCGCCTATCTGAATATGTGATGGCCTCCCAAGAACATCACAGGCTCGCCCTCCCGGCCCCAAGGTTTCTCATGCTGGACACCTTCAGGATGGGTCTTTCAGACTGTCGGTGGCTACAAGCTTGTCAGCTGCCTGGTAATCTTTTTCAAGTTTTAATCAGACCATCACAAACCTTCGAGATGGAAGAGGACGTTGGACTGGTAGTTCTTGAACATCTGGGCGACAAGCTCGATGTTCATGTTCTGGATGTTGATTTCCTGTTGATGAGTTAGCATGCTAGGAAAACCGTGTTCGAAGATAGGGACTCACTTGGAGGGTCCTGTTCATGACCATGACTGCTTCATTCAATTTCTCCTATCACCAGTTGATGTCAGTCAGCTGCTGCATGTGTCACTCGGCGGTTCATAGTCAGTGAGCATGGGCAACACACCACATTCGTGACCACGCGGGACAGCAGCAGGTTCTGCTGGTGCTCATGAGGGCTCTCCTAATCACACATCAGTGGTTATGTTTCAGATTTCTCACATAGAATCAGACGTACCATGTCGGCGATCTGGTGAGTGAAGTGTAGATGCGGTCAATATTGACTTCTGAAGAGGGTTGTTCAGGGTTGGGCGCGTCTCCAACCGCGCTGGGGGTGAGGAGCAGCGTAGGTGCGGTACAGTGCTTTCTGGGAAGGTCATCCCTGTAAGGCTTACCTACCGCAGCTGCACTAAGCATCAGGAGCTGGCATTGACAAACGGCGACAACTTCAACCAGCACAACCCAACTCTCACGAATCCTCATCGCCGACCGAACCGCTCAGTAGAAATCCTCACAAACATTTGGTCCTCCGCCTGCCCACTAGACACAGCTGTGAACCACACACAAAAATGAACAGCGCCGAAGCAAAAGAGGCCAAAGAGGCCGAGCAGGCGGCTCACTACGCGCTGATCGAACAGCTCGACATCCACTCCATCCACAAGACCTTCCGAAACACCTCGTGGCGGCCCAACCAGCGCCGCAACAAGAACATCAAGACCATCCTGGGCGATGCCTCCAGAAGAGAAGCCTCAATGGCCGTCACGCCGATGGAGAACGGCTCGGGCGCCGCGACCCCCAACGACGCAGCCCGCGACGACGAAAAGGACGACGGCCTCTCGACGAGCGGGACCTCGACCCCGGCCAACGACGCGTCCTCGACCCCCGGCGGCGCGGGGGGCACCCCGTCGTCGTCGCAGCCCAACCTGGCGCAGGCGTCGCGCAGCCTGTCCAAGCTCGTGCTGGAGAAGAGCCTGCGGCCCGCGGGCGCGGGCATGACGGCGGGCGGGCTGGCCGGGGGCGGGGCGGGCGCGCCCAGCGCGACGTACACCAACATCGAGAGCGCGCCGAGCCTGGCGCCGCAGAGGCGGTACTGCGACGTCACGGGCCTGCCGGCGCCGTACCAGGACCCCAAGACGCGGCTGCGCTACCACGACAAGGAGGTGTTTGCCATGATCAGGGGCCTGCCGCAGGGCTACGCCGAGCAGTACCTGGAGGCGCGTGGCGCGCACACAGTCCTGAAGTGAGGGCTTTTCGGGTGGCTTGTGGTGCCTGTATGGCGACTACTTTTACATGGGCATGAGGCTGGGTGGAGTCAGGTTGATATTTTGAGGCTACAGACACGGGATGGTGGCCACGGCGTTCAAGGAGCAGACGGGTCACGACACGTGATACAAGGCATTTTTGGAGGCCCTCAAGAGACAGTGACACTGGTGCAGGACTTGATGGAACTGCCTGCACGCACATGATGGCATCTACAAAGAGGACAGAGAAGGAGGTGGGTGGAGAGATATGTACGACCGACAAAGTCAAGCCCCGACTACGCACCCGAGGCCTTTCGACGACGGGATGACAGTCGACGCTCCGGCTTAATCGCGATCGATTGCTATTTGCCTATTTTCCAAGAGGAAAAAAGCCGACAGATCACCGAGAACTCGTGGGGAGAGACAGGACTCAGTTACCAAGCAGAAGAGCTTGGCCGTCGGGGCATTTGGGTGTGCGGGATTAGAGGATAGATGTTGAAGGGACTTTGGCGTGTCCGAACCACGGGACGCGGCCTTTTACCTTGTGTCTGCAGGGAATAATCATTTTTGGAAGATGAGAATGCTACATCTTCAACAATTGTACCACCAGCATCGGTGTTTCGCATGTCAGAAAGCTGTGGCTTGTTGAGCACGAGTGAAAACATGTTGCGAAAAGGAGCTAGACTTGGAGACCAGAAATTTTGGATGATAGCCGGAAAGTGGCTCGTGCGTGCTTACGTCATGTCCAACGGTACAACAGCAGTCTGAGCTGCTGGAAGCTGGATAGCTAACTTGAGTAGACTACCTAATAAGCTTCTCCTGTGCTCCCCCGTGCCCTGTGGCACACGGCCGATCCTCCGTCGGTCAGCGTATCTGCCGGGTGTGGGAAGCTTCCAGGAACGGCCACAGTGGTTTGTTTACTGCCATACCCCTGAGCCAGATGCAGACGCACAGGCGGTGGTTACAAGGTAAGCCACTGACTCTAGGCAGCACTTTCCTCTTCCTCACAACCATGATCATGCTCCGCCTATGCCACTTAGCCCTCCTCTACGGCTTCTAGGTTTTGTTATCCACTGATCAACCATGTCCCTTACTCAGCGCTAGCATATGTTACATCCTGCCCCCCGTAAATCTCGGGTCTTTGGTTGGATGGGTATCGTGATGCTGCGGGCCATGCAAGATGCTAGGTTTGTAGTGTGTCTTGGAGCTTACTGTAACCACTAGTCGCCGGCGCCAGAATGGGTCCTGCGGACAGAGAGCACTGGTTTGGACAAGTACGATCTTCATGGCTCGCATGCGTCGGCAACATACAAATCGTCGGCAACGTATAAATGGGACGACGCATCTATATGTGCCCTGTCCCCGTCGCATGCTGTCTCCATACGCCAACATCCAAACGGGCTTGATCTCCATCGTGACACAATGGCTCAAGGCAAAGTCCTCCTCACCGGTGCGACCGGCTTCCTCGGCTCTGCGATCCTCATCGACATCCTCAAGGCCGGCTACACGGTCAACATAGCCGTCCGCAATGAGGACAAGGCCAAGCTGGTCCGGGAAGCACCCGTTATCTCCTCCCTCGGGAAGGACTCGGCATGCAAGTACTTTATCGTGCCCGACCTCACCACAGAGGGATGCCTGGACGAAGCCACGGCCGGCACGGACTTGGTCATCCACTGCGCCACCCCTATGCCGTTCACAGACGGGGACGCGGAGCGAGAGGTCATCATTCCGGCTGTCAAGTGCACTATGCGGGCTCTGGAGAGCGCCAAGAAGGCCGGCACGGTGAAGAGGGTGATCATTCTATCGTCACTCGGCGCCTTTGCCGGGCCGGACCTCGTCGGCGGCTCCTACGTTCCGCCAGAGGAGATCTTCGTGGGCGAGAAGATCAACGACGACTTCGGGCCACCCTTCGTCAGCCCGTTGGTCGCATACTGCGCGGCCAAGACGAGAGCCCTGAAGAGCTCGCTCGAGTGGATGGGCCAGGCCGTCGCGGACGGCAGCGTCAACTTCGACCTGATCAACCTGGCGCCCTGTTACATCTTCGGAAAGGTGCCCCTGGCCAAGACCGTCGCGGACATCTCCTCGACCAGCAACTCGGTGCTCCTGGCCCTGATAACGGGCGCGGGCCGGTCGCCGGACGGGAAGCCCGGCCCAGCGACGCTGTGCGGCGGCCTGACCGTTGACGACTTCGTGGAGACGGTGCACAGGAGCCTGGACCTGGACAGCGTCAAGACGCCGAGTTCCGGGGCCAGCAAGCACATCTCCACGTACGTATACTCGGCTAGGTTCACGTGGAATGAGATCTTCCCCATCATTGCGAGGAAGTGGCCCGAGGAGGTGAAGAAGGGAATTCTAGCAGGGGAGGGTGATTACCCTTCAAAGCCCAACATTAACTTCGACATGGAGGAGTTCACAAAAGTGTACGGGGGCTTCAAGCTCCAGGGAATTGAGGCCATTGTTGATCAGCTGGTTCCTCATTATCTGGAGCTGCTGGACAAGGAGAAGTCTGCATCAGCGTCCGCTTGAGAAATTGATGAGAGTTGTTACCCTGCCTTGGCTTACCGAGGTACTTCAGTCTTTCTGCGGATTTGCTCTGGGGGTGTTCTGAATGGGTTAGTCAGCAATTCACCTTTAATCCATACTTTTCCAGCAACCATCACAATGCTGCCGGCACTGCTCAAGATGGCAGAAGAACTCTTCTGCAAGGGCAGAGAGAGGATCTGAATATTTAATTCTAGTGCTAAAAGAATACTAACAATAACATATACTCAACCTAAATACATAATCACTTTTCTTTTCACACCTACTAACAAAAGAAGTCACTGTTGGTTGGGCTTCAGAGTGCACTCGTAGCAACAATTGTGGGTTGCAGTGGGTGTATTTGTTGTGGTTGTTAGAGGAAGGCGTGCCTCTGAAGGCGAAGCCTTCCTTGTGGCTATCAGAGGGCTGCCTGAGGCTGACTAAGCAACAAAGCCAGGCCACAGTCACATTTGATATTAACATCATTCAAGGTGATTGAGACTCAAAGGATCAGTTTGATATTATTAAAAAACACTTTTACAAGCAAAAAAAGAATACGACAAAGAAAAAAGAGTCGATGCCTCAGAGATTCGAACTCTGGCCCCCGAAGGGAATGGCTTAGCAGGCCATCGCGTTGACCACTCCGCCAAAGCACCTCTGGTTGTTAAGTCACCGAATCAAAAGTTTCATATAATCATGTCGAGTTTGCTAATTAACCTAAGAATTAGGACCACAGTGGCAGGGATTTTGTTTTCTAGATTAACCTGCACATTAAAGGTCCAGACCCCATCTGTTCAAAACAGTTAGTTCAGATAAGACACTCCTTACGTCGCAATGGCAAAGGGCTCAAGACGACGAATTGTTATTTTACAGCTAGTAAGGTTGTCTAAGTAAATAAGTAATTAGAAGAAAGGAAAGGGCAGCAAAGCTGCGATACAGCATTACTATAGTTTTGATGGCTAGTTAGGCTCGTAAGATGAGCTATCTGCGCGGACCCACTTGTTGTGTCCTGCGGGAGTTCAGCCTATCAGCCTTGACAATAGGGACGTATGGAAGGCCTAAGCGCTACGCACCCTCTCACTTTGAGGTGTTCTGCGTGTTTGGGCTTTGGTGCTGCTTTGTGACCTGTTCCCAGAGTGCGAGCAGCTTGTTGCCGATTGTGTATGCTGTGAAGATTGATTTCGGAAATGTGGCCTTTGAATTGGATGGCCGCCGTGTCTGCAAATAAATTGTTTCACCCGCAGCATTCCGAATATCGATTCCTTCCGTGGTGAAATGGATCGTTCGAGTATCCCCTGGCCCGTCAGGAATCAATGACGGTCCACTCTTCCAAGTGAGGCTTTCAACTTTGGCGGAGCTTTCAGAGGGATAGTACCTCAGTTGAACTTCTCCGTGGTGACTGATTCTGATTTTGCTGCCATTCAGGTCTTTCTGTCTTACCGGTATGATATTGGGTCCCCTGTTTCGTGTCTTCTTCATGGGAAGATCCAACTGCGATGGATCTCTGACAGAAGGATCTTTGTCTTCCATAGGTAGGTCTAGCGACTCCTCTATTGTCAGCATGTCCGGAGCCCCAATGGGAACATGTGCTTGGTCAATTTGCGAATTGAGCCCTTGGTCCACAGCGGAAGATGATTGTCTGAAATCTATCTCAGCTTCGTGCTCGGGCTCAAAGTCGAGATGGTCCGAGCGTTGGGGAGCCGTCCTTATGCCCAAGGCCTGTTGGTATTTAGAGTTCATGCGACTGGTCTCTAAGATGTTCTGTACCTCGTCTACACGTTCGAAGACATCCCCGTGGTGCGCTTTCGGAAGGCCGCCCTTGAGTTCGAAATGACTCGATGACGTTGTTTGGGAGGATGGCGACTGCTGGCTCTGAGATGTCGATGAAGCCAAAGTGTCCTCACCTCCTAAGGCAAGAAACTTTTCATTACGTTCTCTGCGGTGTCGGTCGGTCAGATCTGTGATATGTTTCTTTATACTCCGGAATGCCTCAACATCGAACGGCTCATTTTGACGTTTCCGAGGAGCGCTGGGCCCAGAGATAATAGATCTCTTTTTTGGCCTCGGGAGGGCGGATAACACCATCAAAAGACCCCAACTGAGAGAGCCGGCAAGAGTCTCAATCTTTCGAATATCCTCCAGTTGATCGATGCCTTTTCGGGACAACCAGGCCCTCAATCCCTCATCTAGGGTGTCAGTAGTCAGTCTGGGATACCCGTCCCGTTCCAATGCCACCCTGGAGATAATAGACCGCTGGATAGAGCTTGATTCAATGAAGTATGGTCTGATCCCGGCTAAGGAGGTTATGGATACTCTAAATCTCAAAACCTCACTGATCCGGGTGACAGCCGTGGTGCTCGCAGTACCGAGGTTCGCTGGAAGCTCTGGACAGCGAATAAAAAGGCGAGCTACGCCGGACGCAGTGCCGTCGTCGACATACATGGGGTATCTGTAACCACATAGCTCGAGCATGAATCTCATAGAAAGCCCCAAGGCAGTCCGAATTGTGTGTTCGGCCAAAAGTCCGCACAAGAATATGACCCGTAGCCGACTCGCCTTGATGAGCGCAGCGTGCTTTTCTAGAGCCGACGCAGCTGCGGACACAGTCTTCAGCATTTGATTCAGGCTCTCCACATCGAGGATTGAGACATCATCGAAGTTTGGGGTCCACACAAGTGTATTTGATGCGTTGAAGCCGCAGCCCGTGAGTGACCACGGAAGCTGACCAGCAGCAAGCGACGTGTCCTTCCCTGCTATGTTTCCATGTTGCTGTCCAACCGTAGGTGGGCAAGACTCATGAGATACGACAAATCCGATTCGTGCTGTCATGTTGCCAGTCCATCTCAATGAGTTCAGGTTGGCGTCCTCTGTGTTCTCAATAAGCCCCTCTTCCGTTACTGCAGTCGCTAGCGAAGCTGTGATCGCCTGTAGCAAATAGCCATCCGGTATTGCATTGTGTAAAGCCGCAGTGAAGTCAGATCGGAACAATGGTCGATGTTTTGTGCGGAGAACCTCGCATTTTTGCTTGAGAGCTTGACGAAATCCCAGCCAAGCTTGGATTTGTCGATCAGGAGATCTGGAAATCGCCCCGGAAGCTTTCAGCTTGAGAAGACTCAGACCGTGACCGCCTCCCTGAATGAGTGGCGTCATAATGTTGAGTCCATAGTAACTCGAAGCGATTTCATCCTTGGTAAGAAGACCCTGCATCGACCTGAAAGCTTTGCAGAACAGAGCCTCCAGAATGTTGGCCCTGATCTGATACCAGCCATCCAGTGGTTCTGATTCGGGGAATTGCCAAAGCCGGATGAAATTTGCGGTCCGGTGTCCATTGCCCATCCATATCATGAAGTGATGCAACGATGTGCGCGAGCCCTTGAGGATACTCTCAACATGCTGCCGCAGGATCCGACGTACGGGGTCGTTGAATTGTCCAACATAGAACCGCAACCAGTTGTTTCTGCGGTCGTCCGTGACAAAATCAAGATAGCCACCTGCTCCTTTCCATGGTGCGATCATCTGTTCCTTTCGCACTTCCTGGAGCATCTGAGTGGTCACTTCTCTGCCAAAAAGGCATTTGACCTCAGGAGAGACGAGACTGCAAAGGTGCTTTGCGACGGCCTCCACGCCACCATGATTTTGTACTTCTGCATCGTAGGCCAACTCGTGAGAGCCTTCAATAGAATCGTTCATAATGTCCATAAGCACTTGTTGGCTTAGGTCATCAAGGTCCGGGAAGGTAAAGGTCTCGAAAACCTCCAAATGCTAAGAGAACATTAGCAAACCCACGGTCTCAAATAAATATGGTCCGATCTAATATACATTTCGAACCGTCTCAGGAATTTCTTTCCATTCGTCGTCATCATGAGGAACTGTTGGAACAACGATGCTGAGGCTTCGCTGCGAGCGGCTTGCAGCCCCTAGTGCAAGAGATTGTGTAGTCGCCTCTCTCAATACATTGGCCGAGTCTGCGTGCAAGTATTGAGGGGCAGTTGAGTTTCGTGGTAGCGATCTGGCGTAGGATTTAGGGCGTGGGGTAGCTCGAGGGCAGTGGATTGGTTTGTGGCCCTTGATGTTACACAATCGGCACGGTTCAATCTTTGGGCAGTCCTTGATTGCATGGTTCTTGCTGTGGCAGTATTTACAGCCAGAATCCTTATTGCAATTTTCACAGTCGCGTTTGGTAGTCCCTACCAGGCCGCAACCGTGACAAACGGAATCTCGGAAGGACATGTTGCAGGTTGTGTGTAGTATGAGCGCTGCAATGGCCTGTCTTGCTTGAAGGAGCTGGATTCGTCCATGGAACTGTTGGTTGGTGGCTGTGAGTGAAATTGAGCGGATGACTCTATTCTCCAAGGACTTGGTTTCGGGTTACCTTGGCCGGATCCGGTGTGTGGAGAGGGGGCGTCTGGGAGGTGAAGCTCTCAAGTCTTGCTCAACTTTATAGAATTCAACATAAGACGTGGTGTGACCAATAGATAGAAAGAGGACGACTCTTGCGATGACTGCGGGAGGTCTAATAGCTGAAGGGCTGCTGGCTGCTGGTGGCCTGTGCACAACTTGCCGGCCGCAGCCTAGCCAGTCAAACCCATTGGATTCGCACGCTTGGTTGAGCAACCCCTTTTGGGCCAGCTAGAACCAGCTAATAAGCTTTGGACTTGAGAAAGAAAAAAAAAAAGCAAACGACACCTCAGGGATTCGAACCCTGGCTCCCGAAGGAAATGGCTTAGCAGGCCATCGCGTTGACCACTCCGCCAAAGTGCCAATGGTAGCCTCATAAATTTAAAGAATATAATGACTAGACAAGCTACAAACACACTGCAAAAACCGTGTATCTCAATCACAACACATTATGCAAGTAGTAAATTCACAAGGACAATTTCGAGCGGCCCGATCCCTGGGAATTTGCCTTCTCAAAAGAAGCTTTGTCGGAACACCATGTTGCTTTGCAACAACAACAACCACAGCAAACACTGTCTTTGGCCTTGATCAAAAGTCATCAAAACAAAATACTCCAACGGAGATATCTCCATCTGGGACTTCTCTCAAACAAAGCCACTGAGTATTACACCCATCTGGTACAGCACAGCAGTCAACATAATCAATACCGCCCGGCCTTGCTCACTGTCTTTACCTCCAGAGCAGGCTTAACCAAGACCAGCCAAATTCGGTAAAGCCTGCTTTAGATCCACCCCCCTCACTTTAGCACTGTCACATCCTGGCCTCACAGCCATTCCGGCTTCAGGGGAAGCCCAACAAAGGGGGTGTCTATAGAGATATGGTGGGTAGGTTCCTGAGATCTGACCGGCAAGTGCAGGCACCCCTGTTTCAATCGCATCCAGACACTTTTCAACAATCCCGCCCGTCTTGCGACAGCTGCTGTACGCACGTTTGCTTCTTGAATTGGGCCAGCTCTTGCCGACCTCTTTCCTGGAAACCAGACAACCCTCACCCCCCCAGATCCTCCTCACCACGGCGCTTGTTCACCTCTAATAAGTCAAAATGCCCTCCATGTGGCTGTCGGACTCCCAGAGTATGCTACCGTGCAATTCCCCTCAAGCTGCTTGCCCCTCGACGCGTCGCACACACACGCACGCACGCGACTCGGCCGGGGCTGAACGAAAATGACGATGAGAGACTAACCTGGAGGTGTTTCCTGCGCACAGAAATCGGGGTTGCCTTCTGCTCCGGCGGTACGATTCTACCTTGCCCCTGTTAACAACGGATGGTTCGTGGTTCCGTCGCAGTAAACTGACTGCAGGATAGGTGGCTTCTTCCTGATAGGAGGAGTAATGCTCTTCTTTGACCGGGCCATGTGAGTTGTCGCAAAGCTATTTGCCCCCTTCCCCTCTCCCTTTCGCGAAGTGCTCTTTGGACTGACCTCTGGGACCTCGCCAGGCTTGCGATGGGAAATGTATGCGAACCCCCCCCCCCCCCTGAAAACCCGGCCCCGAGGGCGACCGCTCGAGACTTGCGTAAACCTAACCTCACATGCGCCCGCCGCGACAGATCCTCTTCCTCATCGGACTCACCATAATAATCGGGCCGCAGAAGACGCTGCTCTTCTTTGCGAGGAAGCAAAAGGCAAAGGGCACGGCGGCCTTCTTCGCCGGGCTGCTCCTCATACTGGTGCGGTGGCCCCTGATCGGCTTCTGCGTCGAGCTGTACGGAATCATGGTGCTGTTCGGCGACTTCTTCGGCACGATCGCCGCCTTTGCGAGGAGTGCACCCGTCGTCGGGCCGTACATCGGGGTCGTCATAGATCGGCTGGGGATGGGAGGCAGGAGAAACGCGGAGCTGCCGGTGTGAGCTCGCCTCGGCGGCGTTGTGGGTTAATGCTGTGTGAATTGGGACCCTGATAAGACTACGGCCCGGCCAGGCTGTTGGGGATAATGGAAGAAGGAACTTTTGATTGCAATGGCTCATAGACATAGTTTGGCGTTCAAAATGGAAGAATACCCGTCTTGTAGTTTGGGACGTCTCTGTACGCTACCGGCTCCAAAGAAGAAGCATCACGGCATCACAATTATTGCTGTCAGAAGGCGATATGTACGGCGTTGCCTCGGATATGCAGAAAATCAACGACGTTTTTCGCTGCTCAAGATTCGGCGTTCCCACATGGCCCGCGCTGTTCTATAGACCGAACGCACTGCCACGTGTTCTAGGTGGGTGGCTCCCCCGTCTTCATATCCACTTCGAGCCTGTCCATCGCATCCCTATCCCCCCCCCTCCGTGTTGCACCCCTTAGTAGCCCTGGCCAACGAGGTAGTCCTTCAGCGCCTCAACGGTCTGTGTGGTGTTTCCTGCCTGGTGGGTTTCGCCGTGGTGTGCGACCAGGATGGCCTGCTTCGACGTGGAGACGGCGATGCCGGTTCGTCCCTGGACGTGGTTGCTCAAGGTCAGTGCACTGCTGGCTTTGTTCCTCCCGCATGCGGAGTTTCCGAGGGGGAAGGGGCGGAGAGTCTCCTACCAGGCGGGCGTAGATGTTGCCGTCGTCAATGCGGGTGACGACGAATCGCTCGCCGGCGACGTGGATGCCCTCGGCGTGTGCCTTGTCGACAGCGGCCGACTCGCCCTTGGCGATGTCGGCGAGGTTCTTCATCTCCTCGGCGCTGATCTGTTTGCCGTTCCGTGTTAGCTAGCTGCAGCGTCCCTTGTGCGTCGTGTCGGGGTCGCTGCGAAGGGGTCTCGAGCTTGGGTGGTGGGCATAACATGGCCTCATTCCAGGAAATGGCGGGGTAATTCCGTACCGTGAAGCCGGGTGTGGTAGCCCAAGCACTGTCGCCGGCAGCGCTGATGATGGCGCCCTTGTCCACATGACCGGAGCCGACGAGGCTGCAACCAAGATCAGTACACACGAAGCTGGCCACGGGGTTTTTGCGTGTCTTGTGGCGAGGTGCTGTGGTTACCTGGAGTCGACATAAGCTGTGACAGAGTTAGCTTCACCAGCGCGACGCCAAGGTGGGGGTCCAAAAGGGGCGGGGGGCCAGGTGAGTAGGAGTAGCTGTTGCCATACCTTGCCACGACATCTTGTTGGAGTTTTGGGTTGTGTGATAACAGGTACGAAAGACTAGAACAGGTTCTGCGCAAGAAAGGGAACACGGTTTCAAAGGTTGGTGGCGGAAGCCGGAAGCTGGGTCTGGCTATGATGTGGTTTGTTTTGGAGTTCCAAAATGTCCCGCTGCCCGGATTGCTTGGTTTTTTGGCACCCATGCCACCTTAAGTAAGCGGGTCTCACCAATCCACTTCCAATCTCTGGTGAATGGCCGTGCTGGGTGATCAACACCTATCTACAACCAGACGACGGGACGACCTAAACAACACGTCTCCGTTGGGAGGACCGATCCGTGACAGCTCTCGAACGTAATATCTACCTACCTACCTAGGTACCTAGTTTTGATGCCACCTGGGCGGACTGATGAACGCCAAGTGCGACGAGATGGACCATGCCTGCCGTGAGAGGCTTGTCGTCTTCTGAGCGCACCTGTTAGAAGCGCTGCAGCCTCTTGTTGAAGCTGTACTGGTACAGCAGTACTGGTACAGCAAGAGGCCTACGTGGAAAAGGGCATGCCGACCACAAGTCACCGACACCGACACCGTCAGACCGCTCTCGATGGGTCTTTTCGCAGACGGCCGTGGATCGACCAGTCGAAGCGGTAAAGACAACGGGGCCACAGTGCTGCCGTCACGTCATCTCATACCGTGCACTGATCTCTCTGTCTCTTCAATCATCGACCCCGAAGTTCGAAAGCCGGGTTACAGCGACTTGGCAGCGGAAATCATCAAGCTTCGGGCCACTTCGGGCTGATGCGATCTGGAGGCGCGACTCATTTTAAATGCCGGATATTCGTCGACTTTTGTTACGAATCTCCCCATCTGCCCAACTCGCACATATACCCCTTTGAATCATGTCCTACGCCCACCCTCAGCTTCTCCTGAGAAGCTCATCTTGCAATGCGCCCCTCTGCGCTCAGGAGGCGACCCAGTTTCACCGGTAGACAAGGCATCGAGACACTGCGAACCAAGGTTATGCTCGACACCTTGACAACTGCAATTGCAGCTTACCCCTTCAGGAGGTGACCCTCTCCCGGATAGGAGGCAAGACAAGCTCGTGAGAACGGAACCGCATCCGGGATGGGCACGTCAGATCTCGGGGAGAGCCCCAGTTTTGTGATACAGGCAGCTGGACGAACTGCTCGTCGGGATCTGGACCTTCTGGGTTTGTGCAAACTCAAATGCACAGGTTTGGCAGGCAGCCCGAACACTCTCCAGGCCCCATCTCCTTTGGGACAGATCCACGAGCCTTTGAAACGTACCTGACATCTCATGTCGGCTGCAGATCACACCGCGTAGAGTGATCTGCCAGAGGGAAACTCCTTGCTTCGAATTTCGCACATTTGCCTAGAACTGCCAGACCAGCGATCCGATGATGTGGCAGATCACCTGGAGGATTGGTCTCGACTTTTGAAGATGCACGAGATCATCAGTCCGAGCTTTGGCGGCGTGTACCGACATGTTCACGACATCTCGACCACGTTTTGGGACGATGCTAAGAGATACACGAGCTGTCGCGCCTGCACGACACGCCCAGTTCCTGCCCTTGAGTCTCGATCATATCCACACCCGCGCCCTAGCCTGAGTGGCCCTTCACGGGGACTTGCCCACTGTCGATGTGGCTTTACCTCAAAGCTTTGACGTGTGGACAACCGTCATCTCGTTCTCTTGGTCGTATACGATGTGTTAAATCTGCTTGGTTACCGAAATTCAATATCGCTGCGTGGCCAGCCCAGCGGCGCGGCTCCTCCGAGAAGGGAAAGTTGGTTTCCAACGTTTGTTGCAACCTTTCATCCGACTTCAGTCCTTCCATTCGCGTTCTCGAAGTCACCTCTCCTGGGATGTGTGCTCCTGTCCAAGTCAGAAGTTTCAGCCACTGCCTCGCACGATTTGCATTGATGAGACATTATAAGCTATGCTATTTCCGGTAGGGTGAAACGATGCTCTTGGCGGAGGGTAGTCTGCAGACCTTACCTGGTAATTTGGCCTTAGGAGCCATCTCCTGTCATAAATCACACAGCTTGGGCCACAGGGCAGCCCCGGGAGATTCTGAGACGATGATCTGGCTGTCACGGGCGAATAATCGCCTAAGCGTGGGCACGTCTGAGCGCCGGCGAGCTACTCCACGACCAACGGCCACTTGGACCGGCCACTATACAGCGCTTCATTGTAAGTCGCGGTGACAACGCTGCTGACTGTGTACAGCTGCATCTGCAGTTGGTAGCCGAATGCAACGCTGCTAGCCTTGCAGCAGTGTTGGGAGTCGCCTGCACACCATCTTCAGCATCGAGGTGCACTCATTTCACCTCGCAAGTTGATTATAGCAATCTCGCAGACTAGCCCTGGGACAAGTGGCATCCAATTTGCTGGCACACATTCTCGCGACCAATTGGTTGGCAAATCCCACCGGCTCATTATTGCAACCCTGAAGCCTCATTGCCGTCACATCCACTCACGTCGCCTCGACGGCCCCAGCCGGGCGGCACCTCAAGCTCAGCTGGGCTCTGCGAAGAGCTGAGCAAGATAATGGCTGATGCCTTCATCGAGATGCCAATGGCGCGCGGCGAATGACTGAGCCATCACACACCGCGGCTTTGATTAGCTGTGGCAATCTGCGGACGTCATCGCAGCAGAGGTCGGCGGCACATCCCAGCACTTCATTAAACAGAATTGAACGCACTTATTGGCAGTCAGGCTGAGGCTCGCTCGGCGGGCCGTCAACGCGGAGTAGCAGCCATCGTCTTGACTCGAACTTCCGAAACAGTAATCTTTCAACAAAGCAGCCAGCGGTGCAACCATCGCCTTGCTGCCCTGCAAAAAGACCTTCTTACCACATTAGTCTGATAGCTTGGAGCATGGGTCGCATCCTCCGCCCGCCGGTCTGTCCCACCCAGGATCCTGGCTTCGTCCGGGGGACCCCGTACGCCTTGCAAGGACATACCCCTGTCGATGATCTCTCTCGAAATAGTGTAAACCATCCCTCCAATCTCAAACGCACCATAGAGGACGGGGGCCTTGGGCACACAAGCAGATTCCTCGCAGGGGATCTATCTGCTCCTTGGCTGGCAACACACATACGATCATCAACTTTGGGATGTCGAGCATATGTAAGTGAGTTGCTTTTTCCATGCTCTCACGAGCTTTTCTTCAGCACCAACGTCTGCCTTTGTCTCGCGGAGGTCTTGGCAGCCCGACGGCAGGTGCTTCGCTCGTCCACACAGGCCTCGCTCGTCCTTATTCATGTTATCATTGCCTAGCGCATTTTATAGGGACCACTTACATGCAGGTCGCGTGTTGTCATTCATCTTCTCGAAACCTGTCCCCACATCACACCGAGGCCCTCCTCCTCATCTGCGGTGACCGGGAATTTGGCCATCTTGATTGAGTCCCGTATTGCAGAGTACATTGTACCAAGAATACGGGGATCGACAATCGTCCCAAGTGGTCCCAGCTCCGGAAAGCTCCAGTCTGGCCAGCCCGCGCTGGGTCATCAGATGGGGCATGGGCAGGACGAAGGAAGTGGGCTACAGATGCACGGCCGAGACGCAGCAAGTGTATCAGGCCCTCCCCTGCAGTCATTAAACTTGTTCCCTACCGGCAGATTTCCTCAAAATGCTGGCACTTCCCCAAACAAACTTCATGCCGGTTACAATTTCCATTTCCTCGACCGCCCGTTGCCTCGAATACCGTCATCATCACAACACCCCGTGCCGCCGGCAAACATGGCCTCAGCACGACCCAGCACGTCTGGGAGCTTGAAAGCCACGGGGTCGTCGAGGGGTAATTTGGATAAAAGGATGTCAAAGGACGACATGTTTTTCAGAACGGCACAACAGAAACAGGGTCTCGACAAAAGGATATCCAGGGACGACATGTACATCCGGAGCCGCATGGCGGAGATGTCTCATTACCATGTGCCTGTACGGGGGTCGACGCTGACCCCAGAGCACAGCCCGAATTTCCCAGTAATACACGAGGTGTCCATACCGATCAGGGTGCAGACTCCAGAGTCTATCACCTCGGGGGAAATACCAATAGGGATGGCATTGGGAAGCCCTCCAATACGACCGGACCCGTCGCCGTCAAGGTGGCAGGCTCAATTCCCCCCAGCGTCCCCCCTGGCTACCAGTTCTTCGGAGCCCTCATCCGCTGGCACGGCTCCCGTTGGTTCTTTGCAAAGGAAAAAGACGGGGAAGCGGAAGCTCTTTGGTCTGTTCAGCAGCGGGAAGAAGAGGGAAGAACCGCAGGGTCTGGCGCAGACTAACGCCGGAAAGTCGACCATAACACTCGCTCGCACTATTGAGGTGTCGACGTCTTCTGTGAATGTGTCTGCAAAGCCAACACCTACGAGGAGTAACACACAGGCGGAACGAAAAGCACCGAGACACAAGCCGATCATGGTCCGATCGAATACGATGCCTCAAAACGTCGACGAGCCGCCCCAGCCCAAAAGCGCCGGGCTGCCCGGCCGACCAGGAAATGCATATCGGCAGCCGCCAGCGAACCTTCCTCCCATCCCGTCATTCCTTGATGTGAACATCCCCGACACCAAGCTGGAGCGATATAGTGTCATGTTTAGCGATGTCCTCGGACACCCTCCACCGAAGCAGGAACATTCCGGATCATTATTGTCGAGGCGGCAAGCAACGCTGCAGAGGCTGAAGACCATCGACGACAAGGTCGAGGCAGAGGAAATGGAGAAGGAACGTTCAAGACATCGAAGGGCCACCTCACCACAGCCAATCGCGACACCACAGCTGAGGCTATTCCCCATGCCATCAGAAGGCCGCGTGACTCCTGCTATGGATACTCCCACGAGTCGGTCTCGGCCACTGAGGTCGAACACTTCACCCGGGAGACTACCGTCACCTACGCAGGCAACTTTTGATACGAAACCTTCCAGCGCAGCAAAGACACACCATGGCCCTACATTAGTCGTACCCAACCCCTTCGACTCACCGCCACAATCGAGGAAGCAACCGAAGCGAGAGCTCGAACCCATCTACCCCACAGACACAACCTTCCAGTTCGGTCCAGACAAGTCGGGTCTCATACTCGACTCACCGACCGAGATCGACTCCCCAAGCGACGAAATCATCATCTCCCAGCCGTTCAAGCCCACGCTCCACGAGCCGCAGTGGCAGATGGTCTCGCCACAATCCGCCTCGGCATCATCCACAACCAGCGGGCGCCGCGGCCGCTCGCCCTCGGCAGCCTCCTCGGCCACGACGCACACGCACGTCACCAAGCCGTCCAGCGACCTGGACGAGACGGAGGCCGCGCTGCAGAGCGCCGTCGAGGTCAGCATCGCGCGGCAGATCAGCATCTCACGCCAGCAGCGGCAGCTCCTGCGGCCGCTGCAGACGAGGAGGGGCGGCCCTGCCGGGGCCGGCGGCGGCGGGGAGCGCGGCGGGGAGCGCAGCGCCAGCGTCAGCCCGCTCGGGGTCAAGATCGTCAAGTCGCCGACGCCGAGCCGGCGGCTCGGCGAGGAGGAGTCCATCAAGGAGACCAAGAGCAGCACCCCGACCCTGATCCACCCGAGGGTCAGCCCCGTCAACCCGGCGCACCTGGCGCAGAACCGGAAGAGCTCGTGGGCTGTCGTCGAGGAGGGATGATGGCCTTTTTTCTTGCCCTTTCTTTTTCTCTCTTCCCCTCTTCTTTTTGATATCTCAACTTAACGGCCTCGGGAGCTGGGACGACTTCTAGATCGCATCTCGGACTGTGTTTTCACCTTGCTAGCGAGGACTTCAGAAGGCGCACAGGCGGTGCTTTGTTCATGACGTTGCTTCTGGGAAGCGGAAACTGGAGTTTTCAACTATTCGGATACAGCGATACGATGTCTTTCTACTTTCTTCCCTTCTGAAGTTTTTTCTTTTCTTTTTCTTCTTCTTTCTTATCTCCTTTGTTCATCTTTCCCTTCTGACATTTACTTCACCGTCCCCCGCGGGACTGGATTCCGAGTCGCGAGCGAAACCCCTCGTCTCTCGCTTCTGCAGAGACCTTTTTTTCCAGCTTTAATCGCTCCCCCCCTGTACATACCTTGGCCAGGGACGAGCCTCGACGGTTCCCAGACCGTGTGTGTGTGTGTGTGCTTGTTTCGCAACATTGCTTCTTCAATTCATCGATACCTCGGCTCTTGGGGAAGTTTTACGAAGCCACTTTCAGAAGGACTACACGGCGGGGATGGCGGCGGACGGGCGGACGGAAGTTTGACTTTGGGACAGGGACAGGACAGGGCTCTCTCAGTATCTGGCAACCACCACCACAGCTGTGGTGAACTAGGATGGTTGTGGGGGTGGGGTTGGAGGTTAGGGGCTGGGGACATATATCAATATGTCGCCATGCCAGTCTATAGGCAGTTTCACAAAAACCCGGAGGCTATTCAGGACGAACGTCAATATGATCGCCCTTCTCTTGTGACGTGATCCCTCCGGTGTGCCAAACGGTCTTTTTCACATGCGAGCATTACTTTTTGTGATGGGGGATCTCTAAAACGTGATGGGCTGCAAGCGTGACTCGGAAGGGTAGCATTGTTCGGCGGAGGTGTACGCAGCCGCCGTTACGAAAAAGTGTGATATGGGTGCAGTAGTATGGCCAGCTGCCATTTGCTTGATCGCTCTTCCTCACGTCGCGGGCTCGGTGGCATTTAGGGCTGTGACAGCGTCGGTGAGTTTCGCGTCGGGGCAGGCAATCGTCGCTTGGTGTCACCCTCGCCTGAGTTCACTGCGACCGTTTCAGCGGGTAGCGCGCACGAGGCCCTGCCCCCCGAGTGTGTGGCTTGATTCACCACCGACAGGAACAGCCTCCTCGGCGAAACGTGGCGGTAGGCAAACCGTCGCAGGTGCTTGCTGGTTTCTCCAGGAAACGTCTCGAGGCGGAGAAATCATGGTAAGATTTGATTATATAGGTCCACGAATGGGCGACACCGGCCAGGGTCTCAACGCCACGTGTATTCTTCTGCTGGTGTACGCGCAGACGATTGCTCAAAATGAGGCAGCCTCCACTACCCAGAATCGACCAAACCCAACTGTCGAGGGAACCGCGATAAAGACAGGAACTGCAATGCGATGCAGCAATTACATGACCACACTGCACACCAAAACGTCAGCGGTTGCTTTCAGCGGAAGGGGTCGCTCGAGGTCTTGGGACCATTGAGCTCGTTCTGCTCAAGACTTACCAGCACGAATTCTGCTTCTTTGCTTGTTCTGCGCGGAAGAGTCAGTATCAGTAACCCCTTGACCATATCGGCGAAGAACTTACGGTAAAACATCTTGGACTGGGAACTCAGTCCATCACTCTTCTGAACCAGGTCGTCGATCTTCTCGCCTCGTTGCAGCACACTCTCTATCGTCTTGTGGAGCACGATCTTGGTCTCGTCCAGCTCCTTCTGGATCTTCAGGATGTTGTCGGCTTGGTGCGGGTCCTGATACATTGTCAGCATTTAGGTAAGTAAAGACTCCTCCCTGCATGTTTCCACCTACTTGATACTTGTCGATGTACTCCTTCAATTGTGGCATCACGATCTTAGGCTGTCCCGATGACCATGAGGACCTTGGGTTGGCCTCGAGGAACTCGTCGACAATCTTGGAGAGCAGCTGGTGAGCCACGAGAGCCGGGTACGCGTGATCAGAGATGATGATTCCGCAGACGCCCTCGGATCGACCGTATGCGTGAAATGTGAAGTCTGTGGCCCTGTCAGTCTCCTATCCTGCGGGTATTATAACTCGCTCGCCAGTCTCCTTGTACGCGGATCATCGTCCCAGACGACACTGGCCGTCGGTTTCGCGCATTTTGCCGCAGTCCAGCAGTCGGCTTCAGGCATGGCTTGTCCTAGACCATGGTTCCTCGCCACTTCGACAGAAGACGGGAGAAGTAGCTCGGAATCTGCTCCGTGCTAATTTGCGCTGCTACAGCAAGTGGTGTATTCGGTCGGTCGGACCCTGACCATTGTTTCGTTCCGAGAACATCATATAAGTGGTCGGCTTGGAGAATTATCCTTGGACATCCGGTGGTGTCTGGCTGTAGTCGAAATCGCCCACATCGCATGCCTTCGGCACCAGGTCAAGCCTGTTGCTGCAATTCGGTACCGTCTCCCAGCGGCAATCGACTGAGGGGCCTCCATATAGAGTCTTTCTCTGCTCTTGCTACTTGCTGGCCTTTGATGTAAATTTGGACGTGGGCGCCTTATCGGCTTGCTGGTGTCATGGTGGCCTCATACGACAATGTCGGATTCTCGGAGTATTTCCACTTGGACTCGGGGCATTCGCACACACTCGTATCGGGATGTTCCGGTTCGTGGGACTTCGTATAAAAGGAGGTATTGCTCTCGCTCGCGACAAGTCAAACGTACCTTGCTCTTCGACGTCTTGTCGTTCTGCACGCCGTCAGTCAGTGCTGTCCACATAATACAGTGCAGGATAAAGACCACTTACGACCGGGCTTTGTCCTTTCTGCCACCGTTTTGGCAAAGACCGTCATGAATTCCTCCTCGTAGTCAGTATGAGATGCTTGTACTATTGTGGAATGATGCGCATACTCCATAGTTCTGTCTCGTGAAGCGAGAGTAGGCGCTGAGCTCCTTCTCGGACACCAGTTCGTGAGAGGGCGTGCCCTCGTTCCGGATGACCTGTACCCAGAGTCCACCGTTAGCAGCGGCGCCGTGGGACGGGTCGTGTTATCGCCAGCAGGAAGCCAAGATACGTACGCCAATGTAATGCAGCTTCATGGTGGCGGTGTGCTCGTGCTGTCGTGTTCGTACTGGTTGGTTTCGAGGATTTGCTCGAGCGAATCTGGGGTAGGAAATCGGTATCGGATAGTCGCTTTGTCAAAGGGGGTTCGGCAGGGCGTTTGTAGGTTTGGGTTCGTGGATGGGAAGAAAGGCTGAAACCTGAGAGCGCGGAAAGGATCCCACAGTGCTGTAGACCCAAATCGGGCGTTTCCCTGGTCCGTCCTCGCCGCCACTTGTCAAATGGGCGGCACACTGCGTCACATGTGCTGTCCGAGGGTCCGATGGCCCAGGCCGCAGCCCGAAGCAGGCGCTAGTCAAGTACCTGGGTACCTATCTACCGCTAAAATACCCTTGTGGAATTAGTGGGGCCAGGTACTGCTCTGCACGCCAAGTATGCCCATGTAAGCATCACAGAAGACAGTATGAGCCATACCGAGTCGATGTGCCACCATCCACGCACTCTCTGGTCAGGAGGGGGCAGCAGCCATATTTATTTGGCTATCTGCTCTGAACAAGACTGTGCAAAGGCTTTGATTCGTTTTAATCAATACAACACGGCACTTGCAGCCTGCAGACCATCATGGCTCCCTCTTCCGTAACAGACGCAGAAGCACAATGGCTCGCCCAAGTGGCCGCCATGAAGGCTGCGATAGCTGAACTCAAGCTGCCCAGCCACGCACCCAACGGCGACACAACAGCCAGCAGTGCTGGTGAAGACGATGATGACTTCGACCTAAGCTCTGTCAGCGGCGAGACCCACGATGTATGGGACTTTATCTCCGACTCAGAGCTGGACGAGCTTGGCCTCGACAGCGGCGACTTGATGGACGGGACCGATGGAGTCGACCAAGAGCCTCCCTATGGGCCTCAGTGGTTCCTCGAGAGATGTGCGACTGTCTCGGCACACAGAGATGGGCTCCCTGCCGAGACTCTCCAGTTGCAGATTCTGGAGGCTCTCAAGTCTAACCAGAGGGAAGATGAGCTCCAGTCCCTCCTGACGGACCTGGTCGGCTTTGATGACCTGGAGTTCGTCATTGAGCTCATCTCTCACAGGGATGAGATCACCGTCGCCATGGAACAAGTTGAACAACACGACACTGATGACCAGCCTTCGGGGCGTCTTCTCTCCAAGGCTGAGAGAGAGTCAAGACTCCGAAAGCAGGATTTACGTCACAAAACCGCCGCACTTGGCCCAGCAACGGCCAAGGAGCCGCAGTACCCTCATGTGTACAAGATGTTTTCTGCCGGCAACTCGTTGAACCACGCTGGCAAGAGGTACGCACTTCCAGTCGGCAGTGAACGGCTTCAGTTCGACAAGTATGAGGAGTACGCCATTCCTGCAGGCAAGCCTGGTACCTTGTGGCCAGGCCAGAAACTTGTCACGATTAAAGAGCTGGATGGTCTCTGTCGGAATACTTTCAAGGGTTACAAGACCCTCAATCGAATGCAGAGTCTTGTCTACCCCGTGGCCTACAAATCAAGCGAGAACATGCTGATTTGTGCTCCAACTGGTGCAGTAAGTTCTGTGTGCTGTTGGACTAGTGACAATTGCGATGACTGACAGACAATTTCCAGGGTAAAACGGACGCTGCGATGTTGACCATCCTGCATACCGTCAGGCAGTATTTGACCCCTGACCCCTTCGAGGATCATGCTGCGACAGACTTTGCCGTCGACGCAGATGATTTCAAGATTGTCTACGTGGCCCCAATGAAAGCATTAGCTGCTGAAATCACCGAGAAGTTCAACAAGCGTCTTTCATGGCTCGGCATACGCTGCCGCGAGTACACTGGTGACATGCACCTAACCAAAGCCGAGGTCGTGGCCACCCAAATTATAGTCACCACTCCTGAGAAATGGGACGTGGTCACGAGGAAGGGGACCGGAGACATGGAGCTTGTCCAAAAAGTTAGGCTCCTAATCATCGACGAAGTACACATGCTGCACGATGAGCGTGGCGCAGTTCTGGAGTCCCTGGTTGCTCGTACAGAGAGACAGGTCGAGAGCACACAATCTCTGATCCGGATCGTCGGTCTCAGTGCTACGCTTCCGAACTATATCGATGTATCCGACTTCCTCAAGGTCAACCGATACGCCGGGTTGTTCTATTTCGACGCCTCTTTCCGCCCAGTACCTCTGGAGCAGCACTTCATTGGAGTCAAAGGAAAGGCCGGCTCCAGGCAGTCCAGAGAGAATATCGACACGGTGGCTTTCGAGAAGGTGAGGGAGATGCTGGAACGGGACCATCAGGTCATGGTCTTTGTGCACTCGCGGAAGGATACCGTGGCTACAGCAAAGATGCTTTACGAGAAGGCAGTCGATGATGTCTGCGTCGATCTCTTTGACCCATCTGACCATCCCAAGTATGAGGCTGCGGTTAGGGACATGAAGTCCTGCAGGGCAAAGGAGCTGCGAGATCTTCTGCCCAAAGGATTGGGTGTGCACCACGCAGGCATGGCAAGGTCAGATCGAAACTTGATGGAGAGGCTCTTCTCCGAAGGCGTTCTCAAGGTGCTCTGCTGTACAGCCACCCTTGCTTGGGGTGTGAACCTGCCGGCCGCTGCTGTGGTGATCAAGGGCACACAGGTCTACAGTGCTCAGGAAGGAAAGTTCGTTGATCTGGGCATTCTCGACGTGCTTCAGATCTTCGGACGTGCCGGTCGTCCACAATTCGAAGACACAGGTATTGGCATGATCTGCACAACTCAGGACAAGCTGGCGCATTATCTCACCGCCGTCACGGATCAGTTGCCCATCGAATCGAAGTTCTCAGCGAAGCTTGTGGACAATTTGAACGCAGAAATCGCTCTCGGGACGGTGACGTCTATCCCAGAGGCAGTGCAGTGGATCGGCTACTCTTATCTCTTTGTTCGCATGAGACGAAACCCAATGGCATACGGCATCGACTGGAACGAATTCCAGGACGACCCTTCGCTTGTTCAACGCCGTCGTCAGCTCGCGATACAAGCTGCGAAGACTCTTCAACAGTGCCAGATGATCATATACAACGAGACGACAGAAGAGCTTCGCAGCAAAGACATCGGACGCATTGCCAGCCAGTACTACATCCTGCATACCAGTATTCAGATATTCAACACGATGATGCAGCCATTTGGCACGGAAGCGGATATCCTGAAGATGATCGCAATGAGTGGCGAGTTTGACAACATCCAGTCGAGAGACACCGAAAGCAAGGAGCTGTCTCGCATGAGAGAAAACGAGCGCATCGTGCCCTGCGATGTCGATGGTGGCATCGACCAGGCCCAAACCAAAACGAATATTCTCTTGCAAGCTTTCATCTCAAAGGCCCAACCCGAAGACTTCGCTCTGACCAATGATCTCAACTACGTTGCTCAGCAGGCGGGTCGAATCTGCCGTGCATTGTTCATGATCGCCCTCAACAGGAGATGGGGTCATGAGTGTCTAGTTCTATTAACACTGGCAAAATCTATCGAAAAACGGGTTTGGCCTTTCCAGCATCCTCTTCACCAATTCGAGCTGTCTAAACCCATTCTCAACCAGTTGGACGCTAGGGAGTCTCTGACCGTCGAAGCCATGCGCGACATGGAACCTGCCGAGATAGGCAGCCTTGTGCATAACCACGGTGCTGGTGTGAAGATCGCAAAGATTCTCAACAACTTTCCGACTGTCAGCGTGGAAGCAGAAATAGCGCCCCTGAACCGCGACGTGTTGAGGGTGAAGCTCTTCATCTACCCTGACTTCAAGTGGAACGACCATGTGCATGGCACTTCAGAGTCTTACTACGTCTGGGTCGAGAATTCGGAAACATCGGAGATCTACCATCATGAGTTCTTCCTCCTGAATCGTAGAAAGATTCACGACGACCATGAGATGAACTTCACGATTCCCCTCTCCGACCCACTCCCTAACCAGATATACGTGCGGGCTGTCTCGGATCGGTGGCTCGGAGCAGAGACGGTCACGCCCGTGTCGTTTCAACATCTTATCAGACCAGACACGGAGAGCGTGTACACCGACTTGCTTAACCTCCAGCCCCTCCCGATCTCTGCCCTCAAGAACCCTGGGCTTGAAGCAGTGTACTCGGAACGCTTCCAATACTTCAACCCCATGCAGACTCAGATCTTCCACACCCTATACAACACCCCGGCAAATGTCCTCTTGGGCTCGCCGACAGGTAGTGGCAAGACCGTGGCGGCAGAACTGGCCATGTGGTGGGCATTCCGTGAAAAGCCAGGCTCTAAGGTCGTGTACATCGCACCCATGAAAGCCCTGGTTCGAGAGCGTGTCAAGGACTGGGGAGCCCGGCTTGCGGGACCGCTTGGGCTGAAGCTGGTCGAGCTGACTGGTGACAACACGCCGGATACGAGGACCATCAAGGATGCCGATGTCATCATTACCACGCCTGAGAAATGGGATGGTATCTCTCGTAGTTGGCAGACGAGAGGTTATGTCCGCCAAGTCAGTCTCGTTATCATCGACGAGATCCATCTCCTGGCTGGTGATCGAGGTCCTATTCTCGAGATCATTGTCTCTCGGATGAACTATATCGCATCGTCAATCAAAAACTCGGTCAGGCTCCTGGGGATGTCGACTGCTTGTGCCAATGCCACCGACCTAGGCAACTGGTTGGGCGTGAAGGAGGGTCTCTTCAACTTCAGGCACTCCGTCCGTCCCGTTCCGCTGGAGCTTTACATTGACGGGTTCCCCGAGGTCAGAGGCTTTTGCCCACTGATGCAGTCCATGAACAGACCAACATTTTTGGCAGTCAAGAACCACAGCCCCGACAAGCCGGTCATTGTATTTGTGCCCTCGCGAAGACAGACACGACTCACTGCCAAGGATCTGATCAATCTCTGTGGCATGGAAGACAACCCAAGGCGATTCTTGAAGATGGAAGAGGAAGACCTTCAGCTCAACCTTGCTAGGGTCAAGGATGACGCACTGAAGGAAGCCATCAGCTTCGGCATCGGGCTCCACCATGCCGGTCTCGTCGAGTCGGATCGACAACTCGCCGAGGAATTGTTCTTGAACAACAAGATTCAGATCCTTATCGCCACCAGCACGCTTGCATGGGGAGTCAACCTTCCTGCTCACCTGGTCGTCGTCAAGGGCACTCAGTTCTACGATGCTAAGATTGAAGGCTACAGAGACATGGACCTCACTGACGTGCTGCAAATGCTTGGCCGAGCCGGGCGGCCACAGTTTGACAACTCGGGTGTCGCTCGAATCTTCACCAAGGAGGCTTCCAAGGACTTCTACAAGCACTTCCTGCACACTGGCTTCCCCGTCGAATCTTCACTGCACACCGTGCTCGACAACCATCTTTGCGCCGAAGTATCCGCGGAAACCGTCATCAGCAAGCAAGATGCGCTTGACTATCTTACGTGGACGTTCTTCTTCCGGCGTCTACACAAGAACCCGTCCTACTACGGGCTCGAGATTGCTGCAGACGAGCACAACAGCATTGCGGCCCAGCAGCTTGCCAACGACTTCATGATCGAGATGGTCGACAAGTCCCTCAACGAGCTTGCACAGTCCAAGTGCGTGGAAGTCTATCCTAATGGGGATGTCGACCCGACACCAATGGGCAAGATCATGAGCTACTACTACCTCTCACACAAGACCATCCGCTACCTGGTCAAGCACGCCAAACCGCAGGGCTCATTCCTCGACGTCCTGACCTGGATGTGCAACGCCACCGAGTACGACGAGCTGCCCGTCAGACACAACGAAGACCTCATCAACGCGGAGCTGTCCCGGAACCTGACGTTCCCGGGCACCTCCTTCGGGCTGCCCATGTGGGACCCGCACGTAAAGGCCTTCCTCCTGCTCCAGGCCCACATGTCGCGCATCAGCCTGCCCATCACGGACTACGTGGGCGACCAGACCAGCGTCCTGGACCAGGCCATCCGCATCATCCAGGCGTCCATCGACGTGCTCACCGAGTGCGGGTACCTCTCGAGCGTGCTGCAGATGATCAGCGTCCTGCAGTCCGTCAAGTCGGCGCGCTGGCCCACGGAGCCGCCGCTGTCGATCCTGCCGGGCGTGGACGCGGACAAGACCAAGGACACGACCACGCTGCAGCAGCTCAGCGCCATGGGCCAGGGCGGGGCGGGCAGGCTGGCCCGCGACCTGCACGTGCCGCAGGCCGCCCAGAAGCGCTTCCTCAGGGCGGCCTCGGTGCTCCCCAACGTGAGGGCCACGGTCGAGGACGTCACGGCGCAGTCGGTGAGCGTGGTCCTGAGGCGGCTCAACGCGCTGGTCGAGCGCGACGCCCGCATCTACGCGCCCCGGTTCCCCAAGCCCCAGAACGAGGGCTGGTTCGTGGTCGTCGGCGACGTCGCCAGGGACGAGGTGTACGCCATCAAGCGCGTCGGGTGGTCGCAGGGCGGCGCGGGGGGCAAGACGGCCGGGGTCGGGTCCAAGCCCTCGGCGAGGACGAGCATCAAGGTCCCCGAGGCGCTGCAGGCTGGCGGGGCGAGCAAGCTCGATGTCTTGGTGGTTAGCGATGGGTATGTTGGCATGCGGTATGAGGTGCTTGGGGTCGAGATCCCTGCGAAGCCTGCGGTGGATGACGATGTTAGTCGGACCAAGGAGCTGGCTTCGTCCTAGGCAACGGGGCGTGCACATATGGGTGGTGGGTTTCGAGACTATACTACACTGGAATTCACATCCGAGATGACGGGTCGTTCTCGGCCAGCCATTACATTCAATAGTTCTGCTTCCCATAAAATTATGCCCAGTCGCTTCCACACATCGATGACTGGAAGGTAAGTTGACGTATCTAACACAACCACCAATTATAAGATCCCTGAATCGGAATCGGAGTACCTCAGCTCACACGTCTCACGACTTGTCAGGCTATTGACTATGGTCATAAATGCATTATCCACATCACGTAGGTATCTACAGCGCCAGGAACGCCTCGTTGCCTTTATATACACCGCTTAGAAGAAAGCCATATCCTCCTCGCCCCAGCCCATCCTCGTGAAGTGCTCCCGCACAATCTTCTCCAGCCCAGGCGGCCCACAGAACAGCATCATCTCGTCCCGCGCCGCGCTCGGCGGGCCGGCCTCCCTCTTGAACAGCTTCGCGTCCATGAACCCCCTGCCGCCGGCCCAGCCGTCGCCGGGGCAGGCGAGCGTGTGCACGATCCTGCACCCGCCGTCGTCACCCCCCCAGGCACCCGCGATGGCGTCCAGCTCCGCCCGGCACAGGATGTCGGCCTCGGCCCTGTTGCCGTCGAGCACGACGCACCGCGGCCTCTCGGCCTCGGGGTCCCTCATGATGCCGCGCAGGACGGCGAACACGGGCGTGACGCCGCTGCCCGCGCACACCATGACGAACCGCCTGACGTGCCTGACCCTCCCGGACACGGAGAACCGGCCCGAACCCAGGTACTCGAACCTGCCGACGGGGCCCTTGAACTCGACCCAGTGGCCGATCGGGATCTGGTCGAGCGCCTGCGTCATCACGCCGCCGGGGATGGCGCCGTTGGGGCGGTAGATCTTGACCAGCATGTC
Source organism: Diaporthe humulicola (assembly GCA_038088545.1). Classification (NCBI taxonomy): domain Eukaryota; kingdom Fungi; phylum Ascomycota; class Sordariomycetes; order Diaporthales; family Diaporthaceae; genus Diaporthe; species Diaporthe humulicola. The sequence goes on from JBBWSL010000162.1 coordinate 59,684, forward strand.
CAGCCTGCCCTTCTCGGACCACGTGTCCGACAGCGGCGTGTACGCGCGGATGATGGCCTCGCGGCTCACCGGGTCCCGCAGCCGCATCATCAGGTGCTGGCCCGTCGGCAGGCCCAGCGCCTGGCCCGGGTGCTCCAGCGTGAAGGTGAAGATCTTGGTGTCCGGGCTCACGGCCGTCTTGCTGGACAGCAGCGCCTTGGTCCACTTCTTGGGCTGCAGGAAGACGGGCCGCGGCTCTGATGCTGACCCTGGTGTTGGTGCGGCCAGGCCGCCTGCCGCGAGGATCTTTATCGACGTTTCGGAGAGGGTGCCTATGTGGTAGGATGGCATCATTGCTTTTGCGTTCTCGCTGTCTGTTTTTTGGGATGGGTGTGTTAGCGGTTGATGGTTGGGAATATGTTGGGGGAGAGAAAGGGATCTCGAGACTTACGGATGGCCATGAACTCCTCGATGACATCCTGTCCTGCCGCGCCGATGATAGAAGCTGCACCTCCCGGGTGACCTCCGAGGAATTTTGTCCCGTCGTACACCTCGCCCTTCAGCACGAACCAGGGCTCCTCCTCGCCCTCGTGCGCCTTCAGCTCTTGCAAGCTGATCTCCCTCTTGACATCTGCGTTCACCATGACGATCTCCTTCACAGGCTCCTTGACCACCACAACCTTCTCCTCTCCGGGCGCCTTCTCGCCCCAGAACCCGTTAGAAAGGTCACCGCCCTCCTTCTTGACCCGGTCCATCCACCCGTCCCTGTTCAGGATCGGTATGGTGGGGTGCTCGAACCGCAGCTCGCCGCCGTCCTTCTCGCGGTGCACCACGACCCTGAACCACGGGTTGTTCATCATGCCCAGCACGCTCCAGTACAGGTCCCGCGGCTGGACCATCATGGCGTCGTCCATGGCGCGCAGCATGACGTCGCCCGTGTCGGCGCCGGCGGGCACGAGGTCCGCGACGGGCAGCTCGAGCGACCAGAAGCACCAGCAGAAGCACGTCTCGCGCCACGCCACGTCCAGCCGCCCGCCGAACAGCGTCTCCCCCTCGGGCGCGGACCGGTACTCGTCCTCCGGGTACGTCACGTCGGCGAGGCGCCACGTCCGGCCCCGGTCGAGCGTCAGCTCCACGCGCGTCACCCTCCGCCCGCCGCCCGTGTACGCGTACCCCTGGAACTTATATGTCTGCTTCTCGTTGCCCGCGTCGACGGCGAGCCGCTCGTCATGGGCCGGCCTCGCCACGGCGCTGTTGGTGTTGAGGTCGTAGATGGCGTACCGCTCGTCCTTCCAGACGTGCGGCAGGTCGGCGCTCTCCTCGGGGCTGACCGTCGTGGGGAGCACCCTGTTGTCGTAGATGTGGTACCAGTTGTCGCTTGGGGCCTCTGTGACGATGATCTTGCGCAGCCACTTGACGCTGCGGCCGCCGATCTGGCCCGGGATCACGATCCGGAGGGGCTTCCCGTGGTCCGGGGTCAGCGTCTCGCCGTTCATGCCGTGGGCCACCAGGATGCCGCGGTTCGGGTCCGCGGCCCAGTTAAGCTTGATGCTCGTGCCGTAGTAGCCGTTGGGCAGCTTGTCGGCGCCCTCGAAGCAGACATATCGGGCCCGCCTGGACCCGCGGGTGATGGGCCTCGCCCGGGCCAGGAGCACGTCCAGGGGCACGCCCGTCCACAGCGCCGTCGACACGCCCGCGGCGCCCCACGAGAAGCCCTTTGTCTTGCGCACCACGTTCTGCTCCTTGCGGCGGTTCCCCGCGCACACCAGCGTGATGGGGTACGTGACCTGCTCAAAGTCGGCGAGCAGGTCCCGCAGCGTCAGCGTCAGCGGGTTCTCCACCAGGCCCTCGACCGTGAAGCCCCAGTCCAGCACGTCCTCGTCGTGCACCTGCGGCACGTAGCCGTGGTTCCGCACGTAGTGCAGGTCCTTGGTCGTGATGAAGCCCTCGTTCCACAGGTCCGTCAGCGGCGGCTCCACGTTGAACGGGTGCACCCCCGTGAGCCGCAGCAGGCGTGGGTCTCGCGGCACATGCTTGTCTGGTGTCTTGAGGTCCTCTGCGAGGACTCGCTGGCTGGGTCTGGACTCTGGGGGGAGGGGATAGGATCGGTGTTGGTGTTGGTGGTCTGTGATGAGTGCGGACTCTCCTATCTGGAAGTCCGTCACGCTCTCGGTCCGGGAGCCGGGGTCCTTGTCGGTGGCGGGCGGACTGGGAGGGAGGCCGAGTTTCTGTATGATATGTTGATGTGGTTCTGGCATGCTTGATGTGATGTTGCTGGCAGTTATGGTCGCCATTGTGAGAGATGTACAGGGCTGGCCCGTGGGATGTGAGACATGTATATGCTGTGCTAGCTACCGGATATGGTAGGTTGGACAAGATGGGCGAGGCAAGGGCCAGGAGAAATTGCCCTTCATGAATATTGTGCAGGGCAGGAATGGAATTCCACCGTCAGGCCATGAATCAGTCGAGGCAGAAAATAGCAGCAGTTTGATTCCAGCAGGTTAAGCAGAGAACGGGCAACAGTGCCAACCACGGGGTTTGGCAAGACAGAGCAAAACCGGGGAGAATTCGGGCGCGTGCCTATAGACACATGGCTGGAGGTCATCAAAAAATGGGCAGACCCATTGGGTGCACGACGGAGATCTGCCCATCCGCCCGTACTGACCAAGTGTGTTGCACCACGGCGGCTCCTTGTTTGTGCCCTTGCTCTGCAACTTTGCAAAGCCGGCATTGGACCGAGACGAGAGAGAGAGTGGGTGAGATGGATAGGAGTGGCCCCAACTCCGGGCTGCTTAGGAAACAGAATTGACCAACGGCGTGGTGGTCTCCTGGTGCTTTGGTGCTGACGCTGAGATCTCCTTGTGTCGCGCGAGGAGATGCACCCGTCAATCATCCCACTTCCGCCTCATCATCACCTTGTGGGCCAGCTTCCGCGGACTTACACTCATCAGCCCTACCCTTTATCAGGGGCGCCATGCCGTCCCAGTATTATTCAAATCTCTGGGCCTTTCTTGCTGGGCTTGTTATCGGCAGTGGGCGGGTTTCCGCTTTGCGATACGGGAAAACCAGTAGTGGCCAAATAAAGGTGGCCTGATAAGGGGCTCCATGAGGATTGGCCGAGATGCTCGGATCGCCCGTCGACGGGCGGGAGGCTAAGGAACACCAGGTCAAACCGCGGAAAAAGCGTCGCCGGCAGGGATCAGCTAAGAGCCTCAAGACCCAGCGAGCCCACTCCAGACGTCCAGGCGTCCCGCCTTGCTCTCGTCTCGCAAGTCTCGTTCCTGCTTTCTGGGTGGGGGTCCAGGACATGGATATGCTGCCTGTACAGTGTCTGGAGTGTTTGTGCGCTGGGATGTGGAAGCGGACCAACGGTGTGTAAGGTATTAATGAGCCCGTGTCTCCCCGTGTCTCCGCGTGTCTCCGAGCACCCGCCGAGGCCGAGCCATCACTCAATTCTTAGCCACGATTTCCACAATAAAACCACAACGCGCGTGGCGTATCGTATGGTATTCCTGTACCTGTAATATCTGCCAAGTGTCAACCAAGCCTCAATCACGAGACCTGTCCCACACGTGTCTACAGTTCTAGGTCTATGGACAACGCCGCTCTATACCCCTTCCAGCCCTCCAGCCCCAGCCCCGGCTTTTGTTTTTAATTCCCGCCTCATTCCCCCATCCTCGGTCCCCACACTCCAAATCCTACAAGGAAACCTTTTTTTTCTCAGCCAAAGTAGCCAAGCAGACAATCTCCTTACTGCGGGAGGACGGCCCTTCCAGCAGCACGAGCCGCGGCGAGGGCCCCAGAGAGGCCGAACTGGGACGCGAACCCCTTGACACGGTGGGTGGCGTTCAGGTTCTTGACCACGACCATCTGGAAGCAGGTGGCGCTGCCCTGGCGGGAGGCGATGGTGGACCAGGCCAGGAAGAGCTCCCAGATGCGGAACCAGCGCTCGCCGTACTTGGCCTTGATGGTCTCGCCGTTGCCCAGCCAGTTGCGGTACCACCTCCAGAGGGTGCCCGAGTAGTGGACGCCGACGGTGTCGATGCTGCAAGGTGTGGGTTAGCATCGCCAAGTCTTCGGTGCTGTGGGCCCTGGGCGTTTCTGGAGCAACTTACCTCTTGATCTCCCATCCTGCGGCCTCGAGGGACCCGACGTAGTTGGACAGCGGGGTGGAGGCGTCGGCGCCGGGGAAGATGTACTTGTTCAGGAACAGGCCCCAGATGAAGTCCTCGTACTGCCAGGCCTTGCGCAGGCCCGAGAGCTGGACGTACATGGCGCCGTCGTCCTCGAGCATGTCGTAGCACTGGCGGAAGAAGGTGGTGAGCCTGCGGATGCCGACGTGCTCGCCCATCTCGATCTGCGAGATCTTGTTGAACTTGCGCTGCGGGATGTCGCGGTAGTCTGACACCAGCAGCTGGCTCTGGCTCTCGGGGATACCCGCGCGGCGGAGCGCGTCGTTGCCCCAGGCGGCCTGGTTGCGCGCCAGCGTCGCGCCCGTCACGTGTGCGCCGTAGTTGAGGCTGGCGAAGCGGGCCAGGGTGCCCCAGCCGCAGCCGATGTCCAGCATGGTCTCGCCGGCCTTGAGCCCGAGCTTCTCGCAGACGATGGCCATCTTGTTGTCCTGCATCTCCTCGAGCGTCTCCTCGCGGTTGATGTCGGAGAAGATACCGCTGGTGTAGACCATGCGCGGGCCGAGGAACCAGGCGTAGTGGTCGTTGCCGCGGTCGTAGTTGGGGCGGACCTGCTCCTCGTCCTGGTCGCGCGAGTGGAAGAGCACGTCCCTGAAGAAGGTGAAGATGATGAAGTGGAACAGGGGCCAGGTGAAGGCGAAGTTGGCCCAGTCATGACGGTACTCCATGACCTCGAGGCAGTCGCCGTTGAACTCGACGTCGCCGTCAAAGTACATCTCGTAGAAGGTCTTCATGGGGATCTTGTTGCGGCCGCTCCATCGCTGGCGGTCCTCCTGCTTCTTGAAGGTGATGTAGTGCTCAACGGGGCGGCCGGGCAGCTTGACCTTGTCATTGATGCGCGGCGAGTAGGTTGAGGCGACAGTCCAGATGGCAATCAGGATGGGGAAGAGCAGGACAAGGAAGAAGAAGATGAAGGTCTTCAGGCCGCCGCCGAAAAAGCGGGTGACAAAGATGGGGACGCCGAGCAGCAGCCCGGCGAGGATGTAGTTTGACCAGGACTCATTTCCAGGCCCTTCAGCCGGCAGGGGAGCATTGTGGATGGCAGGGAACTTAAACGATGGTCAGCTTGGGTGAGAGGGCAGTCGATTGAGGTCAATCGGCGCTGTGCGCTGTGCAGAGAGCTCAGCGCTCAACGGGATGCTCGGGGTTTGCTCACGTTGGTGACCTCGACGCCGCAGTCGACGCCGGTGCCGAACTTTGTCGGTGCAGGCGGCGGAGTGGCGATGAAGGTGATGTCACCCTCGAGCTCCTCGCCCGGGGCTTTCTTTGAAGACATTGTGCTTTGTTGGCGGGTTTGGGGGACGATGATGCGGGAACACCTCGCGGCTCTAGAGCTGGTGAGCTTAAATGTGAGCTCGACAAGGCGGTGAGCTGTCCTTGCGACGTTTTCACAGACAGCGCGGCAGAGTGGACACGGTCGCAGCGCGAGGGGAGCACACTCCAGACTATGTCACGGCACGATACGCTGGGGTCCCACAATAATGCTGCTTCGAGGCCAATTCGAGCCCGAGAATTTTGCGAATTGTGTGGCACTTTGCCTGAATTTCTCTCTACACGCGCGGCAGCAAATTGGTCCTGCCACGCTTGCCACGCTGCCCGGTGCCGGTCTTGCTGGGTTGCTGGGTTGCTGCGTGAGGCTGGGACACGCCGCCGTTGCAGGGTTCAGACATGGAACCCCCCTCTCCCACATCACGCGTTGTGGCGGCCTTGGCCCTTGTCGCATTCCCTGAAAAGTCCGAGAACTTTTCGCTGAACACAATGTTCTTGCCCCATCTCAACCCGTAGCCTAAGGAGATATCTGATAGGTGAGAGGCACTGATAATGCTAGCAAACATTAAACAAAGCTCATTCAACCCTCTCAAGATCCTGTTCTCAAGCCAACAAGCAGGCCATGCAACGCTATATACCATCTGCACCTCTGCACATGAATTACATTTGTACATCGAAATGCCCACCACTTATGGTGGAGTCGAAGATTTATTAATTATCGCTTCATTTACAGAAAATGGAATTCTATAAATCGTTCTTTATGGCAATGAAAGAACCATCTCTCAAAAAGCTAGTCGACTTGCATAGTAACATGACCGCGTGATTGTCTTCAGTGGCTAACATACGGCGTAGGTATTTGTGTTGCTCATGCCACACCCTCTGACTGAACTACCTTACCTCCTTATTAACATTCTCCTAAAGGACAGCCTCCTATGCGACAGCCTCCTATAGGGCAACCCCCCATGGAACAAAGTCTTATAGGATAACGTCCTATGGGACAGCCTCCTATAGAACAACATCCTGTAGAACAAACCTCTTATAGGACAACCTCCTATAGGAAAGAGACTGGATATTCGCGCCCAAATAAACGGATGCTGCGCCCAAAATGGTGACTAAGCAGCACTGCAGCCAATCAGAGGCCTCCATTAAACAAGATTCACCACCCATTTACGGTGCTTTTTACAGCCTCAAACTTGCCGCCTGCACAACTTCCTCTGCCCACAACCTCCAACCCCCCGACGACAATATCTTTAGCGACAACGAGCTCGCTAGTGACGTCTTCAGTGACGATAGAGGCCAGAAGGAGACCCAGGACGAGATCATGATGGCTGGGCCGCTGTGAGGGCACGATAGTGGCTTCCACGGCGCGCCAAGCCGTGGAGGGCAGAAGCAGTTGTGGAGGGTAGAAGCAATCGTGGAGGGCAGAAGCAGCCGTGGAGGGCAGTTAAGCACTGCAGTGGGCAGTTAAACACTGCAGTGGGCAACTCAGCACTGCAAAAACGGTAATATCGTGCCGTGGAGTGCGTGTTGATATGGGATGTTAACGCCTGAAGTTATGTTATAAATTTGTATGTAAACGCCATAGTATAAATAAACACATACACAGGGGGCTGCATGCTTAGTTACCTTTTTGGGCGCAGCATCCATTTTTTTGGGCGCGAATATCCGGTCTCATAGGAAAAGATAAGCCCTGAGATCCCGTTGCAGTAACAAAGAGAAGTCCTCGGGTTGAGAATGCCTTGTATGAATCGGATGCTTTAATTCTATTAAGGAATATTCAAGGCAACGTTTCTTCTATGCCCTGATGATTATGTGTGCAAGGGACTAGTGACTATCACAGCGTATCCTCGGTATTCAAGATCGTCAACCAAGACATCTTGATGAATTTGTGGTCGAAGGCAATACTACTTAGCTATGTAATTGAACCTCTTCAGACCAAGATCCCTCTCCATAGGCCTCACATATAGTATGCCTCTCATATGTAGTATATCACGATGAAATATCTCCCATCACCGTGACAATTTGAATGCGTCTGAGCAACTGGGTACCATCACACAAGGTGCCTTGCTTCTAGCCACCCAGATCAGCCTAGATCCCTTGTCTTGTGTCTTGCTTTGGACAAATTCTCCATGCAAGTGCTTGAAAATGGACGAGTTGTAGGTACCAACATACCAGAGTCCCTGGACCATTGTGTGCCTGCCGCTGGCTGAGGGGCCTCGCAACCCAGCTGGTTTCGGTCGCACACAGCTCGATTGTTATGGCGCAACATTCGAAAGACAAGTTGCTGCGTCATGGAGAGCCGACGCTTCGGTGTCACCAACTTGTTCCGTGCCATGGTATCCTCCGCTGGCAACACAGAGACGAGTAAGTGGGGCTGAGCCAGCCGCCCAACTTCCCACTTTGGTGAGTTTGGAGACCTCAGACTACGACGTCAGCACCTCGGTACCTACTTGCTGCAGCACGGCTCCTGCTGTATCACAGCGCGTCAGTGTACGATTTCCCGGGTTGGCCGCGGCATCTTCTCCCCACCTCATTGCGTCCGCGCTAGGACAGGTTGCGCAGGAGTGTTAGATTTGCACTACCTCCACGCCATTGCTCCCTCAAGGGTAATATCGGCCGTGGACATGATACTGGGCGGGTGACAAAGGCATCAGGGCGGGCGACCCGTAAGACGGGAGGCTGTAGCTGCGGGCCGGGAGGTAGTAGGACGTCTGGCCATGCCAGTGTCGGTGCGAAGTTTTATCAAGCCCTGATATGAGGCCTGTCAGAGTGAGCTCGTTCGTCTGGTGTTCTGCATTTCTGGTCCACCGGGATATAGAAGCATACCGCTGATAAGCCCTTTGCGGTGGGCTTGGAGAATGGTGACGGAGGCCAGCACTGAGGCAACAATGCCAAAAACGATCGAACAGGTGATTTCCGGTGTCATGTTGGTAGGTCGAGGAAGCCAACAAGCAGGGATTCAGTTTGTTCGTCAGGAGTGCGATGCCACAGATCTAGGCAGACTGCTTCAGACGTGTCTAGCCTCTTCATCTAGCGGGGAACATGTCGGAGTTTTATATACCAGATTTTGTACAGAAAGAGTACAGAGATGCGTGAAAGACGAACTTGTACTTGTCCAGAGGGCGACAACAAATACTCCTATCGAGTGCCGTATCACCAAGTTTGGCCTGTGTCTCCGCTAACCGTATCACAAAGTGTCAGCTCATTGGTCAGTAAACCAATGACAGCTTCTGCAAACTTGATGGTTCACCCCTCAACCAACTTCACACCCAAAAGGGAAATCTTTGGCAGGAGATAGGACAATCCCACTTTCGTCAGTTAAGCACGGAAGCCGGCATATTCAGACTGTCTCCCCTGTACCTCCAAAGCCACGCGAGGCTGAAACGAAGGGAACTTTCCATATTAGCACAAGACTACGAGGCAGAATGAGTGAGCCCTCGAGGCTAAATAATGCCGTTCTCTCGGCATGGCATCGATCGAGAGAGACTGGAGACGGGCCAGGTACACGTACGTGAACAAACCAACCCTGTGCAAGGATTGGACCAGTCAAAAGACAGCCATATTGACTGAAGATTGATTTGATATCCCTGGTTGGTCGATATGTGTCACATATCTTTTTGACAAGTCCGCGAAGAAGTTCGTTGGCTGACTGTCCAGTCTCATCCTCTGCACCTCGGCCCCTGCCATCAACAACGTTGCCATGCTGGCAGGGATGGCCACGACGTTCTGTCTGACAGTTCCCAGCCAGACTTGCCATTTCCGCTTCTGTCACATTTTCCCTGTTGCCGAGCTCCTGTCATCCCCAATTGGCTACTACAAGCCCACAGCTTGAGCAGAGTAGAGACCTTGCCTTTCAGGGCACTAATGCCCCTTCGCCGGTGAGTCTGGTTGATACCTTTGAGTACCGTGTGGTGTAGCAGCTCATAAATCGCCTATGGATGTCAGTGATCTTCGTTGTGTCATTGATATCAGATGTCGACGCAAACACAAAACTTTTGGGCCCGCCTGGTTACTGGCTCGAGCTTGGGAACTGGTTCGGCCCGCTGCAGCTCCCTCATTCTCCACCTGGGCACACCTGTGTCACCCACGGGAGGCGACTCGGAGTACAAACTAGGGAGGTATGATGGGTCGGGGCTTTCTGCGACGGCTCTGAGGCCAACACTGGCGAGCGGCTGGCCTTTCTGACCAGCCTATGGCTCCAACCCTGTCCCACTGGTTGTACCTTGTCCTCTGTGCAGATTCGGGCCAGGACAGCAAGGATCCCTGACACAACGAGGATCTGCGTGTCGCCACGGAATGGAAGCTCACATGGTAGTACGGCTTAGAATGGCAGAGAGGCACACACAGAACCGCGAGGTCGGATAGGAAGCTGCACAGCCACCTAAGACACAAACAAGCTGGTTCGTTGTCAAATGGCCGCGCAACGAAGGACGAGATGGAAAGAAATCGAGAGCAAAGAACGTGCAACGAGAATAATGGGAGCAGTTCCCCAAATTTACATCCCCTGAATCAGAGGAGAGTGTGGAGATTAGAAGAATGGTTTCCGCCGACATAACAAGGGATAAGTCGACAAGATACTTACAACCCCTTCTTTTGCTGATTTGACCCTCTCATACCGGCCTAGAGAGCCAATCTCAGAAGTGCCGGGTGGACGGCGTGTCCCAAGCTGTAATGTCTTTAGGCGTGTTTAATGGTGTCTCGTGGATATGCTCATGCATATAGGTCCCAAGCCCACCGCCAGGGTAGGCACTACTACCACCTCTATACCGTGCTTTAGTGGGTACTAGAGAAGATCACTATGAATACCTACGCCTTTCTAGCAACCTTTTAATTACCATACTACTTCTCTTCCTTTAAGGCTATTACTATAATATTCATTATAATCTAACGGTTAAAATAGTATATATAATTAGGGCTAAATAAAATTTTTAAGAATTTAAATAAATTTTAGAGACTAAAAATAGTTATTAAGAAAAAGGGATTATAGGATTAAAAATAGATTTTCTAGGAAGGTTACTTCCTTCTAGGGAGGTTCCTTTCTTTTAAGAAGCTTTCTTTTGAATTTTTTAGAGTAGGTCTCCTGTTTTAGGATGCCAGCTAGCTAAAAAAGAATTCCTCTCTTCCCTTCCCTACTGGCCCTTTTTTAGTTCTAAGCTTCTGAAGGGTAGGTTTTGGATTTAAATTTAAATCTAAATTTTTAGATATAGTTAATTTTAACTAATTTAAAGGAGGAAGGTAGAGGAGTTAAAGTTAAGAAAGGAAGGAAGGAAGGGGAAGAACTACCTTTTCTTTTTTTATATAGGGGAAGGTATAAAAACTTCTCTATAACCTTTTTCCCTTTTATAAGTCCTTTTACGAGTTTATCTCCCTTCTCTATAACCCCCTTTCCTCTCTATAACCCTCTTTTTTACGAGTCTATTTGGCTATAAAGAAATTACTAAATAGCTAAATGATAGCCCTTAGAATAAGGCTATTATTAACTTTGAATCTATAAGGAGTTGTTTTTAGAGTGATGATAGTTAAATAGGCTAATGAAGGTCATAGTGACCTTCTTTTGTACCCACCAAAACACGGTATGGCTCTCCTCTCTGCCTCTTCTTCTCTGCCTATCTATCTCTACCTTCTCTACCTCTTCTCCTCTACCTTCATATCTCGTCCAAGTTTCCACTCAAAAGGTTGTCGCCCACCTCCATCGCCGGCTGACGAGGAGGGGGACATCTGTTGTGTCCCTGAGCTATGCGATCTCTTTTGTTGGCTCTGGGAATCAATATGGAGGGATGTGGAAGGTCATTGCATTTGAAGTTGGTCTCTTCTTCTCTCCCTCTCGTTCTATACCTTCTTTACCTCTTCTTCCCTCCCTCTTCTTCTATACCTCTTTATCTCTACCTTCTCTACCTCTTCTTCTCTACCTCTTCTTCTCTACCTCTTCTTCTCTACCTCTTCTTCTCTACCTCTTCTTCTCTACCTCTTCTTCTCTACCTCTTCTTCTCTACCTCTTCTTCTCTACCTCTTTGTCTCTGCCTTCTCTCCCTCTTTTTCTCTCCCTCTTCTCCTCCCGGCGGCCCGCCAGCCACCCCACCGCGTCACACAACACCGCACCAAGGACAGTGATGCCGGGAGGCACCACCACGCGCCCACACCAACAAGGAAGGCGTGGCGAGCGCCTCGACGGCGGCCACCAGCGGTGGCGGCGCCGCCGCTGCCACACCGGACGAGAAGGCAGAGGGTAGGACGGCCACGGCAGCGGCGAAGGCAGGGTCAGTGGGAAGAATAAGAGACCACGAGTGAAATGCTTAAATTTCTGAGCCGAATATAAACTCGTAGTAATTACCCCTAATCCTCTCCACGCCCTCCCTCAGTCCCCACCCTTTAACCTCGCATACTCTGCGGTACATCTTCTCCAGCATGTCATCCATCTGCTGCCCGGCGGTGTGCAGGTCGCTCTCAACCAGTATCCTGTCGTCGGGGCAGGCGCGGATGACCTCGTCGGCGAGGTGTTTCTTCCTGTCGCGCTCGTGGCCGCCGGTCGAGTAGTTGACGCAGAGGCTGAAGGAGAAGAAGATCTTGACCGGGCAGCTGCGGTCGCTCGTGTACTGCTTCATGGTGTCGACGGCGCCGGTGAATGAGTGCAGGCAGATGCGGGGCGGGTATGGTTTTGGTTTATGCTGCTTTTTGGTCTTTACCGTAGTGCTGGACTTGCCATCGTTCTCATCCTTATCCTCATCCTCGTCTTCGGAAGACGAGGAGAAATCCTCGTTGACGCCCTTTGCGATCCTTTTCCTCTCCCTGTTCGTCACAACCGTCTTCTCGTGGCCCCTCCACGTGGATTTTACTGCGTTGTACAAGACGCCATGTGCTTGTACGCCGTGGACGCTCACGGCCCTGCCAGTCTGGCCGGCGAGATTCAATTGGGCCTTCATGATCCGGACCTGGTGGTCCATGTTCACCCGGTAGGGCGACAGGCGCTCTCCGTTGCGTCGCCCCAGTGTCATGGTGGCTTCTGGGTCGGACACAAAATCTCCAGGGCTGGGGAGACGGAAGGCTTTGTCGATACCAACCTCACCTACAAGGGCAAGAGGGTGTGCTTCTAGGTACGTCCGTGTTTCTGATAGCAATCCCGAGAGTGGTTTGGGCCTGGGGAGCAGGTCTATGAAAAGCTCATCGTCTCTATCGTTGGGTGGAGGGACGAGGACTGCATTGTAGTATCGCAGTTTCTCGCTGTCCAAGTCGGGTGATGCCGGATCGTAGGTGGCTTGGTCTCTGGGTAGGGTGTCGTCGTATAATTGATGTGAAAACCAGGGGTGCCAGCCAAAGGCTGGTATAATCTTGTCAGGGAGGTGGGTGAGATCCTGGGCGCTGGAAGCGAGGCTAGATGCGATAGCTTGACGACTTGTGAGGCCGTGCTCTTCAGCTACCTGTGCCACGAGGTGCTGGTCCTGGAGTCGGGTGGCCATAACGGTCAAGGCCCGGGCTCTCATGGAGCTTGATATGGATGGGATGGAGTCCATTGTGTCCGTGGGATGGCAGTGGGCGTCGAAAACGCCAAGCTCCCAGGGGAATGGTTCCCTCTGGCTGCTCTCGGGGAGTTTGTCGCCCATGGTGGACTAGGATATGATTGGAGGCTAACGAGTACTGTGTATGGTGGTCTGGCTGGTGTAACGGTACGAAGCTTACATACTGCTAGGAATGCCGTTGTTGACGTCTACCCAGAATATTGCATGCACGCAGTAGATCTTGCCAAATGATGTGCAGTGGCACAGCGGGTATGATGTAAGAGGCAGGTGCGGCTCACGACGGTGGGTTTGGGAGATGGCGCTAGTGCGGTGTGGTTGCACATCAGACGAAGTCGGATATCGGCAGTCGTTTCTGTATTTGATTTTACGTGGGAGGGGGAAGGTTCAGACCATCCGTCTATATTCTCCTCCGTTTGGATAGGAGAGAGGGCAATATACACCGTACCTAGGTACCAAGTGTGCCCTTGTGCACACTCATTGCTGTGGGTTCTTCTGTACTTGAGTGCTTGTCACTGCGCATCTGCGGAACACGGCGTGTCAGGTATGGCGGAATGGGTGAGTCAATTCAAAAGTCAAGAGAGTTCACGGCCCAGTCAGGTTCAAGCCGAGCCAATTCAGTCGAATCCACAGTTTTAACAATCGCCATTGAGCAGAAACCAATTCTCATTTGTCTGTCGTTTCCCAATCCAGGGTCCAAGTTTACAAGCCACGACCCGAGCGACCGGATTCCGGCGTGCCACAAACGCCAAGGCTGTGGGCCATCTGAAGAGTGTGCACCTAGTGGTTAGTACTCCGTAGACTTGAGCAGCAGGGGAGTGAGCACTATGAGTGCAGTAAGCCCAGACCCTCGCATTGGCTGGTCCGATGCGCCAGCTCATGCAGGTTGGCTGGTTGGCCGGAATCTGAGAGTAAGTTTGGTAGTGTGTGTGAGGATGTGGGAGAGAAAGTCCTTGGTGATGGTGCCATGCTGCAGCCGGCTCTCGCCGCAATTGGGTGGCGATCTGCTGATGGTGGTGACTGGCAGTCGAGATGCCCTACGACGGGGTAGGTGGTTTGTCGCAGATCGCCCGACGTGCTCTATGCGACTCCGTCATTTTCCCCCGAGTCCAAAGTCCCCCCAGACCCATGCCTGTAGTCCTGCAGCCCGGGCAGCCCGCCAGGCCCGAGCCAGCCAATTGCCGTGCTCTGCCCAGGTGGTGGGGTGTCCTGTGGCTTTCACATGTTTGCGGCCGTGTCAGTGCGACGCTATATCCCCAGCTCTCCCCCATGCTCTCCTACCCTCCACTACTGTTCGATCCTGGGGAACCCTGCTTCCCGTGCTCAGACCTCGACGCTACCCTTACTGCCCTACCCTCTCTTATCTAGCTTCCCTCCTCGTCCGTCGTCCCTCCTCTCTGTCCAAGACCACGAAGAGGGTGTTGAGAGCTGACACAGTTATCGTGCAGCACCGTCCCGAGTCATCATCTGCCACCTCTTCCCCCTCCCCCAATGCCTGCGCAATACTAGACGGCGTCTTCCCTAGTCAGGGCCACAGAAACAGACATCACACAAACAACGACGCCATCCACGACGAAAACCGCAGACCCACGAGCTGGACGCCATTCTTCCCGCCATGTGAAACAACATATCCAGCCTACCTACCAAACAAATCCCACCAAGCCCGCAAGCCACAAACCCTCCACGAGCCGCTCACAATGGCCATCATCAACCCCGTCTACGCACTCATCGTGCCCTTCCTTTTTGTATTCACCATACCCCTGGCTGTGTTCGCCGGCATCACGACCACCCTCGCATTCTCCGTCCTCATGTTCAGGGTGGCAGTCGTATATGTCGACATAGCAGTCAACATGATACCACAGTACCTCACCGGCCGGAGGGTCTACCCCTTCCCAAGAGGCTACGCCAACGCCCTCCTCTCGACCACCGAGGCCACGTCGAACATGCCGCCGTCCCCGGTCGGCAGCGGCACGCACTCGCCCCCGACGAGCAGGCAGGCCGTGCGGCACCACCGCAGGCGGCGGACCAGCGGCGCCAGCCTGCACTCGGTGGGGTCCATCACGCCCGTCGACGACCACGCCGCCGGCGTCAGCAAGCGCAACTCGTTCATGATGGTGCCGTCCGTCGGCATGGACCGCGACTTCGAGGGCGTCGGCGGCTGGCGCCTGGGCGGCAGGAACCCGGACGACGACGACGACGCCTGGACCCACATCAACTCGCGCCTGGAGCTGCCCCTCGATTACCAGAGGAAGCACCACCAGCGGTCGCCCTCGGGCGGCGGCGCGACCACGCCCGGCGGGGGGAACGGCAACGGCGGCGAGTTCCTGATGATGAAGAGCCCCACCTCGGCGAGGTCGCAGGAGAGGTCGCCCGAGAAGGGCGGCAAGAGGGGCAGGGACAAGAAGGACAAGGACGGCGGCGGTTCCAAGACTGTTGGTGGGCCCGTTGTCATGTCGCCGAATAGCTCGAGGGTCAGGACGACACCGACGAATACAATGCCGCCTCCCTTGACGACAGTTGCTGAGGGAGATGGATACTTCCCTCGTCTTCCCAAAGGTTAGTGGGGTCTTTTGATATCGGTATCATGGGCAGGAATCTTTTATCTTCGTCTATCGAGAATTTTCCAAAATCTCAAGCGTTCAAAATATTTCCGGCGTTGGGGAAAAAGGAAATGGAAGGCATGGAAAGGTCGCAAGGTATCGCAAGGCATTGGAAAGGCTCGAGAAGGCATGAATAGGATTGTGTCATTGCCTGGAGGCACTCATGGGTCATGCGATGCATGCAGCAAAATGGGTGCGAGGCACATTGGGAATAGCTTTCCAATTAAAACAGCGTATGCTCGCTGTATGTGGTATCATGATTGAACACCGCCATGACATGTTATTCTCCACAAACTCTTCATAGCCTGTTTAGCAAGTGACGAATATTCCAACCCAGCCAAAGTGGTAGCCACCACACCACCCCATCCGGAACGCCTAACATGGTCATAAACTCAATGATCAAAGCCTTGATCCAATCAGAAAGCCTCTCTCCTCGATGATGCAAGCAAAAATCCGCCCGTTACACCACCTGGCATCTCCCTGACTCTGGCGCCCTTCTTAGTCGCCAGAGGTAGCCTACTTCTCGCCGATATCCTTCTTCTCCGGAGTCCTGAAGCGAGTTGCAGCGGCTTTGGAGGAGGGCTCCTTGTCAGCGCCCAAGCACACCCAACGTCCCTCACAAGGTCTGCCAGAAATAGTTTGCATAAAAGAACCGAGAGAACTTCTTGTCCAGGTTGACAACATGCACATCCCCCTTGCGGTCATTCCGCACCACGGCGCGCGTGAACTCGCCGTCCCGCTCGTCCCTCTCCACGTCGATGCCCAGGCTGCGGTAGACCCTGAGGCGCAGCAGGACCTCGTCCTCGACGGCGTCGCGCCCCCCCTCGGCGCCCTCGACGCCCTGCAGCTCCAGCTCCTGCAGGCGCGACCCGAGGTCCGCCGCCTGGCCCGCCAGCCGCTCCGTCTCCATCTCGAGGTCCGACGCCGCCTTTGCCGTGCGGAACTTCTGCGTGTCGAGCCGCGAGATCTGCGACGCGTGCTCGGCCGGCGAGTGCGCCGACACCAGCTCCGCGTGCTGCGCCTGCAGCGTGCCCAGCTGCCGCGAGAGCTTCTTGAGCGCCGCGTCCGCCTCCTGCCGCTGCAGGTCGCGCGCCTGCTGTAGCGTCGAGAGTGAGTCGTTTATGCGGGCTACGGCTATCTTGTCTGGGCCGATGTTGAAGTTTTGGATTGTGTGGTGGATGAGCTGGTTCGGGGGGTTGTTTTGTTAGCATCTCTGAGGGGTTGTTGTTTTGAGCTTCAGGGTGGTGGTATTGATTGGCCTTACGGTTGCTGGATCCTCTTCGAGAAGCATCTTGACTGGTTTGATTGGACTCTTATTTAGACTTGTATCTGTAGTATGGAGGGTTCAGAGGAGCTGGGTGCGTTTGTGGCTCTGTATAGTGGTAATCGCTTTTGTCGCGTTCAAGATGTCGCGGGTCGAAGGTTCGGGAAGCAAGTTCAGAGTTGGAGTTGCTCGCAGGGGTGCTAAGTTTCCAAACAAACCTTGGGGTCACAGCTCATCACCGGGACGATGGGCGGGCTTATCTTATCGGGCTGGTCAGGGACCCCTGCTGACCGTCGTCATCGGGCGCCCGAGCTTCTGGCCACTGCAGGGGAGGCAGAACTCCGCCGAATGGAGGCCTGATCAATAGTGTAGACTGCCTCCGACAACGCATACCTTCACCTAGACGAGCATTCTTCGACAGACCCTACGAGCACGATACTCACCAAATAACCGACGACGACTCTCTTTTCCTTCAAACCCTAGCAAATCCTCGATCAAATTCAACCACAACTGTCCAAGTGCACATCCACCATGGGCTCAAATTTGCCGTGTAAGTCAGGAGATCGAAAATAATCCCGTGCTGCTCCGCAAAATCCCACACTGACAACCAGCCCAGTCGCCGTCGACGCGGAGTCGCCGCTCAACCCAGCAGAGCTCCAGGTCCTGCGGGCACAATACGAGAAGGAGGGAGAACTGGTCGGCGTGCAGACAAAGTTCAACTACGCATGGGTAAGCCAAAAGCCAACGCCCCCGAACACATCCCACTCGTTGCCTCTCCAACCCCCCCACCACAACCCGCCCACTCCCGGGTCCCGTTTGGCGAAGGCCATGACCAGATACTGACGCTCCCTCCACCACAGGGCCTGGTAAAATCCAACCGCCGCGACGACCAGCAGCTCGGCGTCATGCTCCTCTCCGAGATCTTCCGCACGTCGCCCGAGCGCCGCCGCGAGTGCCTCTTCTACCTGGCCCTGGGCAACTTCAAGCTGGGCAACTACGCCGAGGCCCGCCGCTACAACGACATGCTGCTGCAGAAGGAGCCCGCCAACATGCAGGCCAACGACCTGAGCGCCCTGATAGACGACAAGGTGGCCAAGGAGGGCCTGATGGGCGTCGCCATCGTCAGCGGCCTCGCGGTGGCCGCCGGTGTTGTCGGCGGCGTGTTGTTTAGGAATCTGGGGAGGAACCGGTAGAGCGGGGACGTGTGCGGGATGGGGTCGGGTGTGAGAAGGTAATGAGGGAGAGTTAGCTGCGGGAGACGGGATTGTCAAGCATGCGACCTACCTTCGAGACGGGGTGGCAATGTGAATGAGAAGGAACTACCACAAGGCCTGCATTTCTGTTATTTGCTGTCATGGTTGCCGAGTAAGTCCTCTGTAACAGTCAGAACACCTCTCAACGCTAATCAGAATATGGTGATCGAGAGCAACTGTGGTCTCCAGACTACATCCTACCTTGGGATGTGAACCTGCTGCCAAGATCGGGCGCAATGAGTACCTGCAATATTGACCGACCCATGGGCTTTATTTGTTAGGAACTTGTAGATATAATATCATACAAACTTAACTATCTCCCACGAAATAACGCGAGCATATCGTGCCACGGACATGCACCTCGTATCTTAATCTAGCATCAGCCACCACGACACACATACGGTATCTGATTCCCATGTATTCACAACCGTAAAGTGGGTGAGAAAGTCAAGAAAGGTGGAACCACCGGTGACGCGGCCTGAGGCATGAGGATCCAGACAGGAGATCTGCCATGAGTTCTCAAACACTGTTGATCAACTGACAAACAACACTCTACCCCTGACAGTGGCGACTTCGAGCAACAGACGCCCAACCCAGTAAACAATATTTGTGTCTCCACGCAAGGGCAAGTGAACACGCTCTGCTAGTGCCAATGTCGCAAAGGCGACGCCTTCTCGTCAAGAAGCAGCCTAGCCCGCCATGTCTCCTGCAAGCCTCAAAAAAGGGGCTCGGCGGGCTCCGGCCCTTGGAGTGCACCACGAGAAGACTTGTTCTGGCACGGTTTAGCCGAAGACTATGACTGTCGATGTGGGAGCAACCGTCTCACTTTGAAGTGGGCAAATTCGGAAGAGCCGACCAAGTGAATGCGGAGCGTAACCTCTAGGAGGAGCCAAGAAACACAACTGAAGCCAAAGGCTTGCTCCAAAGTGAGCCTCGGGAGATTCCTGTATCTTCGCCGCGCCTTGATCTACCTGACCCTATCTTCTAGCCAGTTTCGCTCAATAGAGAGGAGTGGTATGTAGTCAAGTGACCAATGTGGCGCGTCGACGTGTTCACTCCTGACTCCGTGGGAAGAACCAAATCGCCCTCGCCCAACCTTCCCACGAGGATACCTGCGAGAGGATGAAGGCTGCGCAGCTGTTCTGGATGGGGGCAGATCCTGCCTGGTTGGTAAACTGGCGTATTGGAGGGCTATGATATCTTCGAACTCGTGAACAATATTTCCCTCGTAGTTTGACTCATACCACGTTGCGACCCTGGAGTTGCTCCTGCCTCATCCGTCATCTGAAGCCAAGGTCAACTCCATGGGGCAAAATATTCATCATCGTGACCTAACATTGGGGGGCCACGGTAAATAGGGGAGATATCATACATTTATAAACAAAGGCCGCCTAGTGACCTCTGGCTCTTCTATAGTTGGATCCTGGCCAAACACGCCCAACACGAATACCAAGCGTCATAATTCTACCAAGCCCAGCTGTCCTTTCGACAATCATCACGCATCCATAATCGACTTCATAAAAGCAACGAGTCCATACGCTACAGTCATGAATGTGGTTGGACATCCACGCCGAACGATAGTATGAGCGGAAGAAGGTCCGGCGGTACACATGCTTTCCACATAGCCGTGCAACACCCATATCACACATAGACAGCATAAAACGTCGCTCGAGAGGGCTGGAATTCCTCAAATCTGTCAATTGAATACCAGTGATGGCCAGCAGAAGACATCTCAACGCCGTCTTTTTAACATCTTGTTCATCAAATCATCGATGCCCCCTTTCTACCCCCACTCAAAAGGTACAAAACGCCAACGCTTGCCATCCATAATTTCCCCAAAGCAAGCAGAGCATATCATACAATGCTGGCCCTTGGCTGTCCTCGAACCCGGAATTACAATCCGAAGCGGAAAGAAAAGTGCTCGCACTGGGAGCTCGAACTGCCTTGCGCGAGGGTGTTCGGCTGTGCAGGCAAGACTGCCCCTGGGTATTGATGACCATCCCTTCCCTGCTGTCCATAAAATCGCAAAATTACCTCCCACTCTCCCACATCTCGTCATCGTCTCGCAGGTGCTCCCTCAACCTCGCAATCCCATCGTGGTCCGGGCGACCAAAGGCCTCAGTGAGCCTCTTCTCCCGAACGCTCCTCAAGCCGCCGTCCGACCTTTTCCTCGTCTTGTCTTCCTTCCTCCGCCTGATGATTTCGGACGCCCTCATCTCCTCCCTGATCGCTCCGTCCGATGCGGTGATAGGCCTCCGGTCCGAGGAGCCGAACGAGCCCATGCTCCTCCCGTAGAGGGTCCCGAGCGCCGACAGCCGCTTCAGGCCCCGTCGGGGTGCGCGCATGTCGTCGTAGGTATCCCGGTCCATTGTCTTGGCTCCGCCCGTGATGGTCGTCGTGACTGTGCCGCCGGTGGAGTACACGCTGAAGCTGCTTTCGCTCCGCTGCGGTCTGAACCCCCCGAGGCTGCCCACCGTGGACCTCATGTCCCCGTCAGAGCGGGGATCGTCGCTGTCGATGCTGCTCGTGGATGGTGTATAAGACTCGTTGAGATCCACTGCTGGGTTTGCGTCTCCTTCCCTTGCTTCCCAGATGTTGGCCGTCGAGGGTCTCTTCTTGAGGCCTCGCATCAGTAGCCTTCCGAACGTGCTCATGTATAGTTCCTCGGGATCACTCCGCACGTGACGTAGCCCCGGGGATAGATCATTGCTCGATCCGAACCTGTTGTCTTTTGGACTCGATGCCACGGCAGCAGAATCGTCCGATGACACCGAGTCATTCCTGTTATTTTGCGTCGAGGCAGAGGAGTACTCGTCCTCCTCTCCTAGAGCCTCCAAGCCCGGCAAAGCCACGCCCGTGATCCCGTACCCAGCCTTGAATAGCAGGCCCTCCTCGCCTTCAGCGGTGGGTCGGGCCACTTTCGCCGCTGTTGTGAAGGACTCGTCGTCGGATGAAACATAATCATCAATATTGAAGTTCTTGGACCGGTTTGTGACTGGTGACCAGTCGCTGCCGTGCTGGCCATTGCTGGCCGTCATGAAGCTCTCGGCGCTCTTGGAATCGAGGGACGTATTCGCAGTGTGTCTGGAATGAGATCGACCACTGGCTGCGGAAAACACATTCGAGTGGCCGGTTGTATCAGATCTAGACGTCTCCGAGAGGGACCAGTTGCGTATACTGCCAGATTGGATAGTGCTCTGTTCGTCAGCCTCGAGTGGAGAAGACAAGAAGCCCAGGCTTTTGGACCTGTGGTAGCTTATTTGATCCTCACTGTCATTGGACCTTGAGTGTCGATGGGAAACTGGACAAATCAGTATGTTTCGAATCAGCAAGATGAGAACCTGATGCTTACATGAGGACTGAGCTCTCCCGCCTGTTGTTTCTATCTCACCAAAGGCCACGTTGGGGTCGACCTGGGCTTCAGCCTGCTTTGAGGCTGGATAGCCAAGAGGTGTCAAGTCGGTAGACGGATAGCGACTCGGTATGGAAGAAGCGAGTGAAGATCTGAGGGTCTGATAGCTCTGCCTCCCGGGTGACCTAGGAGGGGAGGCGTGACGTAGACTCTGATTTGATACCCGCTGATTGCTCGATACGTCGGAAGTGGCATTGTCAGATGCTAGAACTTCAGCAATTTTGCCGTCGAAAACATGACCCAAATGCGAAGATGGTATATTCCCTCTCGCATTCGCGGCCTGAAAGGTTTGGGGTGATCGTGGGCGCGAGAAGTTGTTTGTTGTTGGTGACAGGTTCCTTGGTCGAGTCGTGGTCGCTGTCCCTGGATCTGCAGCTGGAGGTGCAAAGTCTCTCGCGGCAACCTCGTCCATTAATTTGGGCGATGACGCTACTGATCCCGGTGACCGTGGAGATACCATGCCGGTGGGGATGTAGGTGTTGAGGGAGAGTCGCCGTTTGTTGCGGCTTGAAAATGACTGAAGCCCAACAGCCTCCGACGGCGATAGCTCCTCCAATGGGGGACTCAAGGTGGGCTGGCTCAAATCACGGGGGGCAGTGACCCGGGGGAAAAAGCTGGAGGAATTGAGAGACTTGGTGCGGTTGCTCATCTGCCGGGGATCTGGTGTAGGACTGAGGTTCCCCTCCCTGTGTCGAGTAATATTGCGATCCGCCACATCTTCTCCGTAGTCTCGTGCTCCAGTTGCCTGCACCCGGCTTCGAAAATCGGATGGGCGTATCTCTTCTTGAGCATCGAGAATGTCCTTCGACTTTATGCTACCGAGGCTGGACCTCGAGCCATTCGTTCTGCGCAGCCTCACCAGGGAGTTGATATCACTCTCATGCTCGCCCACCTGGGATGCGTCCTGGTACGCATTAGAAATCGAGGCCAAAGAACTAGGCTTCCGGAAGGAAACCGGTGGCCTCCTCGGCTCCCGCTTCGGACGGGTTGGAAACTGTGACCAGTCTCGGGTCAGACTGCGGATGCTGCTTGCAGTTCGCGGTCGGTCTTCGACCACAAGACTCGGATGGCGAGGAACAAAAGGAGCCGGTGCTGAGGCTGAGTCCCATGTCTCGGACTGATCTTGCAAGTCCGCGGCCTTTTGTGGTAGGTCTAGCTCTTGCTGTGTTGCAATGGAGGTCACTTGAACGTCTGGCTCGTGCTGGCGTGTGTGCCCATTTTCTGTGCAACATATACAGTTAGCAGTCTTTCCCAGGCACTGCAGAAACCAGATCCAGCGATGACTGACCTTGCGAAGGTGTCTCCAGGCGGGACTGCGTATCATTTCCCTTGAGTTTGGCTTTGCTTGATCTCCTGGTGAAGATCTTTAGCAGACCCATGGTGGCAGACGCAGGCCATGTACGCGGCCTGAGGCCGGTCCAATAAATTCACAACTTCAGGCACTTTGGGCGTGTACAAGAAGCGTCCTTGAGATAATCCGTAGTGACCAGCGGGTTGAGGATGACGGACTGAATGTGGGTGAGGCCTGTCTTTGAGATGGCCGTAAATTTGTTGTCAAGAAACAGGAACGCGGAAAGATAATATTGGCGCAACGAATGTTGTTTAAGTCGCGAAGAGAAAAAGCAGGCCAGCGAAATAAATTGTTCGGAGAGGGAGGCTACCTGCTCCTCGGCCTATTTTCTCCTGGGAAGTACCAGCTCCATAGAACACGGTGATCTAATGACGGATAATTTTGTGAACCATCATGCCAAACGGATACTGGGCCGAAAAACAGGATACGCAATTTGACGTGGACAGGGAAATATCAGTTGCTTCAGAGTGTACGAAGAGTCCAAATTTGGTCGAGTATAGGACTAGAGGGGAAAGAAGGGACACAAGACGACGACTTGGGTGGAAAGGGTAGGTTACGACAAACGGAACAGCGCCCAGTGACACAAATAGCACCATTGGCGCGGCCCGGTGATATATAGCTACTGTGTATGAGAGGAGCGGACCTGGATGTCCCAGCAGGTGTGGATGGGGTCCCTTTGTCCAACCGTGCCTGCAGGGGCAGGAATCATGTTTGACAGCTTTTGCAAGGTCTGATTCGCAAGTGAGCCAGAGGGAAACAGGCTGGACCGAGGGCCGGGATGGAACCATCGCCAGCCTAGGGGGGATGGTATAGGTCAAAGTGCAGCTATCTCGGTAGAGGGGTCAGCGCACGCACGCAACCGAGATCCCCCAGGTGATCGAGAGCAACCAGGGGTCTTCGCTGCTGGACACGCAGCTCCAACCCATACTTGGCCATTGAGAGGCCCCCAAGAGGCAGCGTTTGCGCACCGGCAAGACGGCATTTGAACTGCACGGCCGCCAGGTGCAAACCGAGAGGCGCAAAGCCGCAGGTTAGGTGGAGGCAGGGAGGTCATTGGGAACATGTCGCCGGGAGTGGGAGTGGGACAGGGGCCGAGGCGCCTCATTGCAGATCCAGGAACAAGGATCCGGGGCGAGAAAGTGACATGTTGGTTGGGGTCGGGGGGAGGACGAGGAGGCTCACCCACCCACCCACACTGCCGAGGACAGGGGGCCGAGGGGCAATGAGATCAGACTGGCATTAGTGTGCTACTGCAGGAATCGCTTCTGTCTCTCGGCCTTCCTGAATGCGCAAAGCAGCGAAAGCTAAAGGTAATTGCCCCACAGCAGACTCGGTGGTGTCGACAGAAGTTATTTTGAACCGATTCAGGGCGGTTTCCCCGGCTGACTCGCACCACTTCGTCCTGCCTGCCTGCCTGCCTGCCAGGTGCGCTTGTTTAGACCGTGCGGCAGAGCACGCGGGAATGGCAACGGCGATCCGGGAAGAGGTGGCGGATGGGCCTGTGATGAGATGTGATGCCCCCCATATGTCCGTGCCCACTAAAGTCCCGATGTCCACTGGAGCCCCGTCCAGAGCCCCAGAGCCCCATAGCACTCCTACCCTCTCAAGGCAGGTGGGCAGGCACGCAGGCAAGGCTGGATCATGGACCGTGACGAAACGTGAATGGTGGCTCCTGATCGCCTTCGGTCTGCAGTGCTTGATGCAGAGACGAGGTGGCAAGGTGTAACCCGACACGATATTAGTCGCGCGATTGCTTCCAGCCGGAGGAGCGCTGCGTTGCATTTGTTACCTCGGACCTTCCATCGCTTCCTTTGCTGCTGCACAGCATGGCGAGAACCAGCGGATGCGACAGGTCTGGCTAAGAATGGCGAGTGCCTCTGTGGGCAGCGCAACCCCCGACGACTTGATGTGGGTTGCACGGCAGGGAAGACTTGCGGGTGAGCTGCAATCCACCAGGAAGCGGTCTTGGTCTCGCATCCGCCCGACGGCAGCGGACCTGCAGTAGCCCTGCCTGTCTCAGAGGGGCGCGAATGCGCAAATGGTGTCGACACGAATCCCCACCCCAGTCATGATAGCCGTCCCGTGTCGAGCAGGACACTGCGAAGAGATTGGTCGTTCATTTGCCATGATGCTTGTGGCACGAACCACGTCTGTAGGGCAGCGTGAGCGAGTGCGCCAGATCAGCCACGGATAAAAACAGCTCAATCCAGCCATCACGGCTGCCAGGGGCCTTCATTGTAGAGAATTGCGGGCAATATTAATTTCGAGGTGTCACCAGCGTCATGCAGCCTCAGGCCCAGGCCCAGGCTCAGGTTCTGAAAGATTCGAGGTCGAGTGTGGTCGATGTAGACAAACAAACGCCAATCATCATGACGGGATCATCTCAACTGTAAGGGCGGCCGTGTTCGCGTTTGTAACTCTTCCGAGGACCTTCGGATTATGAGCTATCGTAAAAGGCCTTCCCTGGAAAACCCATG
This sequence comes from Diaporthe humulicola, assembly GCA_038088545.1. NCBI lineage: Eukaryota > Fungi > Ascomycota > Sordariomycetes > Diaporthales > Diaporthaceae > Diaporthe > Diaporthe humulicola. The sequence goes on from JBBWSL010000162.1 coordinate 84,990, forward strand.
TCCAGGCATTGCCTTGCAACCGGATCCGAATCCAGACGGAAATTATTCTTCTGGACTAGGCAACTGCTCTGCTTGTCTCTGGGCAGCAGGGAAGGATGGACGGATGCTGATATTGATGCCGCTCTGCTCCTTCTGCGAAACCCCCTTATCTACTTATTTGGCGTGCCTGGGGTGGGTGCCTAGGTAGTTGTGTGTCCGGTTAAACGAGGCCGGAATTTGATTGATGTATCCGTCGATGGTCTTCTCTTTTACTCACCGAAGTGAAGAGAAATCCCCACCTCGACCCGTCGTACGCATCTCATCCACAACGAGGAAGAGGTTCTTGTTCGATATCGCGTCACTAGGCCGTACTTTCCTCATTCAGAAAGGCCAGGGCAGTCGTATCCCTGCCGCTACCACCGATCTGGTAAGGCTTGGATCGTCGGAGATCGAGTGTCGATTGTCGATTGACGATTGACGATTGACGCAAGGGCTGGCCTAGGAGGGAACCTTGAAAAGCTTCCACCGTGCACCCCTACAATGCAATCCGTCGTCCACAAACCACGCCCGCGTCTTCGTCTTACTGCTTCTCCAGTGCAGGGACAGGGGCGCTGGCCGAGTGGTGAAGGTGAATGCGCAGGGAAGGCCACGGCCCACTCCACACGAGCACCTGGTCTGCACGCGGCCTGGGCCAGACAAGCTGGCAGGGGCATCTCGCAACGTACCGATTCGCAGGACATCGTGGGATCCCTGCCTCGACACACCCGTTGTCGCTACTGCTAGATTCCCCACCGTGCAGAACCGTGGTAGAGGCATCGACGGACAGCGGGACTCTGATCAGACTTCATGCATGGAGATGAAACTGACAATGCGTCCAGACTTGAAGACCAAGCCAACCTTATTCTGCACACAAGCAGCGAGCCAGGCTCCTGCCTATGTACTTCTGTATTGTGCATCTCTGGCCCAACGCACCACAAGCGTGGCTGATACAGGGTGCGCACCACACCCGCAACCCGGTAACGAGTAGCAAGGCTGTGGCTGCTGGGCTGGCTTCTGAGCTGTATCCGTACAGAACCAGGCACAAGCGAGAGGACGAAAAAAAAAGACTTTTCCGATCCTGGCGATCAAATTCTCTCCCATGATTCGACAACCGGAATTTTGACATCGCACAGCTAGGTCAGTCAGGTGTGGACAGGACGCACACCGCGCTGGTCCCAGCTGTAGTCGCAGCATGGCGGCCGTCAAAGAAGCCATCCAACCTGTCAGCTCCAGACTACCGGAGATGAAAAACGAAAAGCAGATTGCAGCCAAGCTGAAAGACGCGAAGACCTGCATACCATCAACAATAAAAATACACAGAGGCCTCAACAGCGGATGTTATTGTCAACCAGACCTCGCCGTGCCCAAGCACACGGGATGGCTGTCCCCCTCATCCCGTCGTTCTAATGCGTGAACATACACACGCTCACCTGTTCAAGTGCAATGCTGTACTCCGTACCCTACGTGCTCTCTCCCAGCCACCCCAACAGCGTTGGGAAATTAGCCAGGAGCTCGTTAGACACTTTCTGCAAACTTTGATTTTCCTGCCACGTGGGCTCACGTTCAAGCTCGAGCACGGCGGACTATCCAGCAGCACAGTCCACCTGTTTCTCACCGGCCGCTTCCCGAAAGCCCGGACTTGAGCGCAGCACGAGAAGATTTCGCACCAGCACGGCGTCTCCCCAGCCACTATCGCAAGCGCGCTCTCGCCGTGGCGGCCGTGATCCAATTGGATGCCTATCTGCGTCGACTAGTCATGGTAAAAGTTCGCTTCCGTTTGCACTGATGTCGCCGCCGTCCGAGCTCAACCACATTCTGTCGATCCTCGAAACATGTGATGGCATCGAGCTACTCTTAGCGCCCGTAGACACGGATGGGCTGGCGTTTCAGGGCCTTGTCCCCTCGACTTGGGATGAACGTCGTCGCTACATCGTGCCGGAAAGCTCGTCAACATCCGTTGTCGCCTAGGCCACCAAGCGGGAGCGCTCCACGGCGATGCGACTTCAGCGTCGTATTCTCACAGGCGACTTACGACCAGATCGAGTTTCGGTAGCGAGCCCAGATCTATGATTAGTTTGGGCAGAAACGTGCCGGATGAACATCCGACACCTTCGTCACAGTTCCAGGGAGGCTCCTCAAAAAGCTCGAGGGCCGGTATGGGAACCCGTGTATGGAGTTCTGCGTAGTAAATGCTCGTCGTCATCAAAGGCCGAAGGCTTTTACCAAGCCGTCTTACCTGGGCGATTATCCGCCTCGGGTCCTTCCGAGCCGTTTGAGATTGACAATCAGTCACTCCCGGAAATGTAATGGATGAACCTTTTAGCACTTTGAGCACAGTCTACTCCGTCACCTTTTATACTTTCACTGTCCCAGTGACTGAACAAAAGTGGCGTGTCGCCTATCCGAGCACTGTGTGATACCACAGTACTACCTCGACTTTCAAGTTGCTTCACAGGTCTTCATCATGGGATGCCAGTTCAGTGATGCCTTCTGGAAAGAACGATCTGTGATGACTATCATGATGAAAGGCGTCAAGATGTAGTGTACAGCAGACCTGCGGCATGGACTACATTGAGACAGTCACTCCAAACCATGAGTGGGCATTTTTAGTGTGTGAAGGGCTCCTTCCGCAGCTGCCAGGTAGGCTTTCGGATGTTGTTAAAGGCTTCAACAAGCAAGTGTAATGAGAACAAACAACATACCTGGAACGAAATCTCCCTTTCCGCGACATTTCCTTGATGTTCTCCTTAACCTAGAAATCCTAATTCCTACCAAGAGTTTCATGTCATCCGTACCGCCCTATTCCTAGAACTCATATCACCAAATGCATCTCTCTGGAGCGCTGTACTTGGGGCGAAACTCCAAGCCAGGCAAGAAGATTGACAAGACAACACTCAGGCCTATACCTGGAGAATCAAGCTCCGTAGCGGTCTCGGGACAGGAAAACGCATCAGATGGATCAGGCCAGCCATCAAGGTCCTAGTCTGGCCCTGTGGTAACGAGCTACACACCACCTGATGACGACGTACTTCCTCGACGGAGACACAGCAGCATCGCCCGGGCCTCAGAGCCTTTCGTGACCGTGAGTAATACAGCGCCCATTCCCCCAAAAGCAGTACCTACCTACCTTTTCTTTGGCCAGAGCCACAGCATATCTAACACCACCTTTCCACAGACATCCCTAAACGGAATCCTAGAAGACGACCACAAGCCCTTCCCCCGCCGAGATTCCGCATCCTCCTCCAAGCCCCTGACTCCTTCCCAACGCGGGAAGGGCTCAAGCCTGGGGATCGTCACATCAGCGGTAGCGGGTCGCAGGCACAGCAGCATGGGCGGCTCATCCGAAGAAGACCCTGGTATCACCAGGACCGGCTCGGCATCACCGCGCCGGTCGAGCCTGTTCTCCCCCGACCCGGCGCTCGCGGACAACGAGGACGAGGACCGCATGACCGGGCGACAGCGCCAGGCCTCACGGGGAGGGTCTGCCGCCTGGTAAAGCACCGGAGCAGGGGGCCAGGGAGGCAGATATCGTGAGCGGCTGTGGGATGGGAGAGGAGTAAAGGGCCGGTTTGGGGCTAAGTAGTGCTGTCGAGTTGGTTCGAAAGTGACACCAACGGCTTGACAGGCTATTCTTCCTCTGTATAAGCAGTTGTACCTGTTACCTCACCACCTAGGCCATCGTATTCCGATCCTCTCCGCAAATTATCCCATGCGCAAAAGGCGTGGTGCCTGCCGTCTCTGAAAAAGTAGATTAGCGAGAGCCTCCATTCACAGCGTGCAGCCCGGAGCGCTCACCTCCGTCGAGCCCTGCTTCTTCGATCCGTGCCTCTGGCGCGGGCCCTCCGTCTGCTTTTTCCAGCCGTCTAAATTTGGCCAGTGAGCGGATTCAGCAAAGGTTCACGAAAGACGGCCCAAGAAGTAGTTTGATGATGATGAGCAGAGACATCTCGATCAGATAAGGTAATTTGAGAATGACAGTCATCTGCCCCTGTAATTTCGCACAAAGATGCTTTCCTTTTTCCGTGAACCACGCAAAAGTCCAATAACGCCGGGGATGCTCTCCAATGAATCCGGACTCTCACAGCCTGCAGATTTGCCGTATTTCTGCACTTTGCCGCCAGCGCCAGCATGAACGCTGCCCATCTTCGCGCCTCATTGATGGAAATCTGACACCAGCCGTCCCGCACCTCGAATGCCGATTCGGCCACGGTTCAGCATCGGCACGACGTGCCAACCAACAGCCGCTCTAAAGGGGAAAAAAGGAAGAACGTGAGAAGAAGAAAAGAGAGCTAGAGAGAACCAACAACCACAGAGTGTTCCTAATCCACACTCCCAGCCAGCGCCACGGCGCTGAACCGCAGGTCCCCGCCCGCCCTGTCGAGGAACTTGAGCGGCCCCAGCGCGAGCGCCTTGTCGCTGAGGACGTCCTCGCCGGCGTCGAGCTTCCCCTTCTCGAGCGGGCCCTTGCGCCGGCCGTCGAGCTCCCACAGCGTGCCGTCGGCCGTCTTGACGAAGCACACGTAGTGCAGGTCGACGTCGTCGGTCGCCTGCGGCGCCGCCGTGTCGCCCTGGCTGGCGGCCGACTGGTGCGCCTGCGCGAGCGAGCGCGACGTCTCGAGGAGGCGCGCGCGCTGGTCCGGCGGGAGCGGGGCCGCCTCCTTGAGGAGCTTGTCCAGGTCTGAGCCGGGCTCTGCGCGCGGGGTTGGTGGCATGTCAGTATTTTGGGGAGTGGAGAGCAGGGCGGCAAAGCGGGAAAAGGGTGAGGAGGTCTCATCGGGAAGAACTCACGGATGAACTCCCTGGCAGGCCCGTTGGCGGTGGCGTGGAGCAGGCCCATGAGCCCGCAGGCGTTGCGGATGGTCTGGCGGAACCAGACGACGGGCTCGGCGTCGCCCTTGCCGGCGTACTCGGGCAGGGTGGCGTCCTCGGCGAGGCGGTAGCTCTCGTACGCGGCCGAGACGGGGAAGACGAGCAGAAGGGCGAGGGCGGGCCGCGGCACGAAGCCGAGCATGTCGGCGTCGTGCAGGCTGTAGACGTCGTGGACGCCCAGCTCCTTGGACAGGCCCAGCTTGTGGAGCAGGTCGCTCATGAGCTCCGGGTTGGCCTCGAGCGGGATGAAGGCGACGCGGCCCACGTCGCCCGCCGGTGTTGTCTCTGCCATGTTGGGAATTTGGGGGAAGGGGGGCGTCGTTTTTGTATGTCGTGTCACTCTCGGCGGTCCGTGGTGGGTTGGATCTTGGTTGGTGGTTTTGTTCCCCAGCTGGTCGAACGCTCGTGATGGGGGAAGCTGGAGCTGTGAGCTCTAGTGGGGTTGCGGGATGATCTCATAGCACTTACACTGTGCCCCACTGCCTCAGGCAGTCGCGTCTAATGCGCGTCGCCACTATGACCGACATCTCCAGCGTGTGCAACGGCTCGTGAGCTGCTGCCAACTTCTTAACACATAACTAATATCACACTCCAATATAGCTAGATCAGGGTATCATGAATTGTGATTCTCATGTGCAAAATCTATATGTATTTTATACAGTGCTGGTCTATTCGTCCGTGACAATACTCAGGTCTCATACATCAAGTAGACATGCACATATATCCACCCGTCTACTGGTTCCAATGCGACCAAGTGAGAAGAACGTGGGCTCACGGGGTAACCTCACGCGTAGGCGGGATCTTCTCCGCCTCGCCCAAGCCGTTGAGAAGCGGCTCGTCATGGCCCTCCCTGGTCCAGTCACCAACCGTCTCCTGCTGTTGCTCGGCCACGGGGCCAGTACCTTCGTCAAACACCCGTCTAGCAGCGCGTGCCTTCTTGGCAGCCTCCTTCCGCAACATCTGCACCCGCACCCTTCTGACTTCGGGCGAGTAGTCGAGGTTGGCTAGATACTCGTCGATCTTCTCCTCTACCATAGCCTTGACGTGGAAGGCAAGAGGTTGGCTCCGGAAGACGCCGACGTAGCGGTAGCTTAGCCACAAGTACAGCGTCAGGCCTTTGTGCAGGGTCTCCAGGTGTCTCAGATACTCGGTGGGGCCTTGTGGGTAGTTCGTGCGGGTGTGGTCAAGTATCTCCAGGTTGAGCTCCTTAACGTCAAGCAGATTGCCGCTGCCGTTGGTCGCCACGCAGGACGCCAAAGCCTTGAGCACCTCCCTCATGCCGGCATCCTTCATCGATACTGGCGCAGTAAGGAAAATCATCCGGTCCTGGATGCTAAGCGGGACGGACTGTATATGATTGGCGATGTCTATGCTGTCTTTGAGATTGCACATGTGATAATGACCCGGGAGACGAGCAATATCCCGCATGCGAAGGAGTATGAAGGACAACGGTGTCCCTGCTGGGAAGTAGGACGAGAAGCGCTCGATGGTGAAGGCGGGTGGCAAAAGTCCCGCCGTTTTCAAAGGCTCGGCTTCGGCTTTGAATGAGCCATGAACGATTTCGAGGTCATCATCTTCCAGTGTGGTCACGAGTCCCACTTGTCCCATCTTCGGGGCAGGTGCCTTTGGTTTAAAGCCAAGATCTTCGCTTGATAGCAGCGACGTCGGCGTGGCAGCCGGGGCTGCTGCTGCCTGCGCTACAGTCCTGTATCTTCCTGCGCGGCCTCCGATCTGCTTGAGCTCGGGTAGTGTCAGCGTTCGAATCTTGATGCCGTCGTGCTTGGCGACAGCCTCGAAGACCACTCGCTTGATCTCCAAATTGAGACCCATGCCAATAGCATCGCTTGCGGCGAGGTAGTCGTAGTCGTTACCGGGGTCATTGAAAAGGGCAGCCTGCTGGGCCCTACTCTCAGGTGGCAAAGACCCGTAGACAATAGCACACTTCTTGCCGGTTGCCTTTTCAATGCCAGCCTTGAGCGTGTGGAGGTTGACTCTTGAGAAGGACACGACCGCATCGCCTTTACGCAGGTTTTCGAACCTGCCTTTGAGACTTTCTTGCATGGGCTGCAAGCCACTGAGGCGCTTGTATCGATGGACGACGACCTCGTCTCCGATCTTGGCGCAGATTTCCTGAATGAGAGGCACAGTCCGCTCTTCGCCACAGAGATGGAGCTCCTTCGCCTGGACGCCAAGCAGTGCCTGCGTCCAGGCCCACCCTCGGCTCTCATCCCCAATCATCTGGATCTCGTCGATCACGGCAACATCAACACGCCGATTAAGCGGCGTCATCTCGACCGTGCAACTTGCAAAGTAGCTTTCATCGCCTTCGGGGATCCTCTGCTCTTCTCCGGTGATCAAAGCGCAGCGCTTTCCCTTGGCCCGGAACCGTGTGAAGACCTCGTGTGCCAAGAGACGTAGAGGCCCGGCATAGACACCAGTGTTGGCCTCTTCCAATGCTTTCAGGGCGTTGTAGGTCTTTCCCGAATTCGTTGGGCCGACGTGCAGATGTATCTTTCTCTGCATACTCCTCGTGGCCGGGAACCATTCGTGTGGGTGACGAAAATCAGCAATCTTTTCGTGAGATGCGATAGCATCTTCTGACAGGTGTTGCCTGACGACGAAACTAGTGAACGAGTACCTGAGCTCGGTGTGGAGACCTTTAATGTCGCCCGTGACAAACGCGTTTCGCCAACTCCAGAAGAAAGGGTTTTCCTGTCTTGATGTACGTCCCGAACGCGTGGCCAAATCGAGAGCTTTGTCGATCACGTTCCTGAAGAGATTTGCCTCCTTTTTCATATCCTGGCGTGATTTTATGCCGAGAGGCTTTAGATCGGTGAAACCGTCATCCCGGACGATCATATCGAAACGCGCATTGATCAGATGCTTGAATTTATAGTAACTAGGCCAGTCTCCTCGCTTGTCATGCCGGTCTTCTCGCTGGTCATGCCGGTCTCCTCGCTGGTTAGGCGGGCCAGCGTCGGTTTTGGAGACATCGCGGTCTTGTTGTGATTCAAGGTCCGAACGGAGGGATTGGAACGTATCCCTGGTGATCGTACGGAAACTTCGCGGCTATAGAATGTCAGTGGTGCAGGCCATCGTAGGGGAAGACAGGTCCAGCTCACGTCATCTTCCCCCCTACTCCCTTTCCCAGCCGGAGCACTGCGACCTCGTCTTGTAGCAGGGAGGGGAGCCGCAGACAGCACGGGAAGGAGAGCAGGGGATCTTCGTTCAAGTGCCCAGGCGGTTCTCCAAAGGGACTTCATGGCCGTATTCCGAGGGGTTCACCGAACACATAGTGCTCCCAGCGAAGGAAGAGAAAAGAAAGCCCTCGCGGCGTAAGTCATTGATGCCTCGGTCGGTCGCGAGGCTGAAAGTGATAGGGAGTCTGCCCCCCGAGCGCCTTGTCCTCTGAACTTTTTCTGGGTTTTGCCGCCCGTCACCGACACCCGAGCTGGCTTTTGCCTGCCGCCAATAATGCTGCGATTAACATTTGTCGTCATCGTAATGGAGCACAGAGCGCTACTGCGGTGCAGCCTCGACCCCTGTTCCCCGTGGCCTAATGACCGCCTCAGCATGAACCAGGGCGGGTGCTTTAGTTGGTGAGCAATAGCATTGTCCAAACACTTACAGCACAGCCGTCCTCAAATGCGACGATCCAGTCCCTCCATATCCTTCTCCAAAAGACCTCCTTTCGACACAAACGCTGCATAGCCTTCCTCTGCTGGACCAGAAACAACAACACTCAAAATGGCTTCCTCATCGACTCCTGCGACGCCGCTCCTCTAGTAAGGAACCCTCCCTCGGCCTGGCGATGGCACCAGCCCAAGCGAGACTAACAAGAAACCCCCCAAACCACAGCTCGTGCATCGCCCACAACAGCACCATCCTCTCGGAATGCACGACCTCGGCCGCCTCGCAGACCTCGTCCCTCGCGTCGCTCATCCTCCCCAAGATCAGCCATGACACGCCGCAGAAGCTGACGTACACGCACGGCAACCACCACATCCACTACATCGCAGAGTCGCCCTCGGAGCACGGCGCGTCCCCGGCGGCGGGCGGCCTCACCTTCCTGGTGGTGGCCGAGTCGTCGCTGGGGCGGCGGATCCCGTTCGGGTACCTGTTCGAGATCCGCAAGCGCTTCCTGTCCCAGTTCCCGCCCGAGTCGACCGCCTTCGACGACCTGCCCAACTACGGGGCCGGGTCCTTCAACGCCGAGCTCAAGTCGCTCATGGTCGAGTACGGCGCCACGTCGGGCGGCCGCGACGACGCCATCACCACCGCCCAGCGCGAGATCGACGACGTCCGCGGCATCATGACCCGCAACATCGAGGGCCTGCTCGAGCGCGGCGAGCGCATCGACCTCCTCGTCGACAAGACCGACCGCCTCGGCGGGTCCGCCAGGGAGTTCCGCGTGCGCAGCAGGGGCCTCAAGAGGGAGATGTGGTGGAAGAATGTCAAGCTGATGGCACTGTTGGTCCTCGTGCTGCTCCTGATTGTGGTGGCCATCATCATTGCCGTCAAGGTCTGATCTGGTCGGGCTTTGCCCGCGCTGTGTGGCTGCTCCGCCGGCTGTTTAAACACTGTTCATCTTGTGGTTTGGTCTGGGTTTTTTGTCTCTTGTGGCAGGTACGGCGTTATGGCACGGTTGCATCCGCTGAGGATGGAAAAGGAACTCTCTTTCTTCTACCCAGGTATTATCTTTACTCATAAGCACTTGATTGCCTCGAAGGCACATTTGACGTCCCGCACAACCTCGTTCACTTTGAAGATACCCGCACTATACACCCGCCTCCTAGAGCAGGAATTTGAGTATCTTTCCCAAATACACACGATCCTCGTTGTATGCATTGTATCTTGCCGTAGAATTATGCCAGGAAAAAAGTGCCCCTCTCACTTTCGGCATGTGCGTGCACTCCCACAGCACCATGAGCTCCCTGACCAACCATCTCAAAATCAAGCTGTGCGCCTTGCCGCCCCGTCACAGCTTCGATGAATGCGTGGCCTTTAGCTGCCCCTCCTGGTACACGTAGCCATGCGCCACTGGGCTCATCGCCAAGCCCGGTGCCGATGTGCCGCCGAAGGCCGGCGGCGGCCTCATGAGCCTCTCGGTGAAGAAGACAGGATGCCGGTTTGCCGAATCATGGGCCTGGTGCGCGTGCCTCTCCCAGGCAGCCTGGAAAGGTGCGATGAATTGTGGCGGTATGAGAGGGGCGGTTCCTCTTGATGTCAAGTTTCCAGGCGGTGGCGGTCTGGGTTGGGACATTGCTCTGGTTCGGACGTCGTCCGTCGGTGGGTGAGTGAGTTGGCTGGTTGAGAGGCAGATAACGCTGGGCGGATGGCGCTTCTTGTTGTTGTGCTGCAGAGACTCCCCAGAGAATTATTGCAAGACTCTCTTGCAGGTCATTGAATTGTTTTCAGAAGGTATTTGCAGTCTGTAGAGTGAGAGATCAATAGTTTGTGTTTGTCCAAGGTTGCTCATCACCTTGGCCATTTCAGTGTTGCCGTCTTAGTAGCCCCGCAATCGATGGGCCGCGGTAACTACGGCGGCATCGTCGTCATCCAAGGGCAAACCACTCCTAGAAATTCGGCCAACGGCATTTCATATTGCAAAATCACTTGTAGAAATGATGCTATCGGGTGATCCTTTCGACAATCTTTACAACACAGTTAAGACAATTCGAACATTCAATTTGCGCTGATTACACGAATAGACTCCGGGGCAGGGGCATGGCATGGGCAGGACAAAAGGGTTGCCAAATTGGACGAGGCAGAACTTGAACTCTCGAATCGCTCATAATATCATTGTCTATAGACCCAATTATTGCACAGCCTTGTGCCCAAACTTGGCCCGCCTGTTCTTCGTCTTCTTGTCAACTTCCTTCTCCTTCTCCTTGGCCTTTCCCTTCTTGATAGTATCGACCAGCGCCTCGATCTCCTCTTCCCTCCTTTTCCTCTCCTGCTCGGCCTTTTCGCTCTTCTCCTTCTCGTCGCGCACCTTCTTCTCATGCGCCCTCTTCTGCGCGGCCAGCTTCTCCACAGTCTCCACGAGCTTATCACTCGTCTCCCACAGCTTCTTCGCAACTTGTTCGTCCTTGATGTCTGTCCTGGCGCAGTCCACCTCGATGCACTCTTTGAATATCTTGCCGCCCGGGTCCCTGATGACGCTGCCGTCGAAGGCCCCGAATAGTATAGACTGCGCGGCCATGAACGGGCTCTTGAGGAACACCCACGACAGGAAGTAGGATATTAGGTAGATGAACAGCCCCCACAGAGAGCCCCTCGTCATCCACCTCCTCGTGCCCGGCGTCATGGCGAAGCCGGGGTCCACGAAGACCACCTTTGCGTTCATGGGCAGGCCGTCCGGCCTCTTGTACGTGTCCAGGTGCTTCTGGAAGGCCTGGCCGAACGTCATGAGCGCCAGCTTGCTGCTCGCGTACGCGGCGGCCGGCGACCAGCCCTTCTTGTCGAGCGCGTGGGCCTGGGCGTCCCGCAGCGGCGGGGCCCGGATGTAGCTCGAGCAGGTGGCGAGGATGACGCGGACGTCGCGGTCGAAGGGCTGGGCCTTGATGGCCGGGCTGAGGATGGCCAGCAGGTGGTAGTTGGCGAGGTAGTTGACCATCCACGTGAGCTCGACGCCCTCGGGGGTCTCCTGGCGCTTGCCCCCCGGCGGCGTCAGCGTCGCGCCGCACAGGATGATCATGTCGAGGCGCCGGGGCGGGGCGTTGTCGATCCACTTGGTCGCGAACTGGCGCACGCTGTGCAGCGAGGCCAGGTCGACGTGCTCGGCGTAGATGAGCTGGTTGTTGGTCTTGGCGCGCAGGTCGTCGATGTACTCGACCAGGAAGGGGTCCGAGGCGGGCACCTGCGTGAGCAGGACCAGCTGCGCGCCGCGCTTGGCCATCTCCTGCGCGGCGGCGGCGCCCACGCCCGACGTGCCGCCCGTCATGATCACCACGCGCCCGTGCATGTTGCGCTCGGTGAGGTTCAGGGCGCCGTTGAAGTAGCGCTTGGTGATGGCGAGGGCGCCCGCGGCCCCGGTGACCCCGGCGAGCTTCCACGGGTCCGGGAACCACTCGGGCAGGCCATAGTTGTAGACGTGGAGGATGAACGGGAACGGCATCGTCGGCGCTGCGGGAGAGGATCAAGGGATGTGGTGGCCACTGGTTACCGCAGTGTCATGTCGTGACGGAACGACCGGGGCTTCGATGGTGGGAACGGTCGAGGTCGGTGACAGTGAAAAGGGGTTGAAAAAGAACAGCTCTGCACAACGAGATCGGATGGGAAACACGAATTCCATGTGCCTGTTGCGTCAGGGGCCCAAATTTGGAAGCCCCACTAGACAGGGCCCTGCACCTTTGACCCAGAGCTTCGGTTCCTGCCGCGGGTGGCGGGACTTGGGCTAGTGGCTGCTTGACCTTGGCGCTCAATAGGCTCCAACTTCAACATCAAGTGCTGGTGGAAGTAATCAGCTCTTGTCTTCTTCCTTCTTCGTATCACCAAAAAGTCTGTCCATTTTTCACACAAATATCCTGGAGCTTGATAAAAGAAAGGAGAGTTTAGTTCTGTCGAGAAAACCAGTCAACCACCAACCTGTCATCATGTCCGCAGATGAGAGGGACGACTTCGACGACTTGGACGATGTACCACTCCATCACAAGAAACCCTTCGGCTCAGGGTTAAGGCGCAATGAGATCAAGTTCGTGCCCGCCTCGAACGGAGACCCAGAGGCGGCGCAGCAGCAACAGAGCAAGACGAACGGGCAGTCCATCAGCGATTTCTACCTAAACATGGTCCTGAAGAAGCCGGAGCCCGCAGCCACCCACGAGAAGGAGCCAGCCAAAGCCCCTGTGTGCGACATATGCAGCCTGCCCGTCTCTGCTTCTACAGACAACAACGCAAGTAGCGGGACCACCAACAGCAACAACAACAACCGGAGGCCAGCCGGCCCCCACGAGGCCTCGATAGCCCACCAGGTGTGCCTCGCGCACTCGCACCCGCCGTCGGCTCTCGACCGCTCGCGCATGGGGCTAGCAGTCCTCGCGGCGCAGGGGTGGGACCCGGACGCCCGGGCGGGGCTGGGCCTCGAGGGCCAGGGCACCCAGTACCCCGTCAAGGCGAAGCCCAAGGAGGACCGCCTCGGGGTGGGCGTCGTGGTGCCCAGGGATGGCGGTGGTTCTCCCCGCGGGGCGGCGGCGAGGAAGGAGCGGGAGCGGCCCAAGCTGCTGGACGCCAAGAAGGTGCGCAAGATGGCTGCCGAGGACCGGAGGCGGGCTGATAAACTGCAGCGGGAGCTGTTTGGGAGGGTCGACCTTGAGCGGTACTTGGGGCCTGGTGCGTAGGGAGGAAGGGTGGAGTGTGGGTTGAGGCGGCTGTCCTGGCATGGCTATCAGGCAGCTCAGGGCACGCACGTGAACGGTACAGTTGAGGGCGTGGGATGATTTCAACTGTTTTCAGAGGAGCACAATTAGACGGATGGATGTGTGGTGATATTAAGATACCCCTATTAGCGAATTACAGGATTTACACAAGTGTATATGCTAAGCAAGGAGCGGGCACAAAGTACTACAGTACATGCCACTTGCCCCTCAGAAACATAGCCACGTCCCGACCCTCTTCCCCCTGCCCTTCCATCCGTCCTCCTCGACCTCCAGATCATCCTTCGTGTACACGTCTGTGACCAGGTCCATTTCACGCGCCCTCCTGAACTTGGTCTTCTTGACCAGCTTCCAGACGACGACCATGAGCGCGAAGACGGGCAGCTCGATGTAATAGCTGACAAAATCAACGGGGCTGAAGCCGCCCTTGAAGCTGCTCCAGCCCTGCACCAGGACAAGGAAGCTGTTGAGAACGACGGCGACGACCGGGCCCCAAGGGTACGTCCAGTTTTTGAAGGGTAAAAGGTGTTCCTTGCCCTGGGCCCTCAGGCCGGCGCGGAAGCGCAGCGAGGCGATGCCGATGGAGATCCACGACAGCTGGTTCGAGACGCCGACGATGTTCTGCAGCCAGGTCCAGAGCTGGCCCGCGCCGATGAAGGAGGCTCCGAACAGCAGGCCCGAGATGAGGCTCGTGGTGAGCACGGCGACCCAGGGCACCTGGAAGCGCGTGAGCGAGGTGAAGACGGCAGGGGCGTGGCCGTTTGCGCCGAGGGTGAAGAGGAGCCTGGACCCGGCGAAGAGGGCGTGGTTGCCGGCGGAGATGACGCTGGTGAGGATGACGGCGTTGACGAAGGAGCCTGCAACCTTGGACCCGGCCATGGTGAAGGCGATGGTAAAGGGCGAGGTGTGCGTGGACTTTGTGTTGAGGTCCGGGTAGTTGTAGGGGACATTAAGGCCGATCATCAGGGCCGAAAGAATATAAAAGAGCAGGATGCGCCAGAAGACGTTCCTGACGACGCGCGGGAGCACGCGCGCGGGGTCGCGGGTCTCTCCCGCGGTGATGGCGATGGACTCAGTTCCGCCATAGGCAAACGACGCCGTGACGAAGACGGAGGCGAAACCGCCAATGCCGCCGACGAAGGGCGCGTCACCGATGCGCCAGTTGCGGCCGCCGATGTAGTCGTGGTCCGTGTTGCCGCCGACGTTGACAGCTATGCTCAGGATGATAAATATTATAATAGTAATAACCTTGAGCAGGCTGAGCCAGTACTCGAGCTCGCCATAGGCCTTGACGTTGATGATGTTGGCCAGCACGAGGATCACCCATACAATTAGACCCAGCGCATACCAGGGAAACGAGTCGGTCCAGTACTGTAGGATGAGCTGTAGCGCGACCAGGTCCGCGGCCGTCGACACGGCGTCGTTGAACCAGTAGTTCCAGGTAAGCGCGAACCCAAACGCATCGTCGACGTAGCGGCCCGCGAACGTGCAGAACGACCCGGCAACGGGCACAAAGGCGGCCATCTCGCCCAGGCACAGCATGGTTGTGAACACGATGGCCCCGATGATGGCGTAGCAGATGAGCAGCGAGGCGGGGCCGCCTGTCGCCAGCGCCTTGCCGGTGCCCAGGAAGAGACCCGTGCCAATGGTGCCGCCAATGGCGATCATCTGTACCTGCCGCGCCGAGAGGGCTCGGCGAAGCTTGTCCTCGTTGACATGGCCGTGGTGGCCCTGGAGCGACGCCGGTGAGGCCTCATGGTCGTACGGGCCTTTCTCGTGGTCGAACATGATAGTCTAGTGAGAAGTGTGCTGGTGATCAACCATGAATTCGCCAAAGGAGGCGCGGGGCAGTGGAGGAGGAGGAGCAAGGCGGCACAAAGGCTACCCAGGGCGACGACAAGCGCCGCACGTTGGAGGAGGCTGCCATAGGGTTACTTTTAAGCCGCCGCGGGTAGGATGATGTTAAAGTCTCTGCTCTAGCACGCCATAGCATGCGAAGCCAATTACTGCAATGTCTGACTAGGAGTTGGGTGATCAAGTGGTATATGTAGAAGGTGGTTGGCCTACGCTAGCCGCTATGGGTTAGGGTCGGGGCATTCCATGACCAATTTAACATGGTGCCTGACATGTCGCCTGCTGCTGTACGCTACTGTTGTATGCAGCACCCGCTGAGAAGCCCCGCCACTTGATCACTGCTCGATGAGCTCCAACTTTATGTACCCGGTGTGCCTAATTTCGCATTTAACGTTCAGGAATTATCACAGATGTCAGCTAAGTCAAAGCTAGGTTACAAGTCTATTTGGTTGGATTTGTTATACATCCCCCAGCAGACTTCCATCCGGGCGGACCCTGAAATCGCAAGGCAGGCCAACATCTTCAGGAGCCCTTACAATGAATCGCCTCCCTGGATGATATTGAGTGTTCCAATACTTAGGAAACAGGAGGCTGCTTTGACTGGCTGTTACCCGCTTCTGATCCACCTCCCGCCGGTTCGAATTTGCCCTCTTGCTGCCAGCGATATCGTCGAGGGTCGAATCCAAAGTCGCTTTCCTGCCAGCTATGCCATTTGAGGAGACCTGCAGGCATTTCGATCTTGATTTTCTCAGTAGCGGCCCACACCTCAACCATTTCCTCGAATTTCTGAGGCTCGTCCTTCCTCCGCTCGTAGACACCTCTCGCGGTCCCCCGTTCCAGGCAGGGATGGTACATCGTCCAGGCTTGGCTGAAGTCGACCAGCTTACCGCCGAGGTAGTTACTCTCGTGTATGTCTCTGACCAAGATACCCAGCTTGTGAATATCCTCGAGATCGGCGTACATTTGGGGGATCTGCGACGCAGTCCATGGCTCCAGAGACGGAACATACTCCTTGACGATGGCGCGCACGCGATCGTGCCGGTGATCCTCCCACCGCGTGAAGACACCACTGCAATCTAGCGGCTCCGGTTGTTTCTCCCAGTCCACGTATTCCTCACCGAGGGCCTCGGTAACATGCCGCTCCTGGGCCTTTGTCAACAGGATGTAGCCATGTGCGCGGATAGCTAGATCCTGACGGTTCTCTTGCTTGAGGCGGCCGTAAACTCGGCATTCGCAATGGAACGGGTCCAGGTAATCGATATACTCCTGTGGTGTGGGTTCCGGGCGTCGTAAGGGGTCTAATTCGAGGGGTAAAATCGCAGCCCCTGTAGTCACTTCCAAATATTCCCAATTCTGAAATGGGAACTATAGAGGCAACACCGTAAATAACCGGAATTAGTCGTCATGTTCGTGCCAGAAAGACTTTTGGGGGGGGGGAGTCATAGTATAACGGGGATGACGATCTACCCGCCGCCCTTTAGTACCGGGCGTTTGGATATGGTCTGGAACTCACAATCTTGAGAGCGTAGGTTTTGTCATCGATGCAGACTCTCCAGACCTTGGAATCCAGATCCTTGTCACTGCCGAGGAAATCTTCAAATTTAATGTCGGCCGTTGCTGTACCTCGAAAAGGCGCCAGCTGCGGTCCCGCGATTTGCGGAAGCGGCAATGGGCGAGTCGTTGGCGCCATGCTGTTTTGACGGATTAGGTGGAGTGGTGAAAGGGCTGGGACGGCATGAGCTGATCCAAATCGCCATTTCACCTCAAGGTGAGTGGCATTTTCTGCTGTGGGGCAGGTCGGGTCACAAACCATGAGGTTCAACAAAACCAGGTAGTTGTATGTCTGCGCCGGAAGGCCGCTTGCAAGGCCGGCTGCCTGGAGACCGTAATTTCTACATCATGTTCTCGTATCGGGGAAACGGGTAATAAATTCGAAACATCAAATTAAGAAAGCTCTGCCGACCGACAGAGTGCTGAAATCATGCCTGGATACTATGTTCCAGCCTAAATACTTAATACCGCATTCATTTGTGCTTAGTTGTTCATTCCCGTCTACATCTCTTATAACGATGAAGCATAGTGTTCTGATGCCCCATTGTATTTACCAACCGTTTTTAAAATGCTGACCGAAATGTGACGAGTGCTGTTTCCAATGACCCATATGTACGGATTGGTCAAGGCAGAGACATTCATGTGAGAGTTTGCTGAGCTGATGGTCTCAGCTTCGATGAGTGTAATCAACATCATGGTGACTCAGAGCCCAAATATAACTTTCTGCGAATGGGCAGTGGTATGGGTCGGTAGAATTTCAACGTTCTCAGTATACTTCAACTCTTGGTCGGCGCAGCCCAGTTATACCTAGCTGCCATCTCATCGGGTTGAGGTGCTATCTTCAACTTGGTGTCAGGGGTTTTTATGCTAAGAAGGCTTACTTATCAGAATAGCGGGTATATAGTAGCATTCTTACAGAGCAAATACTCCACTAAAAAGACTTCCTCCCTTAAATTTAATAAAATTCTTATATATAGCCCTACCACTCTACCCTATACCTATATTTCTAATAGTTTAAACCTCTTACCCTATAAAAGGGGGCAGACTAGTAAGGCCTTTAAGGATATTTAAAAAAACAATATTAAAAAAATATTACTACTACCAAAAAACAGAAAATAAGAGTATTACCAAAAAAAACCAGGTATAATTTTTTCACCTCCCCACCACTAATAAAAAACAAAAAAAACCACTACCTTAAAACCACTACTATAAAACTACACTAAAACTACTTAAAAAACACTATTTTAAAGAATCCCATAATTAATTTTACAAAAAATAATTACTATAAAATAAAATCCCTATAGCCTAATTAGCTATAAAAAAAGTATTTAAAATACTATATCTACTTAAATATAGTACTATAGTAAATAAATAGGATTCCTACTAAACTCTTTAAATAGCCCTTAAATCCCTTAATATAAAAACTTACTACTTTATACTAAATAATAATAAAATTAAAACTAATACCTAAAACTTAAAAATAGTATAAAAATAGCATGGAAATTATACTTTATTACTCTATATTTAAACTATTATTAATAAAAGTTAAAATAAAAATATAAAAAATAAACTAAAATACAGCTATAAGAAAACTAAAATATAAAAATAGTATTAAAATAGTATTAAAGTAGTATTAACATAATATTTAAATAATTAAATTAGCTAAAATAATA
>JBBWSL010000163.1:0-103282 GCA_038088545.1 Diaporthe humulicola
AAAAAATATTTTATAAATATATAATTAATTTAGTATAGTATATATATAGGTAAATAAAAAATAAGGTTATTTAATAAATAAAATAATAGCTAATAATTTATAAGGAATAATAATAAATATATAAGTAGGTAAATTAAAAATAATATTAAATTTTTTTTTTTATTATATATTAATTAATATATTAGTATAATAAATATAAAATAAATATATTATATTACTTTAATTAGGGAAGGTATAGGGTAGCTAAGTTAGCTTAAGAAAAATACTTTTATTTAAGTAGGCTATATACCTTATTTTTTATAGTAGTGGGTAGATAGAAATAGGGGTATGGGCGGTCCGAAAACTGTAGGTGGGCTGATGCTGGCTATTGCCCGTACCTGCCTGCTGTCATCCAGGGCCCATGACTGCAAAACACACCATCTGTCTGTCATGTTCTGGAGGAGTCATTGGAACTTCTTGACAAAGTCATGGTTGGGCCGAAAAATATAAATAAGAGAGGCCTTTCCTTTTTCTGAAATGAATGTTTGCAAGTGTTTCAAAGCACTGGCAACTTTTTGTTTGTGATCCAAAGTTGGCCTTGCTCCTTCCTAACTCCATGCTTCTGTCCAGCCGGTAGGCCTCTGGCTTTGGCGCTGCGGGGAAAGTGCAGGCCCCCTTCCCCCCTTCTTCAACCTCCCCCAAGCTCCCCGAAGCACAAGCTCAAGCTCCAGGTCCAAGCTCCAGCTTCCACCCCGCGCCGCAGCTCCGCCGTTTGGCTGCGAATGGTTTCACGTCGTCCGCCTTTCGCCCTCATCACCTTCACTTGGTTTGTTTGCCATTTGGTCTTTTCAGCGAGAAACCCAGGCTTTGGAGGCATTCCAGGCGAAGCGCTGACAGCCCATCCTTCCACATCGACATCTTTCCTGACCAACCGCATCTCGCGCTTCCCTTGCGCCCTCGCGCTGCCCACTCTCAGCATCTGGACGACCAGCGATAGAATAAGCAGCCCTGCCTCGTGTGGAATAACCCTCTTTCGAATCGCAAAACGCCTTGGCGGGCGAGATAGCCTTCCTCAATCGAGCTCGCCGACAACCAACACCACCCAGAGTCCTCACTCGAGTGCTTCTCCAGGCAGCCAACATGGAGGTTCACACGGTCGGTTGGCCCCCACATCTGCCCGAGGATGCCGTCAAGAAGAGGCTTCAGCCTTTTATGGATGCTCTGGGTATAGAAGAGCACACTTTTACCTGCGAAAAGCCCCGGAACCTGAAATGGGCCAACCTGACCTTTCTCGACGCCTCCAAGGCGCAGTCCTTCCTGCATAGACATGGCGTGCAAAATGTCCCGTCACATGCCCGGGTGGGCACTGGTTCCACCGTCAACGGCTTCGGTAACCAGAGACGATCGGGGGGTATGCAAAGAAGACCTAGGCTGCGTCTCATGGGGTGCGAGATATCTTGCTCCATGAGCACAAAAAGATCCAGTCCCAACGCCCCGCCCGGAAAGCCTGACGAAATCACTTTGCGAGGCCTGAAGCACGCCGCTGCAGAGAAGACCAACCCAAGTCGCAAAATCGAGATTGCCAAAGGCCCGGTGGTCTTCGATGTCACTTCGATCAGCTGTGGACACACGGCCTTCGCCGGCGACGAGCTCGTCTACCTGCCCCAGGCCGAATTCCAGGACGTGGGTATTGCAAAGTTCACGAAGCAGACGTTGCTCATCAAACTTGAAAGCCGCCGCGTCATCAAGATCCCTCTGGAGACTATTCAGGACCTCGTCTGCAGCTTTCAGCATACCCTCACGCTCACCCTCGCTGAAGAACCCTCCTTCTTCCAGGACCTCAGCGAGATGGAAGCCTTGATGAGGCAGCTGACTATCTCCGCCGGTGGCTGGCCTGGGAACTCCGGCCCAACACGCACGCGTTTGTGCGCCCTTGACGATCAACATGCCAAAGTCGTCGGCCAATGTCTCGTATATCAGCTGCGAGTGGCAGGTGACAACCTTCAACGCAAGCTTTGGTCGCTCAAACGCCACGATGTGATCCCCTTCGTTTCGTACGACCTAATTACTCAGAGGACGGCTCCTCTGCACCTCGGACCTTCTTCAGTAGCGATGAACAAGCTATTGAAAGAACTCACTGTCGATGCCTTTCCAGACCAGTTACCCTTCAGCATTCTGTTCCAGCTACAGTCCATGGCAACCAATGCCTATTACCATCCAGGAACGGTCTTCGCACTGGCGAAGCAGCTGCGCCGGGTCTTTCGAGCAGACAAGGCAGCTGGCAGGAGGCCCATCTCGGTCGCCGCTATGAAGAAGCTCATGAAGGAGACTCCATGGCCCAAACCTCATGGCGACCCGTCGGTCTTCGAGATTCAAGTCATCGTGGAGTATCTCCGGGAAGAAGAAGACAAGATGGCCAGCAACGAGGCGTTTCGACAAGAGCTTATGGCCCCAACCCAGAACTTGGCGCTGATCCACAGGGTCACCATCACCCCAACTCGGAGCACACTGCACGGTCCTGAACTCGAGGCGAAGAATCGGATCCTCCGTAAATATCCGGACCATCACGAGTACTTTTTGCGGCTGCAGTTCTGCGACGAAAACGGCGAGGACCTTTTCTTCAACCCCAAAGTCAGCAATGACAAGGTGTATGACAGATTCAGGGAAGTGTTTCATAGCGGCTTCACAATTGCCGGTAGAAAGTACGAGTTTCTTGGATTCTCGCACTCCTCTTTGCGGTCTCACTCTGCGTGGGTAAGTTGCAATCCTTTCTACTTCCTTTCTATTGCATGTGTCGAGCTTATCTTGGCATGGTTTGCGATGCGTATTGCCTCTCTTGTGCTTTTGTTGCGAAAACGAGTGCACCTCCAGTTGACAACACGCTCAGTTCATGGCTCCCTTTTTCGCCGGTGGTAGACCACAGTCCTACTTCAATGTCATCGGCGAGTTGGGGCATTTCAGAGACATTCGTTCGCCTGCGCGATGTGCCGCTCGAATCGGCCAGGCTTTCTCTGAGACCCCCTACTTCATCCCATTGGATGAGTGCAATATCACTGTCCAATTGATAAAGGACGTGGAACGCAATGGCAGAGTCTTCAGTGACGGCGTCGGTACCATGTCTTTGGATGTGGTCCACAACATTTGGGATGTCATCCCTCAGAAAAGGTCCGCGCCAACAGCCTTCCAAGTCCGATACAAGGGTTCCAAGGGCATGCTTGCTCTAGACACCAACTTGACGGGAGCTCAGATATGCATCCGACCGTCCATGAAGAAATTTGAGAGCAACGACAAGCCCAACCTTGAGATATGCGACATGGCTTCCAAGCCAATCCCTCTGGTGCTCAACCGCCAAATGATCAAGATCCTGGAGGACATGGGATGTTCAAGCGCTTGGTTCTTCCGCATGCAGAACATGGAACTGTCGAGACTTCGAGAGGTCACAGCAGATGCGTATAATGTGGCCAAGTTCCTCAAGCACCAGAATGTCGGCGAGACAATGCGACTGCATCGCTTGATCTCAATGTGTGAGAACATGGGTGTCGACTACCGCAAAGACAGGTTCCTTCGCTCCGTGGTCGAGGCCATGGTACTGCGTGAATTGCGCCTACTAAAGCACAAGGCGAGAATCCCCGTGCGGAAGGGGATTACCCTGTTCGGTATCATGGATGAGACCGGCTTCCTTCAAGAAAACGAGGTCTACATCACTTACGACACAAAAGGTGATCGCTTCGATGAGCCTCCTGGTCCCGGATACCTGATCGTAACCAGGTCCCCAGCTCTGCACCCGGGCGATATCCAGGTTCCGTGCAACGTCATACCTCCACGCGAGAGCCCGCTCCGGGAATTGTCAAATGTGATCGTCTTCAGTCGCCACGGCCAGCGTGACCTCCCATCCCAGCTGTCAGGTGGCGACCTCGACGGCGACATCTTCAATGTCATCTGGGATGAAGAAGTCATGCCTGAGCGAACATTCCACCCCGCGGACTACCCCCGGGTGGCACCAATGGACCTTGGTCGTGAAGTCACCCGAGATGACATGGCGAACTTCTTCATCGACTTCATGAAGATGGACCATCTTGGTGTCATTGCAACCCGGCACATGATCCTGGCAGACCAGAAAGACGGAGGCACCCACGACGGAGACTGCTTGCAACTGGCCGCGCTGCACTCTACCGCTGTGGACTTTTCCAAGACTGGTGTGGGCGTGAACTTGAAGGAGTTGCCTCGTGCGAACAAGTTCAGACCCGACTTGTGAGTTTTACATCTGTACTGCCCATGCTTTTCATCATTTTTTACACTCCTCTTTGGTCAAAGCCCACATGGTCTCCCCCTCTCTCTGCCTCCTACGATGAGCTCTCTCCGTCATGTGCTTTTAGCGCTCGCTGTCTTTACGAACGATATACTGATCACACCATACAGCCTTGCTCCAGGTCCAGAGTCCCGCGTAGTGGATAAATCTACCATTGAGCTAGACGAGTACATATTCGAAGAAGCTGACGACGAGGAGGAAGACCAATACAACCGCCAGCGCCATGTGTTCTACAGATCCGAAAAGTTACTTGGTCACCTTTACCGTGCCATAGACGAGCAAAGGATCTGGCAAGAGGACATCAGATCTAAAGTCCCCGCCCCGGGTGGCTCATCCTTTTGGGACGACTTCCTCGCCCAGATCCACCCCCGCTACGAGGCCATCGCCGAGGACCCGCGCGGCTGGGTCGGCCGCCTCGAGACGGCGCGCGAGATCCGCGGGTGGTACGAGGAAGCGGTGTCTGTTGCGATGGGCCAGTTCTCGGCGCACCCGACCAAGCCGCTGACGGAGCTCGAGGTGTTCATCGGCAACGTGCTCAACAGGTCGGGCGTGCAGACGCGCCGGCAGCGCGACAGCAGCATCAAGCTCAAGGACGAGATGGGCCGCATCGCGGCCTGGATCACGGGCCAGATGCGCAGGGTCAGCCACGACCCGGCCGCGGGTGTTGCGCCGCTCACGGGCTACCAGACCCAGTTCGACAACCTGCACCTGTGCCTCGCCTGTGTCCACGCCGGCTGCGAGGACAACACCGGCCCCCGCGAGAGCAGGTACGAGGACATGCAGAGCTTCAGGGTCGTGGCGGCGTGTTCCCTGCTGTCGGAGATTGGAATTTTCGAGCTGGGCCAGCGCGCTGGTGGTGGCTTCGTCAGCGTTGGTGGTGGTCGTCGGAATGCGGCTGCTGCGATGAATGGCAGGGGCATGTATGCCATGGTGCCACCGCCGGAGGATGGTACCCCGAATTGAAATAGCGTCTTGGAAAGGTGGAAGGAAATGGTCGGAAGCTCCCGCAGGCACGCTCGAGGCCATAAGGTGCAACTGCTTCTCGTCGCACAATGAGTGTCGACGCCGGGGCGACATCCGAAGCGGTGTGGGCAGCGTTAAGTGCCTGGCTGATTGATGCAGTGGCAGATGAACCCGTTTTTGAGTCTTTGATGAGGATATCTGAGGTCCAGGGGTTTTTTTTTTTGATCCGAGAAAGCAGTGTATGGAAGAGCGTTTTGTCCGTTCATTTGTTGCATGTGTAGTGTTTGAGGCAGTTTTGTCAGCGAGATGTGCAGCGTGTGTTTAGATGTTGATACCCAGCCCAGTCACCGGTCACAGTTCTCACGAATGTATGATAGAGTTTTATGATTGTTTTCCTTCAATCCCAGCTGCGAAAGACATGTTGCCTGTGTCTATTTGGATGTTCGTTACCAAACTAGTACCAGTTTCAAGCTTTAGAAGCCCCCTCTTCCTGCTTCTTGCACTGCAGTAAGTTCTGCTTGGCATGGGTAGGTACTCTGCGTCCTTCTTTCTGAATGCCCGCCCGGCATATTCTCGGCCGCTGGGTTCCCAATGTACACCCTTGCATTGGAGCTTTTACCTTCAAAGGTTGCTAAATGTGTCTCCTGCCTGATCAAAGTTACTTTTGTCCCATCTAGCAGCATTATGCGGCTGTGTGTCAACAAAGTTTCTGAAACTTAAAATAAAAACCTCCACCCGTCCCTATCTCTCTCTTTTTTTCTTCTTCTGTTCAATGTTGCAGATGCCAATCATATGTAGAGCAGTGTACTAGTTCCGTCGGCGGAAAAACAAGCCTTTTCCTCCACGCGTCGAGGGTTGCATTCCCGGATGCCCAGTCACATGAGCATCCCAAACACGACCTCGCTTAGCCAAGCTTCGCTCCCGCGACCCTGCAATATGCCTCGGAACGCAACCGATTCGAGCGCCTCTGGCCGTTCCTGTGGTGGTGTGGGGTATTTCGAGGACGACAGATGCCGCCGAGGCGGGCCACGGCACTTGTACCCCAATTGTCACCATCGAGGCATCCTTCTAGGAAGGGAAGCCCCATCACGGGCTGTCGTGCCTCCGGTACCTGAATCATGTGCCATTGATACTGCCAGACTGGGCGAGGCGCCGGCACCTGAGTGGCCGCTGCGGGGCCGGCTTACACCTCCCTGATCCTTGACGTTCATCCCAGGTCTGCGGAACATGGGACGAATTGGAGTCTAAATCCCACCAATCGACAGCACGAGGACGCTGAAGTTGAGTTCGTCGGGAGGCATGGAACCACCTGGCGAGCATGGCCTGCGCCTGAATCCACTGGCAATGCATCATACTACAAAATGTTTATAATGAGGGCCAAGCCGTCGATCATCCCCACGCTGCTCACGCATGAAACACGTTCTAGCCTTCACGGATCGAACCGCGATCGACAACCCACCGTGCGACAGATAGACAGCAGCACCAGCAGCCCACCATGTTTCTCGGCCGAGTCTTCCGGGGCCTGACGGCGCTCCTCACCCTCGCTGCCGTCCCCGCCGTCGTCGAGGCCGCCTACCCGGACCCGATTACCTGCACTGGCGCGTGCTGGGCCCACGACCCGGGCGTCGTCAAGAGGGCGGACGGGAAGTACTTCCGCTTCGGGACGGGCAGCAAGATTGGGATATGGACTGCGAGCAGCCTGACTGGGTCGTGGACGTACCAGGGCGCCGCTCTTCCGTCTGGGAGTTCTATCAATCTTCCTGGGAAGGATGATCTTTGGGTATGTTTACGGGCTTTGACTCTGGATGGTCGGATATGAGACAGTGCAATGGATGTGCTGCGCTGCCAGGACACTCACATGGCTTACAACTATCTCAGGCTCCATCAGTTCACCTTGTCGGCAGCACTTATTACATGTACTATTCAGTCAGCGTCTTCGGTTCGCAAGCCTCCGCTATCGGCTACGCGACCTCGACGACCATGGAGGTCGGCTCCTGGACAGACCACGGCGCGACAGGAATTGCAAGTTCCTCGGGCAAGGCGTACAACGCCATCGATGGGGCTCTCGTCCAGGCAACGGATGGGAGTTACTACATGTCCTTTGGGTCCTTTTGGTCCGACGGTACGTCATCTTCTCATATTCACCATTGTCAAGTCTCAGCAGAGTTCGCTGACAATAATCCCAACGAAAGTCTACGTCGCCAAGATGAACAACCCCCCAGCCACCGTCTCCGGCTCCGCCAGCCAGATCGCCTACAACGCCACAGGCAGCCACGCCATGGAAGGGCCCTTCATCTACTACCGCTCGCCGTACTACTACCTCTTCTTCAGCGCCGGCATCTGCTGCGGCTACCAGACCACCAAGCCCGCGCCGGGTGAGGAGTACTCGATCCGCGTGTGCCGAAGCTCCTCCGTCACGGGGCCGTACACGGACGCCAGCGGCAAGGCCTGCACTTCTGGCGGCGGTACCAAGGTGCTTGAGAGCCACGGGAATGTGTATGGTCCTGGTGGGCAGGGGGTTCTGGTTGATACTGCGTATGATGGTGCTGTGCTGTACTATCATTATGGTGAGTCTTCTTCACACGGCTTCGGAGGGAAAAATGAGGGGTTTGAGATCATGCATGCTAATTCGAGTGTCCTTCGCAGCTGATACTAGGGTTGGTCTGGCGGATTCGCAGTACCTGTTTGGTTTCAACAAGATCTCGTGGTCGACAGGGTGGCCGGTTCTTTTCTGAAGCTTGAGGGCTTGCAGTCCTTAACAGCCCTAGAATTGAGAATAGAATTTGATACCTTCAATACTTTAAATTAGTGTTAGGTTCTCTCTTTACTTTAATGTCTACGGATTTACTCTCCACTACTGGTTTCCGTCTTCCTATCCTCTGCCGGGCATCGTCACATCTCATCACATGGCCAAATTCAATCTCACAAACTCAATATCATGTTTACGTCTCCGCAAAGGTCCTTGAAAACCTTGGTGCCCAGTGGTGTTTATTTGAGCGACGCCATGGCACTTTATGCAATTGTTGCAAACATGGTTCTGGTGGTGGGAAGAGGATCAATATCATGTTCCTCACCGACATGGTGGGAGACAGCCGCATGATTACAACTGGAAGCGCCACTGGAATACACCCCACTTCTATTTCGCGATTGTTGAAAGTTACGACCAAGGAAGGCGCAAAAGCTGCAGCCAAGATACGGTGCTCAAAAGGCTAGAGCTGAACAGACACTCGCAAAGGGTTAGGCCAAGATTGTACTAACATCCTAAAGCTGGAACATAGCTTAAGGGAGGGTGGTGGCTTGGAAAGCTGACAATAGCTGGAAACACACCAGGCTATGTGATCGATGCCATATCCATCCTCCCTCATGATTTATGACAGTACTCAATTTGTGTTCGATCAACGTTCGATTGATTATTGTTCAAAAGCTTTTGTGAAATTATTCTGCTTATTCAAATCATTTTGTACCAAAAGAATAGGTGATGAGGAACTCACTTTCTAAGCCATATAACCAGAGTTTCACAACCACGATTCGCCCTCCGACAGATAGCAAAGTCCCTAAACCGAGTTAGAATCCCACAAAACTCAAGCCACATGTCAGCAATAGGACATAGATATCGACAAGGCTGGATGACCTCCTACTCTCCTTAGGACGCCCTCTAGGGTAACCTTTTGTAGGAAACTTCTATATGGGTTACCTCCCTATTGGACATCCTCCTGTGGAACAATTTCACATAGGTCACCTTCCTATAGGATATCCTCCTGTGGGACGCCTTCCCAGTGTTGGCAGGGATCTTTGTGCATGCCAAGGCGAGGTACATCTGTTCCGCGATAATACCTGATGATACGCGTTTTGCAGATAAGGTGCCAGCCTCATACCCCCACCTGCTAATTTTCAGGCAAAAAGGACAGAAAGTGACCGTCTATATAATAGTGTGTCCTTCTGGCCCCTAGGGGTATTGATCTTGATGCTGAGCTTACCCATAAGTCACCGTTCTAACCAGATGCCTTCTCTGCCGATGGTTCTCCATCCTCAATTTAAATCATGTATTGCAGTAATTGCAGTAAACGAAGGAACAGCCGTCACATTGGCAATGACTACCGGTCCAAAATTTGTCAAGCTTGCCTCAAGGCGGGTCACGACTCCCTCCGGTACTGCAAGTTTTGCGGATGGTCAGTGGGAGAAGACCACAACGCTTGTGCACACCATATACGAGGCCCAGTCAGTAAGTATCACTATTTGACCAGCTTCGATGAATCAGAGGTGCACATACTGGATCAAATTCGCTGTCCAAATAGCTAGCAGTTCAAGCAACAGTTTAAGCGGCAGAGATGACAGTGACGATGCATCCGACGCGACTGACAGCAGCGACGAAGACGGCGGAGATGAGGACCATGATAGTGACGACACCGGTTCGGACGAAGAATAAGGCGATGAGCGATCTCCCTCCGCGCCCCCCGACAACTCGGACGATGAGGAAGTCTAGAACCATTTTTTTTTACACCCATGCTAAGCGGTGGTAAGCCAACATGGTGGGCCATGGGACTCTGACAGATACGCAAACATGGATATAACATTTTAACTACCGCGACTGTCCCCCGTCATCTCGCACAAAGACTTCAAGGTTGCATCACGATCAATCCTCACTCTCTGTGCATTTTCTACCTGGCCGGACTTCTCGTACATTTTGGCCAGCAAAATCAAGCCGTTCACGAGATGGGGTCCCTGTTCTCCGTCAATCTGGAGTGTCAACACGATAGACCTCGTCAGGCACTCAATTGCCTCCAACATTGCACCCTCACTCTCGTGTAATCTGGCCATCGTTCTGTTCACGGCCACCAGAATCCTGGGGTCCCTAATGTCCTTGTTGCATGGGGCGGCGATCTCATCCAGCAGGTGCTTTGTGGCGACCTTATCTCCCATCAAAAGGCGTCCGTTAGCCATGTGCAATCTCAAGTTGAAATAGTACTCGTTGTGGTGTTCATTCTCCATCTCGGCCTTCTCGCACATGTTTTGGCCTAGATCCGCTACCTGCTCGGGACTCATGAGCCCTCCCGTTAGCAGGCGCATCATGGCGTCTGAGAGCATGTCCTGGACGATTGCATAGGCTCCTCCGAGGGCGCCGTGAATAAGATCCACGTAGGCGAGAAGTATCTTGTTCGCATACGCGAGCATTTGATCCGGCCCCAATTGGTGTAGAACCCGGAATAAGAGGCGGGCTGGATGGTTTCTCGGCCAGGGTAGCTCTTCGGCAACAGAGCGGAACTTTCGGAGCAGTTGCCGCGCAATGGCAGGGTGTTCTTTGACAAAGTAAAGTACCGACGTGTACATGAAGGCAAATATTAGTGGATCATGGCGCTATAGTTGACTGTGACACTCGCTCTGGAACCGGGTTAGGAGGAGTTGCGCCTCTTCCCCCCTGCCTTCTTTCAGTACCCAGGCCGCAGACATGACTGATGTGCACCATTCAGGGACTATCAGGTTAGGATATTTAGCGCCAGTGACTGCATGCTTAGGCCACACCCCTGACTCAAAGGAGCCATTCAATTGGTGTGAGAGAAGCTGGATGCAGTTCTCCACTACAAACAGATCATCAGGCGGATCGATGGACCGTGGGGGCGAAGTGGATGGCCGTCGAAGTGCTTGTTGGCGAAGAGATGCAGGCAATCTACTGATGTACCTCCGGACCCTGTCTTGGTTGACTTCTCCACTGCCCAATGCTGCCACGGCGCGGTCGAAGGTCATGTTCTTCTGAATTCCCCATTGGCGGAAATGGGCCCTGTATGTCTTCGCTCTTGGGAGGAACCCATGCTGTCAGTCGCTGTCGTATGAAAATACGGGTTGCAGTGCAAGTTACCTTGCTCGGAAGTCATGATTGTCCTCCATCTCGTGCATCAACAGTGGCAGCGACATATTACGGGTGAGATAGCAATGCGTAATGATCTCACGATACTGATTCCACTCGCTTTTTGACGGCGCCATCTTAGGGTCAAACAATTACTGATCCTACTGGAATTATCCGTTGATGGGCGGAGAACTGCCATGGCAGAGACGGGCGGGGCACATAATTGAACCGACTTTGCAGGCACACTTGGACTTTAAGCAGGATGGTGCCCAACTGTGGGAAGGCATGGCTGGCGTCCAATTGGGCTGGCGGGTGATCACCGGTGTGCAACTCTGAAAGAGCATTCTTTTTACAGAACTTGGCAAAATGGGATCGCGATTCAGCTATGATGCATCTGAGAGCCTGGCCATGCACCAAGATCGGTTGTGCCTTGTGCGCATATTCTTGGCAGACCTCTCCTGGTCAGCCAATTGGTGAATTTCTGGCTATCTTACAAGCCACGGCATATTGATTTCCCTATTGATCTTGGAATTACCTGAATGAAGGCCCCTGATCGCCGGAGTAAGCGCTTACATACTCACCGGTCAAGTGGTCGTTCCCACCATGAGGCTGCTGGATGGTATCTAGTTCAGAGCCGCAATTTCCGGGAAGGATTCGAATTAGATGGCTGCCTGATTATAAGCGAGGTCTTGTCTGGGTGCATGTCAGACCAAATCTGGGCCACGAGTCCTAGCCAAAGAATCAAAAAGGAATTCATCAAGTCATCAACCCGTCTTGGAAGACTACTGGATTTCCAGCGCCTCAATTAGGCGCGCACAGTAAATCTGAGAACGTTGCCACATTCACGGGTACCAGTGCCACAGAACTTGAAGGGCAAGCCACTTTTATGACATGTTTGACAAACAAGTGGGTTTCTACGCATCCCCGCCCTGCCCGCATCAGATGTGTGAGCAGCGAGGAAGGTGTAGACATTTCTAATGGGCCTTATCTTTCAGAGCTTGCTTAACAATTTAGTAAAGACCGTACAAATAGATGCCACCACCTGGTTTTATTCAACCAAGTTGTATCTAAGTCACTACATTGGCAGCTTTGATACATCGTGCGCCGTCATTGCTGCCAGTTGTCGGGCCGTTTGATATCTTTTCTGCACTAGCAGCAACCCCGTTGCCAGGGATAGAAAACCTGAAAATGTTTCCACTGTTGTTCTCGGACCCGAACAAATAACCGTCGTCGGAAGCGTAGACCGCGCCCCACATGTTTCGCGACGAACTGGTCCCCGCCACGTCACCAAGGTTGGCGACCGTAGTCCACACCGCAGTAGCACGATTGAACTGCATCAGATATGTGTTACACGGCGGTTTCCCGCCGTTGTTGTACCCCAAGCCCCAGAGGAAATTCCCCTTGCCGGGGACATAGGCCCAGTCCCAGACCGTAATTCCGGTGAGGGTCGTCGTGCCGGACCTGACTATCTTTGCGTAATTTGGTGAGTCTGGCCTGACGTCCATTTGTATCCACTGGACCCCGGAGCTGGAGGCCCAATACTGGGAGTTCTCGTCAACCTCTCCGCATGTTACCCCCCAGTCGTTGTTGAGGCTTCCGATAGGTACCGCATCACCGTTAGCGGAGATACGGAGCAGCGTAGAGGGCGCGTTCAAAAAGGCTGCGTACAGCAGGTTATCCGCAATGTTGTAGCCCATCGCGTTTACCGCAGTAGTACCCCAGATACGGTTCTTGATCACGGTGGTTGCCCCGGTCGTAATGTTGACTCTGTACAAGGTTGCCCCATCATTCGACTGGATCAAATAGCCACTGGGATCGCAAGTCAAAGTCGCTTGGGGAATACGGCTACTGCTTGAGGAGCTGCTGCTAGAGCTACTGCTGCTCGAGCTACTGCGAGAGGATGACGAGGACGACGAGCTAGAGCTGCTGCTGCGAGAGGACGACGACGACGACGAGCTAGAGCTACTGCTGCTGCGAGAGCTCGAAGATGACGATGAAGACGTAGAAGAAACGCTGCTGCTGCTGCTCGAGCTACTACTAGAGCTACTGCGGGAACTTGATGACGTCGAGGAACTGCTACTGCTCGACGACGTCGACGAGGCCGAGGAACTGCTGGACGACGAAGATGACGTTGAAGAAACACTGCTGCTAGACGACGACGACGACGATGACGACGACGACGACGACGATGACGACGACGACGACGACGAGGAATCACTGCTGCTTGGAGAAGTCGTTATTAAGCTCGCAGCTATGCTCGAAGTCGTACCTAAATCACTGTCCAAAGAAACACTAGACGAGCTCGTAGGTTCCTCAGTAGTGCTCGATGGTGTAGTGGGTTCAGCGTCTGACGTAAAGCTTGAATGGCTTGTTTCCTGCCCTTCTGATGTTGAGATAGACGACGACACGCTTGACTCAATCTCAGAGTCGCTCGTGGAACCGGTTGTCGATTCGGCTTCCTCGGCTGTGCTAGTGCTCGATAATGTCAAGCTTGGTGTTTTCGAGCTGGAATCGGTGGTCTGCGAAGTTGTCGAGAATTCATCCGAGCTCGTGGTCTCAGGCGTTGTAGACGGTTCATCCGAGCTTGTGGTCTCAGGCGTTATAGAAGGTTCATCTGAGCTAGTGGTCTCAGGAGTTATTGATGATTCATCTGAGCTTTGGGAAGAAAGCGTGCTTGTTTGGGTTGTAGATGATGAGGTCGATTCTGCATCCGTAAAGATGGAGGTCGTTGTCGGGTCGCCTTCTGTTGTAGTTGATGAGGTTGTCGGTGTGGTAGTCGACTCTTCAGCTATAGTGACAAAGCTCGTTGTCGAGTATTCTTCTGCTGTACTTGAGAGGCTAGAATCCGAAG
The DNA here is from genome assembly GCA_038088545.1 of Diaporthe humulicola. Lineage (NCBI taxonomy): Eukaryota > Fungi > Ascomycota > Sordariomycetes > Diaporthales > Diaporthaceae > Diaporthe > Diaporthe humulicola. Next base: position 13,945 of record JBBWSL010000163.1, read on the forward strand.
TGGCTGTACTAAGTGAGTCTGACGAGCTTGGTTCTGCAGCTGTAGTGGTAGCACTCTCCGTCGAATCTTCCTCTCCTGTTGATGATAGGCTTAGCTGTATGGTAGTCGATTCTACATCCGTGGTGATGTCGCTTGTCGTCGACTCCGCTTCTGTTGTACTAGAGAGGCCGGAAACAGAGGGGCCTACACTAGATGACTCTGACGAGCTTAACCGGCTTGAGGGCTCGAAAATATCAGATGAGGTTCCCTCGGACGACATTGTCGGCCCTTCCGACGAAGATTCAAGACTAGTGCTCGTAGCGCCTTCCGATGGTTGCTCGGTGCTGGTAACTAATGGCTCTTCAGTTGAAATGCTGCCACTGCTTGTACTATCTCTAGACAAGGATGGCTCTTCAGATGACGTAGCCTTCGACGACGTTGGCTCAAGAATACTGCTGCTACCTGATTCCTGGGAGATTGTGTTGACTTCACTAGTTGTCGGCTCTTTCGATGAGATCGACGCAGAACTCGAGTCGCTGGCACTACCTGTAATCTCACCTAGTGAGGATGTAACATCCGACGGACCAGTTGATGAGTCACTTGATAACGTCGGCGAGCTGGATGGACTGGAAAGAGAATCTGACGAGCTTAATGGAGTCGATACTGCGGATATACCAGGGGATGATGTAATTCCCGTTTGACCAGTTGCTGGCTGACTTGGTAAGGTCGGCAAGCTGCGTTGACTGGAAAAGGATGTATCTATGCCTTCAATGGGTGCTGTCGAACTTGTCCCACCCAAACTCGTCGTGCTTGATATCGAGGATATACCGTCCGATTGACCATTTAATGACTCACTTGATGAGTTCGGCGAGCTCGGTAGACTGGATAAAGACGAACCCAGGCTTTCGGTAGAGATTGTCAAGCTTGTCGTAGCCGAAGCTCCCCCGCTTGACACCGCAACGGTAGGAGTTGTAGATGAGGACATATCGGCCTTAGACGAGGACGTTTCACCCAGCCCAGAAGTACCTTCAGACGTGGATGATATAGAGCCAGGTGTCAATGACACAGTTGGGTCTGGATTGGGAACACCGTCGCTCTGCAAGGTGGTCTGTGGTCTAAGGGAGGAAGACAGCGAGTTCGAAGTTGTTAGGGCCGAAGTCACTGCAGATCCAGGGACTGGAGTTTGGCTTGGCGACTGTTGCGATGTCTCCATGTCTGGTCCCAGCACGCTTGGAGAGCTGCTTGCTGAGCTACTCACAGATGAAATCGTCGACAAAGCCGCGCTTTTTGTGGGTGCAGTGACAGAAGTCTGTTCCCCAGACGAGCTGCTAACAGGGCTGGACTCTTCGCTGCGGGAGATAGAAGATACAGGTGATGGACTGCCTGGAAATTCAAAATCACTGCCTGATGATGCCTGAATGGTAGACTGTGAAGGCTCAGACGATACTTGTGTCGAGCTGGTGAGTTGAGGTGTCAGTGTCCTTGAGACTGAGCTTCCAACACTGGACGCTGTCGGTGCAATGAGACTCGAACCAACTCCTGTAGCTTGTGAGTATGATGTGGGCGACGTTAAGGTACCATCTGAGTCCATGGTCGGCAATCTCCCTGTTGTATCTTGGATAGAAGAGCCTTTGGTTATTGAGATGCTGGTAGTCGAAGGATCGTATTCGGTTCCATTGAAGACAGTGACGGTGACCGGCGGAAGAGTCGAGGGCTGCTCCGGCGGAACTACAGTGTCGTTGACGATCGTTCCAGACTCGCATTGAACCTCTGCAGAACGGTTAGTGACTTACACCGATGCGCCTCGGTAAAGGTGAGCCGAGATCGTACCTTTGTATGCAACCAAGCTCACGTCATTACAACCTGCAGGTCCCCCTGCCGAGGTAAACGTTGCGTAGATACTGGCGCCTTCAATCTGACAAAAGCCAGCCCTGCCTTCGAAAAAGAACGGACTGCTCCATACAAGCGTATCGTTGATCACGTCAAAACGCGTGTTAATAGAGCCTCCGGGGTAATTTGTGACGTCGATGTACGGCACACCCGGGTCAACTGAAAGTGGCCGACCGACACCTTGATTTTGCAGGGTGCCTACGCTTCTTCTAAAGACCCTAGCATTCGAGCAACTGTTGGGGACAGGAATACCCTCATCGCCAACAAATCCGGTTGTCGTCGAATTGTCAGGTTGCACCTGCCGCTTAACGAGAGCGGAACTGGTAGTCGATTGCAGGCCATTGGTGATAGTGACAGTAGGCACAACAGCTGTTGGGGTGTCCTGCCTGACACTGAGTATTATGAGGGACTCTGTCGATACACTTGATGATGCCCGTGAGGCAGAGCTCGTAGTGTCTGAAAATGACGTGATCACCGGACCCGGTACTGAAGTCGTGGAAGCCGTGGGAAGCCCTGGGGAAATGTCGCTACTGAGCACGGTCGGTGAAACGATACTACTTGTCCCAGGACTTGCGCCACCAGCGTTTGGTTCAGAGCTCGAAGCCTCACTCGTGAAGACCCCTGAAGCTCCTGTGTTCGTCACTGAGCTCGAGAGTAGGTTTGTGGAAAGCTCTTGCGCAATGTCGCTACTAGTAACGCTTGGCGAAAAAGGTGTACTCGGATTCAGAGTCGTACCACCCGCGTTTGGCTCAGAGCCCGACACGTCCTCGCTCCTAGAGACCCCTGAAGCCAACGACGCGGTGCTGAAGTTTGGTGAAAGATTGGTGCTATTGAACCCGCTCGTCGGAATGATAACTGTGCTCTGAGGAAGACCTGCAAGGGAAGACGAAAAAGAAAATCCGGGGGGACTGGCAGCGGTTGAGACGCCACCTGCTATCGGGACGGATATTGGGCTTGGACTGCCGTCTGTTGCCCCTGTAGAACTCATTTCTGGGCTGACACCATTCGGACTTCCTGCAGAAAATGCGGCCGGTGTTGCAATCGTCGCCACTTCTGTTGTCAGTGGATTTGGACTTGATAATGGGGCACCGGTGTTTGACTGCTCGCTTGGTGTGACTGAGATTACTGGCGGCGATATCGGACTTAATGGAGGCACACCGCCGAGCGATGGCGCGAAGGCTGATGATGGAAAAGTGTTTATAGGTAAAGAAGGGCTTGGGCTGGATTGATCCGGTATTGTGTCGTCTCCTGACGTCGTTGCGGTTGGAGGACCAAGCGGAGTAGATAAGAGACTCGTAGACACATGCGACGGTGCGACGATGGAGATGGGAGGCCCTCCTGCATGAGAAGGGTTGTTCATATCACCTGAAACCCCCACCGGGATGCTCAAGTCTGAAGGCCGATCTGGGACGCTGGGCAAAGCACCTGGCCATTCGCCACTCCCTAATGTTGGTGGGATGGTTCGCTCTTCTGCAAGGTCGCCTGAGGATGAACTTGACTGTGCCTCTTTCGTGACAGGGATAGTCACATAATACGTGAAGCATATGGATGAATTGTCGAATCGCGCTTCATACTTGTCTCCTGATCTTTCCAACCCGAGGTACTGGTCTTTCGCGAGAACTTGAAGGACCAGGAGCGTCGTGAGCAACAGTAAAACAATTGTCTGTCGTCCGAAATTCGAAACCATTTTGTTGGATGGTCACACACAATCCCATTAGCCAACAACCAAGTGTTTGGAGACGTGGAAAATAAGTACGTCGGTCGGTAGCTTCCATGGAGAAGACCCGTCACATAGTTACCCTGAAATAACGAAGCAACGAGAGCACTAACTGAACCTCCTCCATTTTTATTTCTATACCCTCCAATGAGCAGCGCAACATCAGTGGAGTGTAAATAAGGCCAAGCTCTACATGGAATGGGCTATTGGCGCTGGGCCGTTGCGACGGAATCACCCCGAGGCCATGTAGCCGAGGGTTCGGATCACTTTATATTCATCTGTCCCCCACGCAGGAGTAACGTTTCCGTGTCGGAAATAACCCGTTATCTGACAGGATATGACGATGATATGATCTACGGCTTTGCGCTACTTTCAATTTGGACGAAGATGAACGTTCGAGCCGAAATTGTGGAGAAATCAAGGGACGAACAAATTGTTCCGAGACACGGGCTGCTTGGCCTCGCTTGCCGCAATCCTTAGAGAACATCCGGCGTTACCCTGACAACTTCAATCTCTAGATGAATGCCTAATAAAGCATTACGAAGAGCTTCTGAAGAACAAGGGCCTTGGATATTGAACCGTTTGACTAGGCGACACAGTCGATAACTTAATTTTGCGAAAGAGGCGGAACTCATAAACTCTCAACGTATATCGCCTGGTCTACTTTGAAGTACAAGCACAATAGTGAGCTAGGGCGTCTGACATGAGGTCTCAGGGCTTTCTAAGCAGTCGTTGTATCGCGGTCGCTGATAAGAGGACTGACAGGATATATATCCACTGCTCACGGAGTTCGACTGAAGTCGGAGCCATCTTTGAAGGTCCCTTACTCGCCTCTTCTCGGTGTACGCAGAGTTGAGAACAAGATGGAACAATGTGAAGGATGCGAGTAATCAACACGTAGCTACATCTAAAAGTGGTCCTTTAGTGATAGTTCAAAGTACTTGTATCTCCAGGCCCCCAAAAACGTGTTGGAGCTATTCTTCCAGCTGGTAGCACGAGTTAGCGCCACCAGAGACCCAGCACAAACCTCGATTGTCAATGAACCTTTCGTATTTACAACATTCATACGCATGTGTGTGCACACACAGACATAAAGTACGCTAACGCGAAAATACGTCACACGGTCCGGGGCCACCGCCGAGCTAACATGAGCCCTTGCATTGCCCATCATACAATTTAAGCTCAAAAGTCTGTACGCTCAGCCTCCGAAATGATGTCAGCAGCATACTACAACTGCCAATTGGCTGAGACACCCACTTGGTCACATACCGGTACGCTGCAACTTCACATCATGGAGTCCAATGCTGGCATAGAGGCGCAGTATCTCTTTGGCGCAGTCCTTCCAAAAAGCACTTTAGAGTGCAGAGCAGTATTCCGTTGGTGGGATCCCTTATTTCATAATTTCGCACGATGGGATGCTCTTCCGTCCAACAGAAGTGAGAATACCCTCCTAAGGCTGGCCAAGTATTTACTTTGTCAGATGTCCAGTGTGGTGACCAGACGAGCGTGGTTCTGCGGCAGCTGCTCCCACGGTTGACCAGGTCTCCGAAACTGGTAAGCGTCAAGTGGAGAAACCACGACAGACGGACTAGGAAGCGGCCTCGAATGCTGCCTAAAGTGTCATCAGCAGAATCCTCCTAAGAAATCCATTAGTAAGCGAAACCCCCCCTTTTTTAAGGGCCGCTCTGACCCATAAGACGGTTCTTGCGATGATCATGTGACAAGGAACCAGCAACAGATACGACATGGCTTCCTCTCACCACCTCATAAACCTCCACGGCAATAGGTCGCTTGCCAGTGGTACCACTTCATCTTCATCTAGCAGCCTCGAGGGTACACATAGGCAAACGATCCTATCAAAAGCTTTCAACAGCGGCAGACGAAACCTATTCAAATATGTCAGTGGCCTTTTATTTCTCGGGTGAGTACTCTGCAAGACCTCTGTAACGCTGCTACATTACTGAAATGGCTCTTTTCTAAGTTTCGCTGCACAATCTGTGTATTTGTATCGGCTCGAGGCTGGATTAGCCCGCATTCCCAATGACCCTTTCGATAATTGGTTTGGGCACGATGTTAGCCGCACTAGGCCCGAGGTCTGGAGCGAGGAACGCCAGTTATTTCTGCGTAACGTTTTACCGGTGCCAGTTCATTCACTTAACGATTACATGCGCCGGATTCCTCTCTTCGAAGCACTCGGGTCTGGGTGCATAAGCGTTGAAGCCGATGTCCACTTGAAAGACAATGATCTTCTAGTCGGGCACTCTGACGCAAACCTACACAAAGACGTTACGCTACATTCCCTATATTTGGAGCCCCTTCAACGTATTTTGGAAGCGCAGAACGTGGCGACTAGTACTCGACGCGGCGTTTTTAACCTCGCCCCTGAGCAAACTCTAGTTCTCCTCGTGGACTTTAAAAGCTCAGCGCCGGAGGCTTTTGCGGAGATGGACGCCCAACTGGAACCATTGCGAAACCTTGATTTCCTCACATACTGGAACGGTACGACTCGAATCATGAGGCCCCTTACCATCGTAGCATCCGGCAACAGCAATTTCGATTCTGTGCTTGCCCTGAATGCGACCCACAGGGACATATTTTGGGACGCCAAGCTTGAAAGACTGGTCGCCAGCGATGACAATTTAGATGACGAGTCGCCCACATACAAGTACAACCAGTCGAACTCTTACTTTGCCTCGACAGAATTCAGGAACGCCATGCTCTACGCCTACACCAGCGATACCGGCACACCCCCTACCCAACTCGAACAAGCAAGAGTAAGAGGCTTGCTGACACGATATTGGGATGCTCCATCAGAGCCTCCAAACTTGAGGGAGGTTGTATGGAGAGTTTTGGTTGACGCTGGCGTCGGCGTGTTGAACGTGGATGATTTGGGTGCTGTGAGAGCAAGGGCCAAGGGGGTGGGAGGCCTTGGACAGGGCACTACGCATCCCATGATTTAGTTTACTATTCCGGGAATAAGTTAGATATATACCTATATTGAAGCAACTTCATAAGATTTAGCTATTTAATTAAGCGTCGTTTCGTCGACAAATCTTACAAGATTAGCAGTTTATAATGATTGCTGTATCCAGAAGTATGACTTGTACACAAAACAAGGATTGACATAAGAGGTCCTGTCAGCGTCGTGATGGAACAGAGGCTACTAAAGGGTATTATACAAGAGGAGGACCCCATAAGAGCTTAGCCATAGGAGGTCATCCTATAGAAGGTTATACCAGAGGAGGTTATACCAAGGAGGTTATACCAGAGGTGGTTATACCAGAGGAGGTTACCCCAGAGGAAGTTACCCCAGAGGAAGTTATCCCAAAAGAGGTTATCCTGAAAGAGCTTACCCATAAAAGGTTATCCCATAGGAGGTTGTCCCACAGGAGGGTGTCCCACAGGAGAGTATCCCACAGGAGAGTATCCCAAGGAGGGTGTCCTAAAAGAGGTTGTCCCACAGGAGGGTGTCCCACAGGAGAGTATCCCAAGGAGGGTGTCCTAAAAGAGGTTTTCCTAAGGAGGGTGTCTACTAGAGGTTGTCTATTGTCCTGAAAAAAAGTCAACCCATAGGAGGTTATTCCACATGAGGTTTCGTGACGTTAGGCGCGCCGTCAAGGCTGGGGGGCCACATGCTCAGATTGTAGAGATGGGGATCCAGATCCTTGATTGCCCAGGGCGAAGTCTACTCGCTGATTGCTAGGTTTATCGGTCGGTTTTGCAATGCACTTGTTTTGCAGAGGACTGGGTGGGAAGATGGCCCGTGTGTTTGGGGGTTGGGTGTCGTCAGCCTGGACGGAGGGAAGCCACCTGTTGGGCATGGCGTCTATAAATCGATAGTCCATTGGAATAACAGCTCACTCGGCTCACCTGAACTCCAGAATTCCTCAAGAGGTTATCCATCGGAGCTCTTCCAACCGCTTGAGGATTTGTGCTCCGCCGGGCTTTGTTGGGGGCAGGGGGCAGGTTAGCCGTCCGCAGCTTGTAAAACCCTAAAGACGCCGACTTGTTGAATTTTTGCCGAGGATGCTTTGAGTTCTAGGAGACAGTAAGGTGTCTATGGAATTTTGCAAGTTCTCCAAATTAAACCACAACTTAACTCGTATCTAGACATCGCACAGCGTTGACTTGGCCAGCTTGTATGCCGCCAGGTCAAACGATCCTTCACTCAACTCATCCTCGTCTCCGATCCAAGAAAACACCCTGGCAACAATGTAGTCCGATTCGCCATCCTCGGTGACAAGATTTATCAAGCATTTAGTCTCGTCGTAGTTATCACCCTCGTACATCGCCAGTCGATCTTTCCTCTCAGCCCCCTCGATTTCGCAAGCCACTCTCTTGACGTCCACCCTTGGGTTCTGGTCCGCCACGAATGCCGGATAGGGCCCCCACATTCTCAGATAACCTCGATTCCTGAGCCATGCAGGCTTCAGAACCGGCGGCTCCGTCAGCTGCAACACTTCTTGTGCAATAGTAGGATCCATCAGAGTCCCGTAGAAGAAGAAAGTCTCCTTGCCCTGGCGTCTCTTAACGCCTGGCCAGCTTCGAAGGCCTCGCCTCTCCGTATGTCTTCGGCGAGCTGGTCATAGTCGGGGTTCTCTTTTAGAAACTCCTGGTATGACCTGAATTTGGCAGCAAAACCGCGCAAGTCCTCTTTTGCGGATGAAGTCTGTGTCTCGTCGCTCTGTCGTTGAATCGGCAAGCCTTCGCCTTGGTCTGCATCGGCTGCAAAGGATTCGGGTGCGGTCGTCCGTTTGTCGTACCCCATGTTGATTTGGTGCAGCCCCGGAGGTTAAACGCGTTGGTGCCGAAAAGAATGACGAGTGATGCGCTATGTTCAGATTTCGTTCCTGAGCAGACTGAGCCCTGTTGGCTACTTAGCGCTCTCGTGAAAAGTCTCAAAAGTTCAGATGACGACAGCGTATTCTGCTCGGAAGCAGGCCGAGTCCTGCCTGTTTTCCGCGTGAACCCCAGATTGAGCTAGCTTGGGGCGGCCCGACAGCCAGCGGCACAGGTTTGAAGCAGGACCTCATCTGCCACATTGCCAGAGCGGATGTGGAGCACAGGGCCGTTAAGGCCGTGGCGAAAAGGATCAGAATTATCATTTATCTCCTGATGGCGAATATGATTTTCTAACAGTGAAATGAACCTATGAACTCGGCATCGTCTACTTAAGTTCTGGGTTCTTCACAATGTACCGTTAACCACATGGAATCCGCCGTGAGGCTTTTCACCCGATCGGCTTCGGAGTCAGCGATTACCACAGTTTCCATTTGCGCTTTTGGTGAAACTTCCAGCTGAAGCACGATTTGAGATCCTATCTCATTGCCCACGAAACTACCACGTCTGCCTTCTCTCTCTTCACAACTTGAAGCTCTCCGCACCCCTACTTTTTTTTAGATATTGGAAGACCTCTAGGTACTGGAATAAATCTCAGTCACTACCTAGAGCATTCTCATCAGATACATACAATAAAATTCAAGCATGATTGACGTCAGTAGCTGGCTCGCTTGAGAAGCGTTGGTCACTGAAATTAAGGTTTCATTTGGATCTTATGATGCTGAGACAAGTCAAGCCTTAAAAGCCGCAATCGACTCCGCCGTAGGATATGTCCAAGTACCATCCGTCAAATCACTTTCCGGGCCATAGAACCGCAGGTTCATCAAGAAGGCGCCTCCACCAGCTGGGGAAGGTATCCAGTTCGTCGTCCAGTTGTCAGGCGGCACAACGTCACTGGACTGTATCAGCACTTGGAATGGTCCATCCCCTCCGTCGGCGTACTTGGTTCCATCCGCCATTATCAGGTTGCTCCGGTCGCCCAAGGCGTAGACGTCTATGTCACTGGGGATCAAGTACCCCTTGGCGTCATACAAGGTTAGACTCCAGAATCCCAGGGGCGCCAGAGTGGGCTTGGACGGGAAAGTGACGAGAAGGGCCTCATTCGAGGAGTTGACTGAGGTTGAGCCGGCGAAGACCGGATACAGAACCTGGTCCATTGTCAGGGCGAGGTATCCACCGGCAGCAACTGAATACCGCGCAAAGTAGGCGCTGTGAAAGTCGGCCTGGTAGGTTGAATTCTTGACGGTCCACTGATCGCCGAGCTTAATGTTGAAGCCCGGGACGGCTTGTTCGGCAGCAACGGATTGGTTGGCGGCCTGGGAAGCGGCAGTAAGATTTGTCCCTGCTGGCTGCACAAAGGTGCCGTTGATGAAGCCTGCTGCTGTGAGGGTCTCTTCCACCCAGGACTGGTCCGTCGGCTCTTCGGCGGGGTTGTATTGTGTGAGTTTTGCACCTAGCCTGAGTATCCCTTCCTCGAGAGATTCGTAGGCATTAGGTGCGACTGCTGGGTCAGAAAACATGCTCAGGTTGAGGGCTGGTGCTGATGGAATACTGTCGTTTCCGGATGGTAGGGGCGTGATGTTGAATTGGTCCTGCATTGAGTTTACGACCTCTATATCGGTATCGTTGTTTTGGTGCTTAACGGCAATGCGAATCATCGACAAGGCGTATGGCGTAGGGACGTTCACAAGTGCCTGATACAGGCTCGAATCGTTCGTCTTATGCACCCCAGCGGCGCTGTTAGAATCGTGATGCACGAGGTATACACCGGCGGAATAATTCTGGAAGGGGCCAATATTCGCCACATTGTTGCCGTATCTTGCGAAGCGGTCAGTAAGAAAAGCCGAGGGATGTCCAAAACCTGGTCAAACATACGCATCATAGAAGGGCCAGAGCTAAGTATATTTCTTTAGCATAAGATCCGTGGAGATTGGGAGGGACCTAAGGATACAGCTTACCCAGTAACGATCGCTGATTTCCGGAATTGTTATTTCCAGCGCTGAGGAGGAAAGGTCGAGAAAAGACCTCGAGTAGAGCGTGTCGACATTCGGCCTAACCACCCAGGTATCTTCCGCTGTCACCAAGTTGCGCTGGTGGAATAGCGTGTTTGCCGTCGCATCTAGCGTTCCTTGCACTGCCAATGCGTATGGGTAAAATGGGTACGAGTACTACATAAAGATTCAGCAAGAAGACACTCAATTCGTAAAATGGAGCATTACTCACGAGGTAAGCAAAGGTGACGTTAGCCTGGGCACATGTTGTCGACGCGTTCGCACATATTGTCCAGGTAGTGCCAGATAAGTAGTCGCGGGCTCTTGCGAGACTGGGAGTGGCAGCCAGGTAGACCTGTAGGGACAGAGTTGGTGACAACTTCATGACTGGACCGCGTCTATCGTGAGAACTTGGAGTGTAGGTAGAGGCTACTGAGCATTCTCCTAGTGACTTTGCAAAGAGGAGGTCTAGCCAACTTAAGTGCTGAAGCAACTGTGTATTTTCTGACCCTGCGTGATTCTTGGATCCACATACCCCTCGGTTCAATCTGACCGTTGGGGTAGGACTTCGAATGCCGGGAACCTGACTGCGAAAGCGGAGAAAGACGTTGACTTCATAGAGCCAGCCGGATGATCACTTGCGCGTGTAATAGCGTAATTTCTGGTCATATCAGGCCCCGCACTGAGTTCTGCTGCCGAGTGGAGAAAAAGAAAAGGTGTTCAACAGCAGCAAGCATCAAAGTGCATGTTCTGCGTGATCTTTCACTGCACATGACATGATCTCTCTGCGCAAGCAAGATTGGCAAATGCAGGTACCCTCTGACGAAAGCAGCCCCGTTAAATTCGCAATCGGTGGCCCCACCCTTCCCGGCGCAGGGGGTTACAGCGGGACAGAAAGCCGGGCCATGGAGTTTCCCGCCGGTGTTGACTTCAATGTTGTTTATTCTCAATTTGATTGCATACTTCAATGAGATATGACCGACACTCGTTCCATGTGAAGTTTGAATGTCTCCTTGCCTGACTTGTGAAGCCCATGCTGGATAGACGGCTAACACAGAAGAAGGTGATTGATCAAGAGGGTGTTGAAGTGGGAAACACAAATCAGAATGTAAGTCGGTGCTGATTGCGCGGGGAATTTTATCTTATCCAACTGAAAGTGACAAGTCCCTCCAGTATATGGCAAAGCCAACCAACAAATGTATACTGCCCCATCCAAGGATCTCCTGACCAGATCGATAGAAACTTGCACTTAGAAAACCCGCCTCAAGCAATGTAATCATCCCGGATTCTCACATCACTGTTCTTTCACAGAGTAAGCCTTTGTAGTTGAACGGTGTGAACCAGCCAACACCGTGGTAAAATATCCGTTTCATGCCCAAGGTCAAATTGCCCCCACGAGGCCCTTGAATTCCCTGGGCCTAGACCAACGCGGCCACAGAAGTTGATCAGCTGGCCAAGGATGGAAAGAAAGCAGGTGGAGGCATACTCCCGGTGTCTTCAGTAGAGGCTGATTAATTGTCGAATTTCGTACCTACACGTTCTAAATGCAGGGAAGCGTTCGCGGAAAACCATTTTGGGGTCTACTGGTAGTACGAGACAGCCTTGATTCTCAGAAAACCCGATGATGCCCCGCCAAGAAGCTGAATTCACTCATCTACACAAGAGTGGAGTGATTCTTGAAGATAAGGGTGGTCAGCATCATGTTGTACCCGTAGGCAATGCATCATGCTGGATTTGACGCAATCAGATCCATTTCTTTTCCCGAAGGCGTGCAGCAAAGTGTGATACAAATGCCGACATGTATCCAATGGAAGAGACTTCAAATATCATCAAGCGCAAATCGCCGGGCTCCTTGACGCACCCAACCTCACTTCATACTCTATTGAGACACATAAGGCTAGTTATGCCCCGCCCCATCCCTCTATGTTCTGCTCATCGAACAATCTCGCTTCGTTCTGTCCGCAACTAATTCAATCGAGTACTGTGTGCAATACTAAGCAGTCTTCAAACTTCGAGTGCTTTCCTCACAAATATTCAGCCGGAAAAACTCAACAGGGCTTGGGGTCTTTCATCTGTCAACATTGCATTAACCGAACCTACCCGTTCTCACCACTACCGTGCCGATGTCGGGGAACGAGCAACACGGCTCTCAGAGCACAATTGAAGACTGCAAGGAGTACATCAGGCAGCTGTATCTGGTCCAAAGAAAGACACAGAAGCAGATATTAGGGAATCTTGTAGCCACCAAGCAACTGCATCTTACGTGAGTATCATCATTGTAGCCGGCAATTAGAGCTAAAAATTGACGCATCGGGGCAGCAAGAGTCAACTTGAGTACAAGCTCAGGAAATGGAATTTCCGAAGGGAGCTCAACCAGAATCAGTGGTGGTATGTGAAGCGCAAGATCGAGTATCGCCAGCGACAGAACAAGGACAGTGAAGTGGTCCTTTCGGGTGTTCCAATCGACCAGAAGACCGTTGAAAGAGAGACAGCAAGGTTATTCCTTTCCACGATCGACCGGATAAAAGGTACGTTATTGCTTGGAGTGGACATGTGAGAGAACCTTGAACACACTTTCATGTGGCTAACCGCCCGGGCGGCTCCAGGAATTACTGAGAGATCAAAAACCCCTGAGAACATGGACCTCAGTGTATGCACTCCGGGAACCTCAGATATGGAGCATGAGGCATTGAATGCCTTGAGAAACCTGCCTTGGGCTCGACTACACGGGCTCCAGGTTGCCAGATTACTGTATCAGACGTGTCATCAATCCATGGAACAACACGGCGAGTTGCCGATCATCTGGCTTCTAGTATCGCAAATCCTAGCAAGGCTCACCGGTTCTCTGCACGACGCAGGAAAGTGTCACCTTATGGGCAGAACTATAATAGCGACTCAGAGTATCGACCGATATGCCTTTCGCCTTGGAAGTATTATTCCCCAGGGGCCAAGCCAACAGCATTTCAAAATGTTATCCAACCTCCGAAACCAGAGCTCATCGAATACCCAGCTTGATGCTCTTAGGCTGTTGATTTTCAGCGTGTCAAACAATTTTGTTATGGCCAGAAGACATGGCCCCTGGTATAACTACTTTTCCACCTATATGCCTGAGGATGACGCCCAAGAAGTTCTTCAATTGTTCCAGGCCACTGCCATGGACGATCTATCCATAATATCTCGACTACATGAAGCAACGAGTACAGTTCCCACTATATCTATTTTTGTCAAGAGCCTTCTCGATGCGGCCATCTTATTGAGATGCCATGATGTGGCTGCAGCAATACTACAGGCCATTCACAAGGACTCTCCGTGGACGTACATGCCGAGGGACCTAGTATGGATGACTGATCATACGCCACTCGCAATGGCTGTGCGCCATGGAAATGAATGTCTCACGCGCAGCTTGCTTGAAGCAGGAGCCGACCCGAACGCGCTGCCGGACTGTGTTGGGCCAACACCACTAGAGAATGCTGCTGCTATCGACTCACATGATACAGCTTTCAAAATTGCTTCCTTTCTTGTCTCGCACGGTGCAGATTTGGACCCAGATCGCTCAATATGCTCTAGGTCTACCATCCCATTAAGCTTCGCTGTTATGAGGGGCGACTTTAGGTTGATCGAACTGCTAGTTGGCCTAGGGGCCGATTTTGGCCAAGTTTCCAGATTTCTTGTATACCCGGATTCGGCATACAAGAGTCTTGGGCCACGCTCTGAGGTGGTCGATGAGACCAGCCCTGAAATATTTGCCGCCGATTTTTGCTCGACAGAGGGACCTCGCACCCACAATATACAAAAACAACTGAAAAGTCGGCTCGAAATGGGCAGCCAGGCTCAATTCATGACAGACCAGAAAACGGCCTGTCAAATGGTTGAGTATATGCTTGGTCAAAAGGTACTTCCCAATACGAGCTCATTGTGTCCCGAAAACTCTCGAATTCGGGGACACATCAACCCGAATGATATGATAGTAGCAGCGTATCGCGGCTACCGCGACGTCATCAGCATTCTGCACAATGCTGGTGCAAGTGTGACGGCTTTGAATTCTATCGGTGTTTCTCCTCTTTCAGCTGCTGCTCTCAGAGGCAATGTTGGAACATGCAGACTTCTGATGGAGCTGGACAGTTCCCACGAAGACCCTAAAGAATTTGACCATGATAATTCCTCCTGCCGATTTCCAACAGCCTTGCAAATAGCTGCGTGGTTCGACAATGTGGAGATATGTCAGGAGGTCCTGGCACACGGCACAGACCCCAACGGGCCGCATGCATCCTCTGTGGGTGACTCTGGGTGTCACCACCTCACGGGTCCAGAAACAGATCAGTATGCTCTACAATACTATGCAACGAGATTTGGCTGGAATTGCTTGCGTATGTCTCTGTTGAGAAGGAGCGCGAAAGTGGCAAGATGTCTTCTCGAACACCATCACGTCCATGCGCCGAAGAAACCAGATCTCCTCTTAGCAGCAAGCCTAGGAGATGTGGAAATTATGGCAAGAATGCTGAAGACCATGAAGTCCCCCGGCAATAAGGGAATGGTATCACCCCGAAGCATACCATCATGTGCTCTCGGGCCTCAGCGGTGGACTCATTTCCGATTGGGCAAGGACCCAAAATCATTGATATACTCTGAAGACTGCCAAGGGGTCGATCTGGACAGGCTTACGCCCCTACAGGTAGCAGCATTTGAGGGCAACACCAACATTGTCAAACTCTTGTTGGAGTCAGGCTTCCAAATTGTGGGGGCCGAAGCCGCCTGTGCTTTCAGAAGCGGTCCAAAGTCATTGATCCAGATTATTCTCGATCGTGCTCCGGAGTCCCTACACCAGAAAACGTTGGGTGGCAGAAGCTACCTCGAGATGGCTTTTCTGGGAGGCCATCGCTACTTGGTCGAGTTTGCCTTGGATCTCGACACTGGTTATTATGACTCGGGGGCCCTGTGCGCCGCCGTAGTGATGGGATTCGAAGCGCAAACAGTTCAAAATCTTCTGAGACGCAGAAGTTGTTTCCGGACAGAGAAAACCGAGCAAGAAATCCTTCTTTTTAACACGGCATTATCTCTGGCTGCTTTCATGCGTCGAAGGGATCTAGTCCAAGAGTTATTGGCTGTTCGTGGGAAGGTTGACTGGCACCGATGCATTGCTCCAGATCGTCCAGCAAAAGACGTGTATGCATTTGGGAAAGAATACAAATTAGGCAACATCCACGAAGCCGAGGTCGACAAAAGGTGGATTGGCTGGCATGCTTCTAACTTTCGATCATTTTCACCGATATTCCTGGCTGTTCTTGGGCAAGACGAGGATATTGTTCAAGACATCTTGAACGCGGGTTATAGTACCGACGGGCTGACCTTGAAAGCAGCTGTCCATCAGGACTTTTCAATGAGCCTCAATGAGAAACTCATCAACGCGTGTCTCAGCCTTGAGGATGGAGGTGGTGAATCATATACGCCTTTGCAAGAAGCAATCGTACATGGAAAGACGGACTGGGTCCGGTTACTCCTTCGGGCTAGAGCTGATCCGCGAGCGCGTCGGAGGCACGCAGGCCCTTTTCCGGAGAGTTGCGTAGATCGAACCGCTTTCCAACTAGCAGTTGAAGCGAATATTCAGGAAATCACAGACATGCTCCTTGATTCAGGAGTGTGTGTGAACGAGCCAGCCGGTACTGTCAATGGCATGACCGCACTGCAGATTGCAGCTCATAACGGTCTGCTTGGTGTAGCAATTCGGCTGAGAGGTCTTGGAGCCGATATGAACGCTCATCGCGCTCTTGAAGGTGGCCAGACGGCCCTCGAATCAGCGGCTGGTCATGGACGCCTAGATTTGGTTCATTATCTACTCGACTCAGGCGTACTGACGACTGGCAAAGGCAGGGTGCAGTATCTCGTTGCCATCAAACGGGCCGAGTACCATGCCTACTACGAAATCTCTAAATTACTGAGAGGGTATAGGTCGTGGACAGAAGAGGACTTCGACCTCTTCCACAAGTTGGAAATTCCTTACCCCAATAGATGTTTCTATCATCCGGATGAGTATTCGGACGATGAAAGGGAAGAAATTCTCAAGGAAACCCAGCTTTTGGAGGCTCGAAGGGAAGCAGGCAGGAACAGAATTGAAGAATCAGAAGCCATAACGCTTTCTGACGATGAGGGTGAGGATTTTGGCTCCATTGGCGACGAAGCCACAAGCCATTCAGCAAGGCAATTGGGTTTGGAAAGGGCGGTGAGTGAAGCTATCATCCCGAGCTATGCGTCTAACGATGAAGCTGAGATAGACTGGGCAAAGGGGTTTGAGGAAGATTTTCAGCTCCCAGGTGACTCAAAAGCTGAGATCAATCCTCAGCTAGCTCAGCACATGAGTTCTGAAGAGGCCGAGGTGGCATGGGGTACCGGACTCGACATTCCACAGACTGACGTGTTTGACTTTCCTCTATTCGCTCAGGAGGAATGGCCCTTTGCTTTTGAAGGTTTTGAGTTTCCGGAAGAGCAATTTTGAAAGTATTCGGTCCCGTATGCAATATGCTTCGGGTTTCTTTATTCTTCTAGTTGAAAGTATAGCTGGCTATAGCATTTGACCATGCCCTTGCTTAGGGTATTCAATACCATTTGAAAGTTCATGAAAATTACAATGCGTGATTATGGAAGCCTTTCGGCTACTCGTCCATCAAGTCAAAACTTACAAATTATAGTTTAGTACGAAGACCTTTTGTATGAATATATCGAACAGGTGGTGCCGTGTGAAATCGCGTCGACTTGAATTCGGGGGTGTTCATGCGGGAGATGCCTCATGGTGTTCGGTGCATGACGGTCCCACACACCCACATAGACGACAAGGAATGTTTCTGGTTCGGCGTGGCTGAGTGTCACAGCACCAAAGGGAAATTATCCGCTGAAAGAGTAGCAAGAATCAGGGGTTGATCGCAAGGCAGATCATGGCACGCACCGACTGTCAGATAAACACATCCTGGAGCGGCAAATGAGATTCGAGCAGCGACTTAAAGTCGGCGCTACGAAACATAGCCGCCGTCATTCGCAAGGAATTTTAAAGCAATCTCAAGACGGCAATCCACCGACCCTTGAAGAAGTTCAACGGCGGTCCGACTGCTCCCCTTCTAGAGGAAATTACAAGATGCAGGTGTAGACCAGGGCTGTAATTGAGTGGGCGACGCTCAATGTCCGGGCGGCGGTGGAGTGGTAAATCCAGGATCAAGCCGGAGCCAACGGATGTGGTTAAGAATGACCCGATGGACGAAGCGGATGGGCACCATCGCCCCCCAGGGACTGAAGGCAGGTCTTCTTGAGATAATAGCATGGTTGCCATATGGTATGGGAACTTCCATAATTGGGTCCATTGGTTTTAATCACCGAGATTCTCGCCTGAGGGCATTTTGACTTCTCACAAGGCTTCTTGGACTATCGTGAAAATTGGGCAACGAATGGAAGTTTGTGGTGATAACAGTGGTTCCAAAGGCTCTGCGAAATGTGAGTCGCAGTGGTTGCTGTGAACTAATCCTGGGAGATATCCAGCGGCAACTGATCTCTGTGCTCAACGCCTCCCCCTGGCTCACAGGTGAGTCATCTTTGGGGCCCTGTATGTCATTCGTACTAAACCCTCTCCAATCGACCCCCCTGGTGATGGAGGACCAACAGCCCACCTGGACGGACAAGAGGAGTGCACAGAATCAAGACGGCCTTCTTCGTATGACCGTGTATTGAGGAATTGTCTGCGGACGTAATATTTGACCAAAAAGGTGAAGCCGTCTCAAACGCTGCCGTTAAGGTCGCGCACAAGCAACAGAAACTTGTTCTTTGGCCCGAGGCGACTCGCAACTCCCAACAATCGTCGGACTTTGTCGCCAGGGAACATTTTTTCTTGACCTCCGGCACGTGGTAGTGTTCCCAGGAGATAGATTACACGTCGGGAACGGTATCAAGGGGAAACAGGGGCCCCAGTTGAACAAGATTGATATTCGTGCTGATAACCTCGGGATTTCGAATGCGTAACACGATTTCCACCCTCTTCAATTGTGTCTAGTCTGGGTGCCATTCTTCACATGGCTGGGCTTCGCAGCGAAGAACGAAGATAGTAACCAGCGCGCCAGATGTAGAACGGGTTTTGCGAGCGCTTCCGTTTATGCTCCATTGCTTGGCAAGGAATAAGGTTCAGGCCGTCGCTCCGCGGCAGATGACAGAGACAGACAACCGGGTGTAAGCTGGGTGGGCCAAGTACGGCGGCGTTGCAACTACGAAATTCCAGTTCTTGGTTTCAGGCATCGATCAGGCTGTGACAAATCCGGGTAGTATTGTATATAATGGCATCTCTCTGCCGCAACAAGGATGCCAAGTTTTGTTCTCAATAGGACAAAGTAACGAGAGAGGCCTGCGACACATCCAGCAGAGGACACTGGGCAATATTGCCAATAAGAGCAAGTAAAGCCGCTCATGGATACGCGGGGACGGGGTTGAGGACGCAGGATCAGGGGGAAAGGGGTGTGGGATTGCATACCCCGCGACGCGGAGGGCCGGAAAGATGTAGGAGCCCGGTCCATGTGTTCATCACGGAAGAAAAGGGTATTGGGGAAGATGGTGCAAGAATAAGATTAAGCTTAACACACCTGTGGGCCGATGCTAGTATCTTGGCTGACCGGGTCTTCGCCGCCCGCGTGCCCGCAGACATGGAGGGCGAGGGACCCCGTCTGGCTCGAGTCATGACTTCATCAATATTGGATTTCGAGTTTGGGGTAGTTGTAATTGCGAGCACAAGTTCTCCTGAAGTAACTACCGTCGTACCATAGTCGGTGGTTACCGACTGCCAGGGTACCAATGATGCCGATTCCCTAGGGCACATGTTTAGGCGGAGGCATTTTCGTTGCCAATTCCTCGTCTGGTTGCTCTGACAGGCGCAGGACCTCGGAAAATTCAAGACAGACATAAGCAGGAGTTTACATCTGTGATCTGCAATCCATTGGAACTTCCATAGGTCTAAAGGAAAAAGAAAGGCTCTCAAAAATACAATATTGGCTTGGCCCGTGATCCCATCTCGTAACCTCGGCATGCTTTCTGCTAATCAATGTCTCGCAAAATGGACTTCCGAAGACGTTGAACATACGTCTCCTTCCCTTTCCTTCTCTGGAACATCGCTGTTGTCATCGCTGTCGCGGGTACCGTGGCCTGGTCGCGACTGGGTGTGTATCGTAATCTCGGTCGTCTTCGTCGGATAAGCATTCGGCGCAGGCGTGGCACGACTGGTCTCTCCCTTCCCGATGCGAATCTCATACTCGGGCTCATCGTTCACCGTGAAGTGCCTCGAGCGCCCGCCATTGAATGTCTCCATCGCAACGTCGTTCCCATTCCCACGTCTCTGGCTGCGCGAGTAGAAGCTGCTGTTCGAGTTGGCGCCGCCGCGCGTGAGGTTGACCAGCTGGTTGAGGATGCTGAACTCGAGCTTGAGCTTGATGCTGTATGCCAGCGGCTTCCATGCTGTCTGGATGTTGAACAGGTTGGTGAACTCGAGGGCCAGGATTGTGACGTCGAGGAGGACGATGAGGACATTCACCCAGATGAGGTGGTTCATTATCTTCCGGGTGCGCGTGTTGCCGATGCTCTTCTCGAGGCGAAGACGGTTGGTTGTTTCCCAGACGTAGAGGGCAGAAATTATGATCTCTTGGACGAAGAAGACGCTGAGTTGGATCTTTTCGAAGATAACGTAAGGGTTTCGGAATGGCTCCGGGTTCGCAGAATTCGTTCCATACACCAGTACGATGATGGGGAGGTGGAGCCAGGTTGCGTTGGCGATGATCATATATAGCACCAGTCGCAGGCGCTTTTGGTGGTGCATGACAATATGCAAACGCGAGTATAACACAACCGACTGGCCCGTGACCATGGAGCACCAGCCGATCAGAATGAGCGTGGCATAGATGTTTGCCTCCGTCGTTAGTGACAGGTGCATCAAGAGGTAGCCCGTGCCATTGAATGCGATTCCCCATGTCGCGATGAGGAGGCTCCAAAAATATAAACCCGTGCGCTTTTTGAACGAAGTGAAGATTGATACGGTGAGCTCAAGAACATTGTAGAAAGCGATACTAATAAAGACGGTGATGACGATCGCGACAATGAACTTTTCGCGTTCGGAGGAGTCGATGACTGCCATTGTTGCTAGCGGTCTGTAATAAGACCATGGGAATGCGCGATGTGTCTAGGAGGGAGGACGTAGGTTGACCAGAGACAAAAATAGTGGATTTGAGGAGCCAAATGTGGCAGGATATTAAGCTTTCAAGAAGAGCTCATCTTCATATGTCTTCATTCATTCTGTATGGTTGTTCAACATGTGCCAGGCTGTTTCATGGCGTCTCTCCCGACGGATGCTGCTTACAAGTCGCAGGACAGTATCGGAGGTGCAGGACCCCAGGCCAGGGAAACCCGGCGCTATCATGGCGCGAAGTAACATCTTGGCATATGCCCTCACTTATGAATGTCGTGCCCAGTATTGAGTGCATCAAACCCGGAAGACGGACCAGTTGCTAGATGGAGCCAAATCCGCGAGTGCCAAGTTGGAAGTCACCGGTATAGGGGCACGAATTTACAATAACCAGGATTCGGACTGTAGGGACTCGATAAGCTTCATTAGTATTCTGTCGTGTCCTGCTTCGGCCACATTGATCGATGGTTCATCCCATTAATTTTAATATGCCGACTGCCACGGCTCTATAATTTCAATGCGGCAAGGATTAGCGGACTGAGGGGTATTGACTGCAGCATACAAAGCCATCCACACCCACATGCAACCAGTCTGGAACTTTGCCTTTGCCCCGTCCCATCTAACACACTCCTTCTAGAACTTCCAGAATGTCGTCCTTTCTATGTTTCCTATATGCCGGGTGTCTCATCCCGGTGGGAACTAGCCTCGCTGCCCAAGTACCTGCTGCGGCTCAGCGCATTGACTGGAAGAGCTTCAATGTCCTTGCGTCTGTGCCCCCTCCCGCAGAGGCGAACGATTCGACGGTTTGTCACTCCCACTCTGATGTAACTGGCTGTTACTCACTCGTATCTAGACCTTTGTCTGGCCTGGTGTGACTGCAGAGTCCCTTGAAGCCAAGCCCTTCCACATCTACGACGACGAGTTCTACGATGTCATTGGACGTGATCCTTCCCTGACCCTCATTGCTACCTCCGATACCGACCCTATCTTTCACGAGGCTGTGGTGTGGCACCCTCCTAAAGATGAGGTCTTCTTCGTCCAGAACGCCGGTGCACCTGCTGCAGGTACAGGGTTGAACAAGTCCTCCATCATCCAGAAGATCTCACTCGCAGAGGCCGAGGCTGTACGAAAGGGTGAAAGGGACAATGCTACTGTTACGGTGGTGCCATCTAACCCCCAGGTCATCAACCCCAATGGTATGCACTTCATTTGTTGTTCATGATCTGAAAGCACCAGCTCACGACACACTAGGTGGCACGAACTACAAGGGCAACATCGTCTTTGCCGGAGAGGGCCAGGGAGACGACATCACCTCGACGATGTTCCTCATGAACCCCGAGGCTCCGTTCAACACAACAGGTAAGTTAGGTTGCCCGGGTAGACACTACTAAGCGCTGATGTTTCAAGTCCTCTTCAACAACTATTTCGGCCGCCAATTCAACTCCCTCAACGACGTTGTCATCAACCCCCGCAATGGAGAACTGTACTTTACCGATACCCTCTACGGCTTCCTGCAGGACTTCCGCCCTCCTCCCGGCCTGCGCAACCAAGTCTACCGCTACAACTTCGGGACCGGCGCTATCGCAGTCGTCGCTGACGACTTCACTCTGCCTAATGGTTAGACTGGTGCTCACGCCCTTGTTTCAGGACTGGCTAACACCCGATAGGTCTTACCTTCTCGCCTGACGGCAAGAAGGCCTACGTCACGGACACCGGCATTGCTCTGGGATTTTACGGTCGCAACCTCTCGTCTCCCGCCTCTGTCTACTCTTTCGACGTGAACGACGACGGTACCTGGCAGAACCGCAAGACTTTCGCCTACACCGCTTCCTTCATCCCCGACGGTACATTCTCCGCCCATCAGCGCGCCCTTCGTACGCTAGCTAATTCTCCATAGGTGTCCACACTGACTCTGCTGGCCGCGTCTACTCTGGTTGCGGCGACGGTGTTCATGTCTGGAATCCTTCCGGAAAGCTGATTGGCAAGATCTACACCGGCGTTACTGCTGCCAATTTCCAGTTCGCTGGAAAGGGCCGCATGATCATTACTGGGCAGACAAAGCTGTTTTACGCTACTCTCGCTGCTTCTGGCGTGGGGATACAGTAGTTGCAGAATGCAGGACTGTCTCGCTGGGAAATTCCAGGCTAGGAGCTGATTGTAAATACGGGACATTTTGAAATCTATGGGATCCACTGCTTGCCTTAGATTCCAACTATTTAATAGAGGGCTCTCGACCGCCCAGTAGCCAAAGCTAGCATAATAGACACAGAATTCTTCATCACGAAATCAACAAGCCTTGACAAGACTTGACTGGATTTGACGATGGACCAACTACAGGCGGAGCATCACTGGTATTAGTGAGTAAAGATTAGTTTTCTACACGCGCTTGCGCCACAGGCAGTGCACTAGCCACCGCCCACCACTTAGCAGTTCATAGCTATGCAGGCTTGTTCTCTTCGTCTATTGCCCCTACTCCCTCGATGCTGAGCGGAATGAGAGCGGAAATGTATAACTTCGGGCATTCACCATTCGTCATTGACCCAGACACATACTCCTCCAGCCCTCATTAGACTCATCTAGATAGATCGACACAGACAACGTTCGTGATTGCTTCAATAACTTGAAGTGCTGGCCGTC
Organism: Diaporthe humulicola; assembly: GCA_038088545.1. NCBI lineage: Eukaryota > Fungi > Ascomycota > Sordariomycetes > Diaporthales > Diaporthaceae > Diaporthe > Diaporthe humulicola. Next base: position 37,193 of record JBBWSL010000163.1, read on the forward strand.
TGTTCACCGACATCGCTTTCGATGTTTCCCATCTTTGTGGCTCTGCAATGGATCCTTGGACCGACGAGCGATATGAAACCATTAGTTACGGGGAAGATGTCCAACATAATCTCTCATATCTGAATGACAGCATCATTTATACGTTGAATTAGGTTCGTAGTAAATACAACAGACTATGCAGTGAGCATGAACAAAGCTATAAGACAGGCATAAACGGGAGGTTTAACAATTGGACAAAGAGGATATAACTTTGGTTAGTGATCTGATACGTTAGCAGCAGTACTGAACCGCACGTTAAAGTGATCGTCGCATCTGTTAAGCTTCTGCCACCGCAGATCATACTACTCTACAATGTTCCATTCACCTGCACTTAGGTACATCCATATAATATATCCATTATTATGGCGATACAGGGATGATCGATACCTTTTTGAAGGAGGCAACCATAGTTTGAAGTGGAGTTTAATATGCTGTCAATCAATATTGATAAGCTTAAAGTGACGTCCTAGTACCGGAGGAAGGTTGTATTAAGGATCTTTTGATTCCCTTTTCGCTGCAAACATTTCAGGGTTCCAAACCCAGTGGGCAGGCTTTTCCTGGCTGATTTCTACGGTTTCCCGTATGTACGGTCTTCAACAATCAATGCATGGTTCTGATACTAGTCGATTTGCAGGATGACATGACCAACCTAAGAATTACTCGATTGCAAAGCGGAGAGAACATCCGAGCCGTTGTCTTTTGAAAGACATTGCTCGTCTCGACTCAGGACAGTAAACCTGCACCGATAAAAACAAATACAAGATAAGTGCACGATGAGCTCGATTTCATTTGACGTTCCCGTTTCAGACTGTAGTTCTCATCGGGTTGAATGGAAATGAGGTTAAATTGAGAAATGGTCAGCAGCTCCTAGGCATCAATAGTTGCTACACAAAGATTATCATATCTCTTGCTATAGATCAAAAAGGCTTGCAAGAATAATAAAAATAAGGGTTTTTTCAGAATAGTTGCCATGACGAGACATATACCCTCGCAAACCTGATTCTCCCGGATAGGAACGCAGAATCGCCACGCACTCGCCTGCCTGGGCGCATCAGTGGGGCTCCTCCATAATCCGAGAATCCTGCTCCATGTCTTGGCATTCCATCTGTCTGCACCGCAGTGATGCCCCTTTCAGGATTGCCAACTGGCACCGTCATTGGGCGCCTCCAGTGGCGTGCCTTGTTCTCAGGTTCCACCCAACAGAGCGACCTGGTGGTCTGAAATAAACAATAGAATGTACACATTTATACAAACTCAACGACCATGTTGGGGCCTGTGTTGGGTGTCGGCCAGCTCGTGTGCCAATATTTGTCCCGGTATCTCGGCGGCGGTAGCATAGTGTTCCTCCGCTTTCCCCCACGCCGAAGCCGTATTGGTGTACGTCGGTCGGGTATAGTTCTGTTGATACTGGGGGCCTGCATGCGTCTCTCTAGACTTTCTCTTCTCGCGCATGAGCAGGAAGGTCAACGCACCGATCACAGTAGCCAGCGGCAAGGCGACACCCACTCCGATGCCGACTACCGCACCTGTCGAGACTCCATTGCTAGCCTGCTCCGTGGATGCACATGTTGGGGCGCTGGCGGCTTCTGTATTTGCACTGACAGCTCCTGTATTTATACTGGCGGCTTCTGTGCTTGGACTTTGCGACGAGGTAATAGACGTGATCGAAGAGGTGATGGATGTCGCCGAAGAGGAGATGGACGACGTCGTCGTCGCCGTTGCCCCGCTTTCCAAGAGGTCCTTTGACAGGGCTGCATTCATGACTGCCCTGTATGCCCCAACGGTGAAGTTTTGCTTGGAGCAGTTGCCAAGGTTGTTACAAGCGAACGTCTTGGAGGCGCAAGCCCACACGCCCACATGACTGCTAGATGCTGTTCAGGGGGCAAGGTCAGTCATCCCCCGGGAAACTCGCATCATAACATGGTGCAAGAACGAAAGGTTGACTTACTGCCGCCTACGATATCACTGTCGCAGAATTGCGGGCACCCCGTCTGCTGGAATTGGCTATCCGTACATCCGCCGCGGTACCACGTCCCTTCTGTCGGCGATAGGCAAAGGCCATTGGTCATACAATAATGATTCGAAAAGCAGCACGCAGCAGCCTCATTGCTAGAAGCCACTGAGCAGGCCTTCAACCCGGATGCTGCGTTACCATTGGGCCAGTAGCAAGACTGACCGGATGCAAGGGATGCCAGCTGAAGCGTTGTGAGAACCCGGTGGAGTAAATACATTCTCCAATGCTGTATGAAACATTCGTGATACAAGAAAGAGGAAAAACAAGTGTGGCAAGTGATGTGGGACAAAGTCTGGCAATTGGTGAAGTTGCTGTAAGATGATAATACCAGGGGATCCTAATCGACTGATGACCGACCTCGCTTGTGCTTGGTATTGGTACGGACACCTCGAATCTTGGCTGCGTCTGGACCCGCATTGCCCGTCCTTCTGAGGTGCAGACAACGAATTAGGGCCCAGGCTTCGGTTGACCGGCGCCGATCCAAGGCTTCAGTCATCCTCGCCTGCTCCTATTCCGCGAATCATAGCAGTCATGCGATCCTGCGCCCCTGACAGGAACATCCTACGAAGCCAATTTGGGCGGGTTTGTACAATACCTCGCTCTGATCCGCAAATTCTATAATTAATTGATGCACTGTGAATACGATGCAGAATGTGGCATGATCTGCTGTAGGCTACCGCCGTCGGTTCCGGCAAGCATCTTCCGAGACGCATGGGCGGTTGTTGGAAGAGGGCTGTACTGAGACAATATCAAGGCACAAAGGTTTGAGACAAGAGATATGGCGGGAAGACGAATTATATGCGTCGACAGGTTTAGTAGAATTAACGGAAGAAGGCGCCATTCGTCATGTCTTGTGGCGATGCACCGTTTCAGACTGGCTTCTGCAGTCAGCATGCACATGCTGCTCGAATCTTACTAATTGACATGGTTCCACAACGGAACACAACAGAAGAGCTGAGAGGAGCTGAGTTCTTGGCCCCCAGTGTATTAGGCGACAGAAAACCTGGCCCCGAGGGCCAGTTGACAAAGAGCGCGTTGAAATGACGCTGTTCTCCTTCGTCTCATCGCGCTAATGGGGATGGCTAAGTCTTTTACAAAAGTCGACACAGTCACTCGCCGACGCTTAGTTGGAACAGCCAGCTACCAGGCAGCACATAATAACTCTTCATGAGTCGAGTCGAGTTCGAAGTCGGTCATCCAGCCCTAAGCTTGCGCTTTCGGATCTGCATCGCATCAAAATGCAAGCACTGACTGCGGCAAGAGTTTCATCGCCTTGCTCAATATCGACAGTGGCTGAGGAGTGCGAAGAGACGGTGTCTCTTCCAAGTACAGATGGCAACAAAGAAACCGAAGGCTCTCCAATCTCTGAAAATCGGACTCTGGTTGCCCTGAGTGACTGCAGCCAGGAGAACTGTACTTATGGGCTTGAAAAGAATTACCATTCAAGCACAAGCCAACAACCCCCCATTGTTCAGGATGGAAAAGACCCGATCGAGGAGCCAAAACCTATTTGGACCAAAAGCAGGAAGCGAGCATTCCGCAACTTTCTCATTCTACACTTTGTTCCTGTTGCCATCACCGTGGTCTTGTTCTGGCTTTACCTTCAAGGTTTACAGTGGAGGGCCAAAGACATTCAGTTGAAGGCGTTGCTATTCGCTGCCAAGCTTCACGAGTCCCTGATATTGATCTCCCTCGCCGACATCCTCTTCCACCGGATACGCTATCAGCTGTTAACGGGCCGGGGTATCTCATTCGGTCTTCTGGTCTCCCCATTCCGTGTCTCTAGCCCTTTCTCCCTCTTCCAAGCACCCTTCTTGGCTTCGGCGAGACTCACACTGAAGAGCGGACCGGAGCTCGTTACAATCTCGCTCGTTGTTCTTGTCTCGGTTTTGGCATTGCTTGCTGCCCCTAGCTCAGGTGTCCTCATGCTTCCGAGGTACGACTGGTGGCAGATTCCAAAAGACGACGCTATCATGACCAACTTCACGAAACTGGACTTCGGGACTGCAACCTACATCGGAGCCCCCTTTGAGGATTTGTTTCCGTCGCTCATAGACCATCGTTTCGCGCCGAATGTGGCCATAAACAATAGTTTTGACACACAGGCCCTTTCAAACAGGTTCGAGCAGTTAATATCCGGATTGGACAGGGTGCTAGTTGACGGCAGCTCAAGGGGAAACGCGAACATCACCGTAGTAGACGGTGCAACGGTCGACGCATTCGGACTGGCGTACCAGGAGGAGACTTCCAACAACTGCGACTTTATGACTTGTGAATACTATGCCAAAGCTTACAACACATCAGTTGAGAAGATCAGGGAATCTCTTGACAATCCATATCACAATTGCACCAACATCGTTTGTGAATCAGTCGCAGTTCAATCAACGTCGCCTTTAGCGCTGGTTACACAAAAGCTGTTTGACAGATACCGTACCTGGATGCCGGCATCATCAAGCATGAATATGATAGCAGCTCAAGCACTTGATGCCAAGGAGGGGGATCGAACCTGGCGCCAACCATCCGTCTCGATACAATGCAGCACCGTACCTCACTACGGTCCAAAGGAGCTGTCTTTCCAGCATTTCGGCTCCTTTCCAACCTTTTCTGTCTCCCCAGACAGCCAGCTGCTGGATCAGATTCAGCGCATGGAGCCCAAAGGCGGGCCATTCGCGATATATGCTGACATACATCGTCTTATTCCAGCCGGAATCACTCTTTCCACTGCATTTCTCATGCAGGGTAACCGCGATGCGGACATGGCCAATAATGGAACCTACCTGTGTCTTGTCGACGCACGATGGATCGAGTCCGACGTCTGGTACACGGCTCCTTACGCATCCGTCATGCGCTCGGGCGTATCCATGGAATCCGTGCAGGCGATCACCGGCTCCAGCGCCACGCCGGCAGTCAGCCCAGTCATCAATATCACATCCGAGTACGCCAACTCGCTTGACGCCAATCTCCGTCTTGCCTCGAGATACATGAACAAGTTGGCCCCCGCAGGTCAAGTTGGCCCTTTCGAGTTCATACAGCGCTTTTGTCACATGAGAGTTGCGGATGATCTACAGCCCAAATGCGCGATGCTCGCCCACGCATTGTACCTGACAGACTCGTTGAGAAGGACGCAATCAATGTTCTGGTATGGGACAAGCAGCGACCTCCAATGGTCATCTTTGGAGAAGGACAAGTGGACGAAGCTTGATTATCGGGTTTACCAACAATTCCACGCCTACGTATTCGATGGATCGATCATAAAGCTCTCCATGAGCGTCCTATTGGTTCACATGATGCTCGTATATTCTCACCTTCTGCTGCTTGTTCTAGGCGACGGCTGGTGCAGCAGGGCATGGTCGGAACTGGGAGAGTTGATGGCCTTGGCGATCCTTGCTCAACCGAGTCCATTGCTGCAGAATGCTGGCGCCGGTATCAAGAATTGGCAAACATGGAGGCTGCGGACTTTCGTGAGGGAAGTTACTCCGGATGGGAGGCTAGAGCTCGTCCTGAAAGAAACGGAGGGGACTCCAAGGGTCCTCGTGGAGCTGGAGGGGCGAGAAAATACCCTGGCTGAGCCCGAGGCGGATAGGAGGTACGGCTGAGGGCAATAGCTTGGCAGAAGTGCGTATTATCCGGCGCACAGTGCTGAAAGAAGGGCATTGTCCTATGATCATCAGGCAAATAAAGCTCATTCCTGCTTGTTATTAATTCAAGGATCCTTGCCATTCCTGACTTGCAGTGTTGGAGAGTTGTACATGGCAGCGGCTGCTTCGGGAAAATTCAAGACCGAATCGGAATAGCCGGAGAGCTGGCGCCCAAGACTCCACTAACACCTTCAAACTAGATAATGCAAAAAAGCCGGAAGAACTCATCAGGACCAAGCACACTGACGCCGCTAGGAGGCAGGTCGAGGTTGAGGGCCGAGAAAGGTTGCAACCGTGTTACACATTATTTGTCTGATGCATTTCTGCATACCTATGCACGCCAGATTTCGGCCCAGATAATGGTTGTGACCGTAGCTAAAAGGCTCAAAGGCGCTGAGATTATCTTGCGGAAAGCGTGGGTTTGCCAAAAAAAAAAAGAAAGAAAAGAAATTGTCTCCTTGCCGCATGCCCGCACGTCATAAAATGGAACGATGAGCAGCCTGTTGCTGGTTCCACATACTTAAGAAAAAAATGCCTCTACATCCATAATAAGCGCGTGACAAAGTTCAACGTCGACCAGCCTTGTACCTGGAGAAGGACGGTGCTAGGGACAACTGGGCTTGCTACAATATGCTTAGCTGGACTTGTTCGGTAATCCTTTTACTTCCTTGACAAATGAGATAATATCGCAACATTGATCGAATAATACACACATAAACAAATTCAACTAGAATTTGCAGTCATTGAATTATAGTCTTTTGCGATCTATCTTGGACACTACCTCTATTCTGCCACTATCACTTTTGGACGCAACTCATCGTACCCTTCAAGCTACCATCAATCTGCCCATTGAGGCTTGGGCAAATCTTTGTACAAAACAGGGATTGTGTGATCAGCTCCGATACAATTGCTCTCCTCATCATTGTCGCCCTTGTAAATAAAAGCCAGGTTGTGGTAGAACTGAATGGATATGATGTGTTTGTCGAAATATGTCGGCTTATAATTCAGCAGGTCGAACTCGGCGTGGTTTAGCCCATCCACAAGAGACTTGAGAAAGCCCATTGATGTGGACGGAGTCGACAATTCCGTACTTGACCCGCCGAAAGTAGGCTTCCAATATGAAGTTTGTAGATCTTCGATGGCGTATATTCCTCCTGTTTTCAAAAGAGGGAACAGAAACTTGAACGAAGCGATAACGTGCTCATTGCAGTGGCTGCCGTCATCTATGATGATATCGAAGCCACCATTCTCCTCGGAAATTCGTTGAAGCAACGCTGTATCGTCTTGACTACCCTGATAGATCCGGATGCGGTCTTCCTGTAGCGGTGTTTTGTCGTAGTAGTCGAGGCTGACAATTTGTGCTTTCGAAAAGTATTCCTTCCACATCCGCAGCGATTCGCCGCCTTTGTTTGGATCCTCGTACCCACCGACTCCGATCTCGAGGACGGTGATGTTGTCTAGGTGGCGAAAGCGGCTGAAGTGGTGGTCATAGTGACCGGCGTACTTGTGACCTGGTCGGATGGTGCCGTCAGGGTCAGGTTTGCTATTGCCGTGTTTGTCTGTGCCGTGCTTGACAGCTAGGTCTTTTAGGGAGGGCTCATGAGGCATTGCTGTTCTGCTTGTGGAAATTCCTGCAGGAGCTTGCTTGTTTCCTGAGATCTACAATTTTTACTCGAGAGAAGTGAGTGCTGGGAGTTAAGTGAGTGCTGAGAGTTATTTGAGTGCAGGTCTTGGACAGTCCGCGCATCGTCACGGTGGCCTTTTAATACCCGGGCAGGCATCCAAAAGTTTAATTGCCTCTGTGTCTTTTCCATTGGAAGTTCTGGACCCACTAGATACCAGGTCGCCCAGTCTTTTGCACAAGAGCGACTTTCATTGGACAAGTCAAAAATTAACCTTTGGGATAGCTGGAGACATCTAGTACCGTGCACTTCGCGTACTTATATAGGGTGGTTCATAGCGGTCACTGTTCGTAAATTCCCAAATCCACTACACACACACTAATTTTTCCAAAAAGCCACCCATAACTCAAAGCTTTTCTAAATACTATTTCCTCTGTAGCCAATTCGCCCTCTGGCCCTCTATAGCTAATTTGAAAATTTACCCTCTGGCTAGAAGGTGAATTAGCTATAGAGGGCTAGAGGGCTAGAGGGTGAGAGGGTGAGAGGGTGAGAGGGTGAGAGGGCTAGAGGGTGAATTAGCTATAGAGGGCCCTTTGTAGTAGGAAGACTTAATTGTAAATATAGATATATATAGGATTAATAGGTTGCTTTAAGGGTAGTAGTATAGGTGTAATAGAGAATTTTGAATTTACGAATAGTGACTGCTATGAACTGCCGTACTTATAATTGTTTTGTGGATGCTAAAAGAGCATTAACTTGGTTTGCTGACTGGATTTTGCTCCATAGAAAATCTGTACGTGGAGAAAACACTCGTTTTGCACGCAATGATTAATCATGCACTGCTTAGACTTCCTCGCCTCAAAAAAAGCAAGTAATGCTAGAGCGGTTTACAAAGCTTATTGAAGTATCTCCATAACTATCAACAAGACACAACGTGCAAGCAGATCCAGGCGCCCGTTCTTGGCGCGGATCGTAGCACCGAGCAGAATGCCGCCAGTTCTTCAGAGCACCTTTATTTGCAACAAAGCCTCCGCCTTCCGTAGGAACCTCAGCAAGATGGAATCGAACGCTCCCAGAGGCAGCCGACCTTCGGCATTGATTCTCTGATGCTCGTCGGCGGGCGCAAACGAGTTGCCGACGACCTTGATGGTCCGGCGGCCCTCCTCGGGGTGGGCCCGTCCAATAGAAGACTTGGCTTGCTCTAGACAGACTGTGTTTATGTCGACGAGAACCAGCTTGGTGTCACTGGTCAGTTTTGCGCGGACTGGAAAGTATCCGGTCGGAGCTGCCGGCTGACTCCCATGTGTACAACCCGTTGGAAATCGTGGAAAGGGAGATCGTCGCTTGATCCTACCATAGACGAAGTCTAAAAGGTCTGGGAAGGACTACTAGTATGTCAAGTATTGAGACAATATTGTTCCACAAGATCTCACCATAACCTCAATGGGAGTTTGAAAAAAATAAAAATCAAATCAGCTACCACATATCCGGAGTAACGTCTGTTGCTCTGTCGCCCGATGCTTCCCTGGCATTTCCCTTGGGAACCTGTAGTGTGGCCGGAGGGGGCTGTGGTGCCGGAGGGGGCTGTGGTGCCGCGATTCCCGGTTAGTCACGCTCTTAGAACTCACGTCGACTCGGAAGGGCACTCACGTCTCTTGGTCGGCATATAAACTGGTCCGCCAACGCAGTGGTAGACAAATCACCACCGATGCCACCAAAGAACCCCGGGTTTGTCTCCACCTGGACGGCCCATGCCTGTAGCTCCTCTAGTCCCGGCCGATGACTAGGGGCCACTGCCAGACATCGCATAAGTAGATTTCTTAGTCGTGGATCGAGTCCTTGTTCGATCATTAGGCCGGCGCCGTTTGTGTAGAATGGTGGCACCTCTACCCCGCTGAGGTCCCGTATGACACCGATGCTTGCAAAGGCTTGTGGTAGGCCCTGGCCGTTGAATGGACCGACTGCTTGTGGGGGGTACGGGAAGGTGTATAATGTTGTCAACATATGCATACACTTAAGAATTTTATTTTCAGCCCATACTTGGAGTAATTTGTGATCTAGTCGTCGCGGAGACTTCCTGTTTACTTACCATTGCGATGTGATATACGTTACTCCATGAGCCGTAGTTGGCGGCGATTTGCAGCGGAGGCTGTTGTTGGCGGGGCCTGGCTTGAGCCCACTCCCACTCTCGATGATATTGTTCCTGTTGGCAACGTCCCTTATCAGAAGAATTCCTATGTGCCAGTGTCCATGTTCACTCCAATGATGTCTCAATGCTTACCGGGAGAAAATATGAGGTTTTCCCTCGCTGCCGTGATGTCCAAATTCCTCTAAGACGACATTCAGTATTTTCAGATCCTCTCCAAAACTAAACTTCTCACGCTGCAAGCAATTCCGCTTTGAACATACTCAGTTGTCAATAATTCTCCATTATTCCGATCTGCAAGACCAAGGTCGGCGATCTAGCCACACATGTGTGAGTACATCCTTCTTTCCAGTTTACTCGCTCGATTGTGTTTTATATTTGCCGAACGCATGACTTACGCAAAAGCGTGGAACGGCAGCGTGGCCCAAGTTGTCGAAATCTCCCACTAATACTACATGTACAGTTAGAGCCCAAGACACAGGTCGTTTCCCGGGCTAAGTCAGGCTAGGGCAGGACGCTCGAGACTTACTGTTCTGGGGATCAAGGTCAAAATGTATCAAGTCGTAGTCCCGACTGTCTCGCACAGCTTCCTCAGGCACTTGTTCCAATATGGCCGGCCCATCCTGCGACTTCCAAAACTCCTCCGTGCGCGATTCAATCCGGTCTAATCTCGGCGGATATCGCATGGCGATGCAGCCTCGGATGACTGCAGGTAAAATTAGCCTCCTGAGGGCACACTTGCACTTTCCATGACCTACGGCACGCAAAGACCTTCCAGAGCAATCGACTCGGAAGCTTTGCTTTCTTATTTCCTGCCCGACCGATGACTCCTCTAAGATCTCCGTGCTTCATCAGCTCCATGAAGAAGAAAGTCGGGTTGTCCTCGATGAGAGCGTCCTCTAATAGTTTCGGAGGGCCTCTCAAGGTGGACCATTGTATGAGCCCCACTATGTGCATTGCTCTCATTAGGCTAATCTGCCACTTCTTCTCGGTTTTCAGGTCGTCCGTAGCCCAGCCGTCGTCCCCGATGACAGTCTTCATCACCACCCTCCTGGTCGAACCCTGTTTGCTGGTCACATCCAGCAAAGCCGCGACTCCGAAACCGCCGAACCCAAGTATCTTGACTAGTGAGGCGCCCCGGAGCCTCTTCATGATTACCCGAGTGGGTTGCATGACACTCTTGGGACCTGACGTGCCCGGAACTGACGAGTAGTATCGTATGCTGTCTCGCTCCCGGCGCTGCACGACCCCGGCCGACTCGATTGATTCCTGCCCGCCCCATTGCCCGCTCCGCCTCGAAGGCAGTTCTCGTAACGACCGATTCCATTCTGGCCCCTGCCACTCGTGCCTCAGTCCTCGTCTCCAGAGCTTGAAGTATTCGTTCTCTCTGTACCTCACTCGGGCTATTTGCGATGGTGTCCTGGGGTTTTGTGGGTTCCACAGGCTATTGGGATCGCGTCGATTCGGCGGCGTGACAAAAGCGTTTGCCATCTGCTGTCCTGAAAATTGGGATCTGTGTATATAGCTGGATATTCTTTTTCGATTCTATTGTGTTTCAGGATTGATCGGGACCTGGCTTCTTCTATTTGAGTCACTAGACTTTATGCCTGCATACCACGCAAGCTTGTGCACCAGGTATCTTTTATCGGCCCTGTGAACCAATTAATCACAAAGCCTCAACTGTAAAGGCCCCACTCGCCTTGCAGACCGGAAATGGCTAGTGTTCGAGCAGAACAAAGATGCCTTGCTAAAAGAATTTCACTCTTTTCTCTTCTTTTTTTCCTGTAAAAAGAACTAATCATATTCAATTGACTTGCTAGGCAAGCGTTGAACTATATACACAGAAGAGGAATAAAATGAAAATAACTGTTCTGCCGGACCTGCTTCCCTCCTTTAAAGTACTGTGTCTAGGATAAAAGAGGCAGTCAAAACTTCACAGCAAAGATCTATGCCGTAGCACCCGTTAGAGTCAGGGTGTAGTCCAAGCCCGCGTTGACATCGCTACCGATGCTGAAGGGGTCGTATTGGATAAGAGCAGGGGTGTTAGCAACAACAACAGAAGCCTCCTCACTGCTAGTAACCGAAGTCGACGCCGAACCGTTGGCAAAGTCGACGTAGCGCGTGGCACCAGAGCTCGTGCTGCGCACCGCAAGGGTGGCGGTGTAAGCCCCGCTGGTGGTGACCTTGGCCGTGACGGTGACGGTGCCGGACTTCTTGAGCGGGATGACGTTGGCGCCCATGTAGCGGGGCCGGCGGGCCGTCTTGACCTTGTAGACGCCGCTGCCCTGGCTGTCGAGGTTGGCGTAGTTGATGCCGCCGCGCTGGCTGAGGAAGACGGACTGGGCAGTCGGGTGGCCGATGTCGACGTAGGCCATGCGGGCCCAGTAGCGGCCCACGACCTTCTGGATCGTCGCGCCCGTGGAGAGCCGGGCGAAGGTGTGCAGCGGCGTCTCGTTGCTGCCCTTGCTGTACTGGCGGAAGGACTGGCGGATGGTGTTCGTGCCGAGCCCGGCGAAGTTGTCCGGGTTGTAGGTCAGGAAGCTGAGGAACGGCCAGGCCTCGTAGTAGTTTCCGGACCCGGCAGTCCCGTCTACGAGGACCTGGAAGGAGTCGCCGATGACCTTGTTGAGGTTGATCTCGGTGGCGCTGGTGGATTGGCCATACTTTGACCTGCCGCTGGCGCAGAGAGGCGAGGTCTTGTAGGTATCTGCCACCCAGTTGGCGACCGTCTCCCACCAAGCTCCTGTACGGCCTTGGTCGACCCAGTTCTTCTCATGGTAAGTCAGGCCATGACCGTACTCATGGATGGTCACACCAGGCACTGCCAGGTAGCTGTTGACGACCTCGAGCCAGCTCATGCCGGTGTTGTAGTCGGAATGCATCACACCAGCCGCACCCGTCAGAGTCGACACGGAGTACACGTTGACCTTGGTCCACGGCCCATCGTCGTTAGGATCATTGTAAGCCAGGCCTGAAGAGCGCCAGGCAAGGGTGTCGACGAAGCAGCTGTACGCAGCTTCGAGCATGTTCAATGCGTTCGTGGCGGGAGTGCCGGTGGCTCCATAGACTCGGAAGTGTGGTGAGTCCGTGAAGGTGCTCCCCCCAGGCCCGATATTAGCATTTGCTGTGAAGGTCGCTGGTGGCGCCACCTGCCGTGCTGGTGTTGCGGGCTTGTCCACCGGGGTCGGATCCAGCGGCAATGCAGCGATCCCGAGTGCCTGCAGCAACGCAGCAGCTAATGCTTGCTTAGTGAACAGCATTTTGACGATAAGACTGTGTGAAACTGAGATCTGTGTAGAACTAGAGAATGACTTGAAGAACCTGAAGAAAGCAATACTGCGGACGATCTCTCATGGACCTGATCCGCGTATTAAGTACTCGCTGCCTCCTTTTTGCCTCCATCGCCAAGATACTTAGCCTGGTACTGAATTGGGCTCGCAACAGCCTTCAACGCAATTGAGACGGTGTGCTAGTTGGTCTATAGGTTGCGTTGCGGTGGAGCATCATACCATAGCAGTCTGGGAGAGGGGTCGACGTATGGAGCAGCCAGTTCCACTGTTGCAACGGGCAATTTGCTGAGAAACGGCAGAGTGTTTTCATTGATGGACTCAGGAGAGTAGTGGTCTCCGCTCCCGCAATAGCCAAGACTCTCATGCCTTATTGGGAATCCCCCTTCCGGATGTGTCGTATTGATGGTGCCAAGTTATCGCCTTCAACCTTTCGGTTGAGGACTTTAGCGATGCAACAGTAGCTACCGTTGGCCATCCCCTTTAATCTCTCACCAATCGAGTGTCAGTCACCTGCAGGTTGAGTGCCGACTAAGCGCAGCCGCTCGAACGGTTTAATTGTGGGGGAGAAGGACATACCATCCAAGTTCGTGGGGGAAGTTGCCAAGTAAAGAAGGGCGGAAGAATTAAAGAAATGTTTCAACTGACTCTTAGGTGAAAACATGCGCCAATTGCGCCACGCTATGATATTAGGGGTGGCCGTCGAGGAGCTGCAAGGGGTCCAGGTGCGCCTAATCGCGTGTTCCTGCAATACTAATCACATACAAAGTACCTAGCAGATATGCCCACTGTATCGCCATTGCTTAATGTTCTCTTTCGGGTGGCTTCAATCGGACTCACAATGTTTTTATAGACAGAATGGACTTCACCGTACCCATAAACTGGCCCTGCACGGCTGAAGTAAGCTTCTGCTGCTTAAGCTCCGATGTACCTACTGTTGCAGCGCTTGCCAGGATCTGGGGCATGCATTAGGGACCTCGGCACCTGTTTACCGAGCAAGGATTAGCAAGCGCTGATTCTCGTCGAACCTTCTGGCCTGGGGTGCTTTGCTTGTCAGATTCTAGTGCGGCTGATGATTAGGGCGCTTGTGGAGTCGTACGGCTTATGTACGGAGATCCCTTCTCCGCTTCACCTCTCTCTCTCTCAGAGGGCACGTACAGCCGCAGGCCATCCCACTCATTTAGCACAACGTTACATAAGACTGTCTCTAACGCCATGGCTGATCCGCTTGGCACCGTGCTCCAGGTGGTCGAAGTGGTTGGCAAAGTCGTCGAGATCTACAAGAAGATACAGGATGCTCCCGAGAAGATTCGCCGCATCGGGAAGCGGATGACGAGGTTGAACTCGATACTACGCAACTTGGAGGGCTTGTTACGTGCGGAAGAGAAGCGTTCCCTAGCCCGGCTCGGTCCGGACATGACCGATGACCTCCTCGGCGTCATCAAGGATATCCGCACGGAGAGCGAGGAAGTAAAGGCCCTGTTCGTCAAATGGGACCAGGACATCGGCCCATGGGGCATGCAGTTTCGGTTCAAAAAAGCCGCGCAGGCATACTTCGCCCTGGGGAGCAGCTCCGACAAATTGGAAGCGCTTGGCGATCGCATCGAGGAGCACCGGGAGGATCTGAGGGATCTCTTGCAGGTGATGATGGGTTCTGGTATCAACCAGCTGCTTATTGGAGGCCAGGGCCCCGGCGCCGTCAGACAACCCTCACCCTCACCCTCACCCGGGCCTCCTCGAGCGGACTATAGAATCATCTTCGTTGACCCTTACAACGTCGCCCGGAGTGTCGTCGCAGAAGCGTACACGAGTCTGCTCCGTGAGTGGACTCTTCGTACTGGAGGCCACTGGAGAGTCAAGACGGTTCACTCGGCCGGGTTCTTTGTTCGAAGCCGCAGCGAAGCTGTCGATACGATCAACGCCATGCAGGTCCTGTACCCGAGCTACCGGCTGGACCTCAAAAATGGCAACTCACCGCCACTGCCGACGTCTCTTGCCGCGTTATTTGACAACAAAATGTTCAACTACGCATACAAGCAAGATATCAAGAAAGAAATTGAGTCCAGACGATCTCGTGGCCTAGCCAAGACCATCTTCAAGACGTATGACTACATCCTGGTCTTCACGGACCGGGAAGAAGACAACCTGATACGGGTGCGGAAGCTCCTTATCGACAGCAACGGCAGAGAAGCCGCCACTGCGAGAAGGAAGGGAAAGGTTCTGCACCTGGGCAAGTATCTGACGTCGGGAGACTCGACACGAAAGGAGATTGTGGCACCAAAGAAGGATGACGACCGAGAACAATGGAACGCAAAGGTTGGACAGATCAAGATTGCTATCAAGGGTTTCCTCAAAGGGGAGTTGGATTGGAAGCAGCCACCCCCAGGCGCAAGCCAAGGTTGATCTGAGGACTGAGGGCCCCAGCCGATGTCATCACTTAAGTTTCATTTGACAAAAATCTTGCATAAAAAGACAAGGGCGGGGATTGCTGTGACGTTCTTGTCAACATTGAGGTTGTTTTCCATTGCATGAACTCAGATGTCATGAGAGGACGATGAGTACAAGATTTTCTTCTCCTTGTCGCACGTCTGACCTAAAGAATCACGACTCCAGTGCCGGTATTGAATCATCAAGCAGAGCGTCACAATTACCTGCCTCGGTATCTGGAACATGTCTGCATAGTTGTGAAGCATAGCGGTTATAGAGGAGTCCCAATCAGGTTCGCTAGAATTGGAAGACGTATGAGAATGATTTTAAGGCGGTTACGGGTGCTCAGAGCACTTCTTTGGCGCTGATGCGTTGAGACCTGCCGACGGGGGTGTCCCTTCAACGCCTTTCCCCCGCATTGTGACCAGCACACTTATTTCCGCCGTTGTAGATTGAACGTCCCGTTGTAGGGATTTAACTAACTTTCCAGAGTCGCAGTCTCGGACTAGGTTTACCTGTGACGAGATGGCGAGTAATTGACGATTCCACTTGAACGAGAAACATGACTATGAATACGGTGTACGGAGAGAATCATAAACCCGAATTTCTGACGTGTATATCAGTCAGCGCCGCTTGCATAAGACTTGGAGAAGCTGCATGGCTAATTGATCGGGCCCGGCACCTATTAGAGTGACCGGTTGGGTGGCCTCCTCCGCACCGTGGCTTCTCCATCTTGACGTGCGGCCAAGCTTCACGAGGTCACAAGCCCCCACAGCTTGGTGAAACGCATTGACTGGGTGACGACCAAACGGGGAACAACTATCTCCCAAGTACGACTGTAGGAACCTAGATAAGCTTCACTTCCCCTCTGATCCCCAATTTGTAGCCTGCCACGACGGCCACAATCCGACGTTGGTCTTCAGAGAATTTACATTTGTAAGGAAATTGCATCTGAGAAGTGCGACATGGCGTCAACAAATATTCCCTTGATGCTTGGGCAGAACCTCCCCGGCTGGGCTTTTGCGGCATTCATAGCCACAGTAATTATTGTTGTCCATCGGCTGGGCTCTCAGTCACAGATCACCAAATTCCCCCTACTAGGCAAGGAATATGGAAACAGGCGTAAACGCGCGGAGGCGTTCTTGTTTCAACCCGTAAAGCTGTATGAGGAAGGCTATCGGCGTTTCAAGAACCAGGTGTATCGAATGACGATGCCTGATGGTTGGTAGAATCTTACAAATTTTCTACTACGTCTTTACAGAGAAGCATACTGACCAGTCTGCTAATTTTCTTGCGATACAGGCGATCACCTCATCGTGCCGAATGCATACCTAGATGAGTTGAGACAACGCTCCGATGACGAGATCGATGTCTTGAAAGCATTCACAGATGTACGATGCCCTTACATTCCGACCTTTCCTGTCGTCAACTAATGCATTGCTCCCTAGACATTCGCAAATGATCACATCAAGTTATTCCCACCTAAGGACAGGACAGAAGTGGCCAACAGCGTTGTCAAGGTTGAACTGACCAGAAGTCTAAGTGAGACAGCATAGACGGGAACATGCACCGTAAACGCACCTATCCTAACTAATGGATATTTCAGGCCGATTAAATCCGAGGCTATCAGCACAGGTTGAAAACACCATCAACTCAGAGATTCCACCCTGCAACGACTGGACACCACTCACAATCTTTCCCATACTACTGCGGGTCGTGGCGATCGTCTCGGGCGATATCTTCGTCGGGCCGGACTACTGCCGCCACGAGGTCTACCTAGCCTCGGCGATCGACTTCACAAACGACATCACCGCCGGCGCGGCGCAGATCAAGCGGTGGCCCAAGTTCATGAGATCGCTCGTCGTGAAGCTCAAGCTTGCGCCCGCAGTCACACGAGGCCAAGAGCACAGGCGACGGATGAGAGAGTTCCTGGAGCCCATGGTCGCGAAGAGGCGGCAGCTCATGAGGGAGGGCAACCCTGTGCCGGATGACTTACTGCAGTGGATGGTAGAAAAGACAGCTGAGCACGGCATCACTGACGTCGGACATCTGACCGACATGCAGCTCCTGCTTACCTTGGCCGCGATCCATACCACGACCCTGGCTGCGACTGGGATGTTGTATGACCTTGCCGTGCGTCCCGAGGTGGTGCAGGATATCCGCAAAGAGATCGCGTCCGTTTTAAAGGAAACGGATGGTGTCATGACGTCGCAGGCGCTGTTCAATATGAAGCTTCTGGACAGTTTCATGCGAGAGAGCCAACGGTTCAGCCCGCCCTTTGTTGGTAAGTCTACCTCGACACTGACAAGGACGGATCAAAATCACGTCGAGAGACTGACATTAGCAGACTCCTTCCGCCGCTACGTCTACAAGCCCATAACCCTCAAGGACGGAACCCACATCCCAGCAGGGGCATACATCGAGACGCCCAGCCTCGCGGTGCTGCACGACCCGGCCCACTACCCGGAGCCGGAGGTCTTCAACCCGTACCGGTTCTACGACCTGCGCACCAAGGAGAGCGAGACGCCCGACCCCAACGGCTTCCGCACGCGCGAGTCGTACCAGTTCGTCAGCGTCACCAAGGAGAACACGAGCTTCGGCTTCGGCAAGCACGCGTGCCCGGGCAGGTTCTTCGCCGCCAACGAGATCAAGCTCATCATGGCGCGGATCCTGCTGCAGTTCGACGTGAGGTTCCCCGAGGGGGTCAAGGAGAGGTATCCTAATTTCTATGCCGGGAGTGTGAGCGGGCCGGATCCCACTGGTGTGGTTGAGTTTAGGCGGATCGAGGTGTGACGGTCAAGTCGTTGATGGAATACACTCAGTTTGGGTTGGGGGTGTTTTGGTAGATCCGAGGCATACACTCATTATTAGATATTCAGTGACACTTCTTCCTACTGGTACCAAATACATCAGACCAGGACAAGCATCAGACCTACTGACACAGCTAATGCCAACAAGGACGAACTCTGGAGGGCGTGTGCACCATTGCCACTGCCCTCTCCATCTCCTGGCCCGTTACCACTTCCGCCGCTGCCCTCTCCCCCGCCCGTGCTACTCACACCCCCGAAGGCAATCTTGAACACCCAAGCATACTCATCCGCATTCCTCACGTCCTCACTGATAGTCAACGTCAATTTACCGTCAGAGAGCTCGCTCGGGACAACAGTGCCAGATGCATTGCCGCCGATGACAGTCACCTCGTCGCCCTCGACGTAGGGCACGGGCGATGTGAGGACAAGGGTGTCGTTTGGCGCGTAGAGGGTGCTGATATAGAAGGCGTCGGGGGTCTGGGTGAACCGCACGGTGTCGCCCTCCTCCGGCGTGATGGACCAGTACGTTGTGTTGAAGATGGCCTCGGCGTGGGACTTGATCCAGACGCCTGCTGCCCGAAGGTTCCTCTGTTCAATGTCGACAATGACTCCTGAATATCGTGTTAGCAGGTCCATCTTCGTCGCATGGGAGGGCCCCATGATTGCTTACCTTCGGCAGTGGGTCCCACATCGAGGAGGAAATTCCCGTTCTTGCTGACAATGTCCACCAGACTCGTCACAATTCCCTGGGCTGTCAGGTACTTGTCGTCGGGCGTCGCCCTATTGTACCCATAGCTAAAAGGGTCCATACCCAGGCTCGACTCCCACTTCCGTATCTGCACCGACTCGTACTTCGCATACTCAGGTGTATCAAAGTCACCGGGCGTGCCACACCGGTTGTTGGTCAAGACCTGCTTGCCCTGCCTAGCCGCAGCATTAAAGTACTCAGCAGCAAACTGCGCCGTCAGGTTCGGGCCGCCGATATCACACCACATGATCTCAGTGCCCATATCCGCCAGCGTGCGCATCTCAGGCAAGATCTTGTCAGAGACATAGTCGGCGACGGGCACATAGCCCGTGTACGGCAGCGTATCGTTCGTGTACGGGTTCGTGGCGTTCCCACCGGGCCAGCTGGCGAAGCCGAGGGCGCGGTAATCCGGGTGGAACCACTCGGGCAGGCTGTAGTACGTGGCCCTGTGCAGCTGCGGCTGGTGCTCCTCCGCGGCGTCGAAGATCTCCTGGAGCAGGTTGCGGTGGGGGAACTGCGCGACGCTCGTGCGCTCCGTGACGTTGGCCGGCAGGTCGAAGATGGCGTAGCCGTCGTGGTGCTTGGACACCTGGACAAAGTAGGCCGCGCCGGCGTCCGCGAACAGGTCGACCCACTCCTTGGGGTCGAACTGCGAGGCCGTGAAGTTGGCGATGAAGTCGTCGTAGACCACGTCTGGGCCGTACGTCTCGAGGTGGTACTCGTACGTCCGGTCGCGGGTGCTGTTGGGGCCTGAGTTCATCCACCACCAGTACCACTCGGCGTAGGACTCGTTGTCGCCTGAGTTGCCCCAGCCGGGGACGGCGTACACGCCCCAGTGGATGAAGATGCCGTATTTTGCGTTGTTGAACCAAGGAGGGGACTCGTGTGCGTAGATGCTCTCGTAAGTTGGCTCGAACTCACGAATTCCGTACGTGGCATTGAACGTGTAGTTTGTTGAAACGCCTGTCCCTGAGATGACCAAGGTGGCAGTACCATCAGTCCCTTCTGCCACGCCGTCCGCATTCACAACGCCAATCTGAATACGAGCCTGATCTCCGGGCCGAAGTCGGTTGATGTATCCTGGCTGGACCGTCTGCACACCGTCCGATTCGATTGACACGGTGACGCTCTGGTTGGCCAGCACCCAATCGGTACCAACATTGTTGATAATGGCCTCGAAGATCTGGGTCTTGTTAGTACCCTCGACCCACGTGTTGGTGCTCCGCGCCAGCTCGACATTCAAGCTCAGTCCATCGGCGTCCGTCGGGATCAACGACACCGCGAAGATGTGCAGCCTCGTCGACTCCGCGGCGCCGCCTGGACCATTTGCAGCCCCCGAAGACACATTCGGGAGTTGCAGGCTCGTTAGCTCCTTTGAGCTGTCCAGCCAGGTGATGCTTCGGAAGATCATGGACCGGTTGTAGTTCGCCGTCTCGTTCGTGAGATGGTAAGGGAAGATGATGTCTCCTCCATAAGGGTACGGCCATGCCCAGAACGGGTCAACCAGCACTGCACTACTTGTCGTTGAGCCGTCCGCGTACGTGGCATTGACAAAGCCGGTGGCGATGGCGCTCTCCGCTGCAGCGAGCATGTGCACGCCGATATAGCGGCCGCTCGTGATGTTGAGCGTCTGCCCCTGGGCGAGAACATTGTCGCTGCCGTTGTTTTCCTGGTACTGTGGGAAGATGAAGTCCACGCCTCCGTAGGTGAATTCCTCGGCTGGGAGAAATTCTGCCGGGTAGCTGGAGCCGGTGCCGTCGAAGTCGGCGTCGTTGGGGCTGTTCCCGAACCCTCTGTTATTGCGGAGGCTCGCAATGTCAATTGGCAAGGATGGGATGCTGCCACCGACCCCGGGGCTGTTCTTGGGGTTGACGACGAGAGACGCGTCGAGGTCTTGGCCTAGGACAATACTGAGCCCAGCGGCGGCAGCTATGGTAGATATTGAGCCCCTCATCTTGGTCATGTCAAGGCACGCCCGTCAATCCGGCAGCAGGTCGTCGATTTGGTGCGGGTTGGGGGACGTCACGGAGGATAATCTCGCCCTTTTATACCTCACATCTCCATATAGCGAGTCGTGCGGTCCATCGTGAACCAACCCCTCGCGTATGCAGGAAAGCAACCTATCTGTTATTCGACCCGTCGGGAAAATGCTGATCGCCCGCATCGCGAACAAAAACACACGCAACGTTCCTCGTTATGATGGCACGGATGGCGGGCTGGTAGGGATTGGGCCTTCTCCTCAGTAGCAATCATCTCCGCATCCGTCCTGGCGCTGAGGAACCTTGCTGCTGTGGTGTTGTTGGTGCGGGGAAACCTCCGCTTTGGAGGCAGTGGGAAGCAGAGTTCGGATGTTATTATCCCATGTTAATCTGATCTGATCTACCCGATGCTAGAAAACATGTTCCATGACTGGCCTCTTTCTTGAGTGAGAAGGATTGTTTCGGATTCTTGAGTGAGAAGGATTGTTTCAGATAGGAAAAGTTTCAGAGCGGACAGAACAAGCATGGATATGCAACAAACCCTAACAGTGAACTTGAATCACTATTATACTATCCGGTACAATACGACGCTCGCTAAAGATTAATACATTACGCATACTGCTACCAACATCCCTCCCAACTCTGCACCCTTCCGCAATGTTCGTGGTCGAATCACACCCGGAAAGCTTTCTTCACGGCCGCAAGTGTCCGATCCTGTGCCCGCGCCGAGCTCTCCCCATCGTACACGTCCAAGTCCCGCTCCGCAAACCCGGGCTCAGCATCGTACTTGTAGCACGGATAAGCCATGTCGAGCTCCTCTCCCTTCCCCGGTGCGTCCTTGAGGTCGTGACGGACCACTTTGCGCTTCCCCTCGACTCCAGCCAGCTGGCTGTGGTGCACCTCGCCGACCTCGTCTCCCGCGAGGTGAACGACGACTTCCATGGTGGATGGGAATGCCGCGCGTGGGTCAGGGATGATGTTTGGGTAGTATGCAACGAGGCAGCCCAATTTATTCTCGTGGTTGTTGTCTATAATATGAAAGTGTTCTAGGCAGGCCCCTGCGGCGTCGCCGAATGCTGGAACAACTCGTCAGCTGCTGGACAGGCAAATGAATGGGCGTAGCAGACTAAACGAAAGGCCTTCAGGGTGAAGCTGTGGTATCACGTCTATGATCCAGTAGCTTCCTTATTGCAGAACTTACCGATTATTCCGAAGGTCTCACCCAGCTCAAGTGGGTTCCTGAAGAGCGACTCCAACTTTCTCGTGTATGAGGCGCCACCCTTGCCCATGGAGAAGTAGTCGACTGTGAAGCCTGCATTTTTCCAGTCCGACAGTATTGAAGCATCAAAGTCGTCGCTCTCGGCGGTAAAATACAGTCTCGGCGGGGCGTGGAAGGTTTTCCGGAAGTCGTGGGACAGGAAGCCCGGGTCGCGGATGTTTGTGCCGTGCTGAGAGACCAGCACGGCGTTGCGCTGCCCCGTCTCCCCCCTGTTGGCCAACACGGTGTTGGTGAGATTAGTGGCGATATTGGTGAGATCTGAATTCATATTCGAAAATTGGTATCACGGAATTGAGGATATCGTGTGTGTCTGAAATTCTTAATTTCCAAAACCAAGGTCAGGGACGGGTTACTTTCCATGAGCGCAACTCTCACCATGCATGACATCACACCCTGTAGACGCATGACATCAATGGCTGACCCACTTTCGCTGCTTGGGGTCGTCAGCACACATGTGCAAGCACCGACAGCACTCTCATGCTGCAATTTGTACCACCACAGTAGGGTTGTTTTCTTACGTGAAAGACTTGTTATTCGATTAACTTTCACTGATCTTGCTTGTGATAGACTCGCTAAATTCCGTATGAACCTGCCAGCTGCGAACTTAAAAATCTGCACCGTCTCCAACATTTTCACCACCTGCGCATCTTGATCTATTCTAGAGCGGCAATGCTGTATAAATTCCGGAGACCCGAAGACGAATCTGCCTAGCGTTTCTTTCGATGGCCAAATGCCCGTGATCCGTTGCAGAGCTCGTTGCAGAGCTTGGTGCAGAGCTCGTTGCACGCCTGCTCTGATGGCTCCACGATCTCTACTTCAGCTCGGTGAGTCTCGGTGAATGGTATCTGTATATAAGTGTGGTACAATAGTAGCGTGAAGCGTGAATTGCCCCACTATGAATGATTAAAATTGTACCAGTATGGACTGACGCTTGTAGGTACGATCTCAAGGATTTGTTGGGAAGTTTCCTCAGCGAACTCTCTCCCCTCAAGCGTCAGACATCATTCAGATTTGTCCTGGCGGAACAAGTGACACTGCTGTGCAGTCTGCATCGTTTTCTCTGATATGTTCCCGGTTCCAGGGGTTTATTCGAAATTTCAAATGAGACCTGGGAGATGTCCGATTCTGCGACATAGAAGGTTCTTAAGTACTCTTGTGTACGACAGTCAAGTAAGCTCGAGTGCATCTCACAGATCCCCCGCCTTAAGTGAGCAGTATGGTCTCCCGTCTCTGCCTTGGCAGTTATGCACATAGTTTTGTCACTCCCAATCGTCCGGAAGTGCAATGTTGAGATGCAGACCGATCCGCTGTCTCTTCTCCATATTTCGTGTATGTGATCCCTCCTAAATAATGTTAATGGAACTTGTCACTTTCATCTTTTGATCCAATGATCTGTCTCTCTTAATCGGTGAAAGCCTGTCCGATATCCGACAGAACAATCTCTACCGAACTTACACCAGTGGGCGGGAAGTCTGACGTCCGGGCAGAAAGAGGAGCCCTTAGTGGGTCATTTGCATAGGCGGTGGGATCCTACGACCAGGAAGGTCTTGTTGGGTCGAATGAAACAAGTGCCGCACGCGAGGGGAGTACTCTACTTTTCGGACAGTCGATCAGCATCTCGTAGTCCGTATGCCAGACTCCATCTGTCTAAATAGGCTGACAAGAGGGCCATCTTGCGTGCATCGCGTGGTCTAGACCGGGGCCCAGCCCCAGGTCCCCTTTGGCTGTCATGCTGGCAGGAAGCAAAAACAGCCGCCAAGCAAGCCTTCCCGGTAAGACCTGAATTGACAGCGTCGCATCGTGGATGCGGCTCAGCATCAAGTTCGCGGTGCTTCTTCCGCTTTGAGAGTAGGCCTTGGCTAGCGTTTTATTCCGACTGATCCCCTACTGGATTGGTAAAAACCGATCTTGCCATGTGGCAGGGTAGAATGAGACAGCTGTTATCAGCCCACAATTACATCCCAGGCACCGTCAATCCTACGTCTAGCTCACCGAGGGATCCACATGGAGCCCACACCCACCCAGCAAAACACATACTTTGTCGCCTATGAGACAGCTTCAAACGCTGCAGCCAGCAATAATCCCCTAGCGGCGGGCGCTCGATGGGTCCGGGGGTCCTCGCCGGACCGAGGCATGCATATGTTGTGGAAGTCAGGCGATTAGGGGTCACCAGCTTTTAAAGCTGCTCTGGGGACGACGCCTTCGGCCTCCTCAGTCCTCAGGTCCTCATCCGACAAGCCTCAGGCCAGCCCCAAGACACATACACCAAATCCCAGCTACCCGAAGAGACCGCAAAGATGGCGCCCGTCAGCAACAAGTCCTTGATCTTCAAGAGCATCCCTACGGGGATGATCAAGGCCAACGTGGACTTGGCCCTCGAGGACAAGCCTCTGGAGCTCACGGTGCCGCCCAAGGGTATGGTTGTCAAGACGCTGGTGCTCGGCTTCGACCCTCACATGCGCGACCGTATGAAGGGTCCCACATTTGAGAGTTACGTCCCGGGTTACGTCCTCGAGGAGCCCATCCAGGGTTTCACTGTGGGCCAGGTCGTCAAGAGCGACAGTGACAAGTACAAGGAGGGCGATCTCATTGCCGGTGTGCTTCCTTTCACCGAGTACAACATCGTGCCAGTGGAGGTCAGTGTGCCCTTCCCGAACTCGAAGTCCCTCATAGCACACGTAGACTAATATGATATCGCAGTACATCGATTACATGTCTATGGCTTCTCCTATGATATGGAAGGTGGAAAACAAGCACAACATCGACCTGGGCAACTGGGTTGGTGCCCTGGGGCTGGCGGGCCAGACAGCCTGGAACTCCTTCTACGGACTCGTCAAGCCCAAGAAGGGTGAGACCATCTGGGTCAACGCCGCCTCGTCCACAGTGGGCGAGATCGTCGTGCAGCTGGCCAAGAAGGAGGGCATGCGCGTCATCGGCAGCGTCAGCACGGACGAGAAGGCCGAGTACGTCAAGTCGCTGGGCGCCGACGAGTGCTTTGTCTATACCAAGGAGACCTGCGACGCCGCGCTCAAGCGCCTCGCGCCCGAAGGGCTCGACGTCGTCTACGAGAACGTGGGAGGCGACCACTTCCAGGCGGCCCTGACAAACATGAAGTGGTTCGGCCGCATCATCGTCTGCGGCATGGTCTCCGAGTACAACAAGCCGCCCTCGGAGCAGTTCGGCGTGACCAACCTCGCCGAGATCTTCCGCCGCCGCATCAACATCCAGGGCTTCGTCTTCTGGGACCACAACATCTACACCGACAACATTGGCAAGTTCTGGGAGCTCATGCCCCAGTGGATCGCCGACGGCTCCGTCAAGGCCCGCGCTTCCAAGTTCGAGGGCATCGAGTCGGCCCAGGAGGCGTTCCTGTCGCTCTTTAATGGCAAGACCTTCGGCAAGGCCACCGTCAAGATTGCTGAGCCTTCGACATAAGGAGTCTATCGAATTAGGTCTATGGGTTCTGCCTGGATATCTAAGGAGGGAAAGTAAAACAAAATAGTAAACAAAAGCGTTCCTCGACAATATCTCCCCTGTTATCTATGTTATTTTTTATGTTTGTGGCTGATCTGATCGGTGACAACCTGTCGAATTCGTGTGTAATGAGAGTGGCTGGCTGTCATTGTGATCGGGAGTCCATCTCTATTGCAGCACTGCCTCGGGCGGTGTCTCATCCGTGGCATTTGCAGTGTGGAGAGCCGACGACTGGCAGGCTGTCCCAACGCAGCACGAGATCAGGCCACTCTGGCAAGCGCCAAAGCTGTTGGCGTCGTGGTCGTTGGGGAACGTGTAAGCTTCACCCTCGCACGGCGCAAAAAAAGCCTTGGCAGAAGTCGCCGCCATGTCGGCTCGGAGAGGGTTGGCAGCGGCATTGGCTGCATCGTGAACCTCGCGGGCCTTGATGTTGAAGAGGTCCTTCTTGCAGCCTGCCACCCAGTTTCCGTCGCATTCGCACGTGATGGGGACGCTGAAGCCATTGACAAGGGAGATGTCGACGCCTGCGATGGCGAAGTCCCATGCATCAGAGCTGAGACATGTGAGCATTGGATCGGGGGCATTGAATCACACATCGCTTGATTCCGGCAGGGATTAGTGGGCTTACAGAACGAACGAGGCCTCGAGCAGAGTCTCGTCCCCATCGATGGACATGTTGCCCCTGTTCATGGCAACATTGCCGGCCCAACCTGTTGGCACGGCAAATGTGGCAGTTGTCCCGTTGGGCACAATTCCAGGCTCGATAGGACCACCGACAGGTGTTGGGCTGCCTGGGTTACTGGTGTGGGCGGTTGTGATTGCTTCTCCTGTTACTGCTGTCAGCGTTTTGATTCACACTGGGGCGGCTCATCTTGGACAAGCACGTAAGAAACGTGGCTCTGGTCGTCACTTACCGTACGAATTGATGATCTCGATCGTCAGATGGTCTGGAGGCTGGGCCATCCGTCCCTGCAAATGTTCGTTGCTCTGGGAGGCCTGAACCGCTTTGGCGGGGACAGGTCCATCGTCAGAATCGCGTGCGAATGTTTGAGAGATTGGAGGCTCTGTAAATTGAGCAGTTGCGCCTGTCATCACTGGCTGAGGTGCTGCGAACACTGAGCCGGTCAGGACGGTCATATAAAGGATTAGGTTTTTCTGGTAATTGTTCATTTTGAGATATTGGCGTAATTGAGCACTTCTGTTGAACTGGGATGTGACGCGGAAGCATTTGGTGGTACGATGCAGCAGGTTCGTTTATAAAGAATTCCACGGTCTTGGAGCAACACATCCTTAAATACTTCTGCTGCCACAGATGCAAGCATCTTTCCCACATTTCTTCCGCTCGTTATTGCCGAACGGTCAGATAATACCCGTAATCAGGCTATGTACACACTCGATAGAAAGTACCGGTTGATGAATAAGAAATTCGATTATGATACTGTAGTTGCTTCGTAGCGTTCTATGCCCGCTATTATCTCATAGAAACTAGGGAGCCGATGTCTATCCCACTGAGAAAAATGGGGACGAGAATCGCATGGATCAAGGGAAATGTCTCCTTTGCATATGAATGTCACTCATAGTCATCTTGGACGTTGCCATCCCTGTACTGAAAATATCAACAGACCGTCATGCCACTAGCTTTACCGGTTTAGAACGGTTTCGAGACCACGCAAGGCGGCCCGTTCAACTTCTACGCTTGAAGCCGGAGATGATATCTCTAGGGCCATTAAAGTTGGGAGCAGTGCAAAAGAAAGGATGGCAACCAACAAATTCAGGACATGTTGATTCATTTCAGGTTGTCAAATTGATTCTAGATGTGGCAGTACCAGTGTGTCCTTCTCGTTCACATGTGGAGGCTCGGCCTCAAGCATTGACGGCGCATCTTGCTAGGCGAAGACGGCCGGAACGGACCGCACACTAGAATACTGTACCTGAACGGAATTCTGAATGACGCCCCAGACCCCTGGCAGTAGTGTCCTCTCATAGGTTGGTTGTGGCATCCTATTGAGTCAACGATGGGGCTGTCGCGTGAGCAGACAGCTTGCAGTTTCCATTTCTCTTAATCTTTCGAGTCCAGCTCATGAGCAAGTGGATGGACTGAAGAACATTTCCAAGATATATGTGATTGGTCACTTGGACTGGTGAAAAATGTCCGAACCCTGCTCAGTACGTATCTTGAAATGTTGAGAGCAGATTATGGTGTCTGATTTAACCAGCATTGAAGACTGCACACAGTGGAACATTGAACAGAACTGTTGAGAATAACGTAGGACTAAACCAGGGACCAATTATCAGCCTGAAGGACCGAGTACTTCAATCATCTAATAAGCTGTGACGCAAGAGACCATCGAGATGCAGCCGAGCGGCTTCTGAAGTTGGGCCCTGAGAGCTGATGTGCCAACGTGTCCACTGACATCATGCTTCCGGCATGCGCAGCAACTGTTCAGCTCGCGCAAAGAGCTCAGGTCCAGACCCCTGGATCTTCAAAAGCTATGGTCCTTAGTCCAAGGCGGCTCTGATACCATGAGAGAACCATCAACGGTTAGAACAGCCCGACTGCCACTAGGACCAGGACAGTAACACGTCTGAGGGGACAAGCCAGTCAATCTGGCTAGCAGAGGTGCTCTGAGTTGTACAGACCGGAGACACCTCTCCGGTCGGAGGTAAGTGCTATCGAGAACTTGTACCACCAGTAACACAAAGCGGCTCTGCTGTCTCGTCTCGTTCTCGCTGAAATTCCCGGGTACCTCGTTGCTAGCTCGGTCCGTTCGAGCAGCCTTAGCACATCTCCGTGATGAGGCGATCTGTAAGAACAAGGCAGCCAATCGTTCATTCGTTCCCGATTTGGTCGATGGTTCCCAAGATTCGACTGTCCATCAAGGCTCACACCTCAGACAGCGAGGTTGGACCTCAGATGGGTGTCATGGATGACATTCGGTTTAGCAATCAGGCGAGTCGTCCTTGACATATATTGCATGGGCGCTACCTATACGTCCGTCCAGAATCCGGCCCAAGCAGAATTCAGCCTCAAGTTAAAGGATCTGTCATGTGAAAATTGCTAAATGTCATCCAGTCTAGACAAGGTTCCCGTTACGTACTGCCCACCACTTCAAGTTGTTTACATTCACTTCAAAGAAGATTACGGCTTGTTTCTATGCTCCACAAACAGTTGAGCTTTTTCTGCGCGTAACTTTATGAATTTACCACTCACTTTGGCAGAATTCCTTCAGATAAGAACTACAAGATGAATGAGCAGTGCAGTGTTGAAATAGTCGCATGGTGGCGAAGGAGGAAGGGAGGGAAAGGTACAAGCAAGCTGTGAGCTTCTTCTCAGCCACTATGAATGGCAAAGTAAACCGAAAAGTGGATTGCGAATTAGCTGCAGTGACTGACTGGATGACAGAAAGTGGAATGGAATCAAAATCAAGTTGATAAACACGACTCTCCATTCAAGGATTGAACACGTTGCTTCGAAACTTTTTTATCTCATGGCAAGCTTGGGAAATAACCCAAGTCATTCCTCCTCTTCACCGAGCTCAAGCATGAGAGAATGTTTGTGCCTTTTTGAAAACACCGACAGAGGGTCTATGCCGGACTCCTGCCTTGCAATGTGAATCCTCGTTTCATCAATGTCCATGAACCACGCAGGTCGGCTAGTCCTCGTCATGCTTTTATTGCGAACAAGACTCTCCTGCAAAGCTTCTGAAGGTACTAGAAATACGATGGATTAGGAGGGAACATGGTGGGATTGGTCGAGGATCAGATACTGACAGTCAAAACACACTGCAGCGGTGTGGTCTCCCCTTAGCAGGACGATGCGAAACATTGCGGACTTTGAATCTACGATTAACATGAACCTGGCCTCGCTCAGCACAAGATGCCCAATAAGACGAGCACCGGGCAAGTCTCTTGTATTTCCAGCGAGATGTTAGTCATTTCATCATTTAGAGACGCCTGATTTACTCACCGTTGTAACAACAGTTGCTCTCCCCAGCGCTGGCCTGTCAAGCGTTGCAGCTGCAAAAGCTGTTTCGCAAGTTTCAAGTCTGATATTAGACTCTTGGCAACTGGTGATACGTTATTCAATGTTCAAAAGGTACATAGGATCCAGCCAGGACGTCTCACGCAAAGAATCCGCAAGTTCAAGGATGATTTCTGAAAACGCAATTGGATCGCATGGAGGTGGAGACACCTGATCCTCTTCAGTACAATTGACATCATGGATGGTGATGAATCTCGGCTTGTCGGTTATAGAGAACTTGGTATTGTATCGCACTGTCCAGACTCAGCTCAATGACGCATGAATGTTGCGATTTATCGTGAACTAACCTTGAATGGTGTATTTCTTTCCTGCACTTGACTCGATCGTAGGTTCCAAGTGCATGACAAGTATCAAGAATTGCTGCGGTAATAAGCGTTGCGATTGGTCTATGCTGCCGTGTAAGTCTGGACTATAGCCTTTGTTCAGGGTGCGGTGTTGTAGTATTTGCACAGACGACATTCTGCCAAGCACCAAGCACTTTTCTCGCGTACTGAACCTCACTCCCAGCAGCTTTCTAGCATATTTGGCCGAATGACTGGCATCATTTAGTCGAACTCGTGGGTGGGGGTTATGGGGAAACTTACGATTTCATATGAAGTACAGATGTAGTATTTTTGCCGGATGAGATGAAAGTGTTGCCGACTTCGCTTGCCTCTGACCGTGTGGCTTGGAACAAAGCTAGTCGATCTGCCCATTGTTCACACATTGCAATATCTGGGCAAGGAACATGAATTTAGTTGGTGTTGATTTGATGGTGTGCAAAGTAGCCGGAGACTGGCCAGCAAGACCATCATGCATCGTTTAACACGGATGCATGGCTTCACCGCTGAAATGGCACAGTTTGAGCTTGGGTACTTACGCCTTGGGGCCAGCTGCCGAATCAACACAGAGACAGGACGACTTGACGACGGTTCTTGAAGATAAATCTGCCACACCAGATGTCCGGCACCTATAATCCTGACCAGAGTACTTATCGGTAGCACTGGATACGCGGTCAGTGATGGCGATATGAGGGGCCGGCCTCGACTTACACGTGTAGGCTGCGCATGCATGACCATGTCTGGAACAAAGACATTTAAAAACACCGCCAGATTTCGTAGATTCACTTTCTGTATCGAAGAGTGAGAGACTTTGTAATGTCGCTTCTGGACACAGTAGGTACTCCTTGCCATTCCCAGATTGATCTTCACGAAAGAGCTGGAAGCTAAATGACTCGCTGTGGAGACTCAAGTCGTGGATTGCACCGGTGATTGATGCTGTCGAGCTATCTTGGGGATTTTCCTGACTTTTCAAGTTGGCTTTCAGCCAGTCGAACATGTCCTCGAGGCTCTTACTACGGCGGGGTGTTAAAAGGTCAATCAATGTACCGCGGCCAAGGAGTGGGAAAGTATTCGAGTGTTACTGACCTGTTCGCCGTAGAGACGGCTAAGTTCAAGATTTGGGTGTGAGCAACCAGTGACTGTTTCAACCTAGAAATGTTGTCACCTTCCGCCGCCCAGAGCATGGTCATCCATTTCCGCTTGATGTCTGCAGGCCAATTTCGTCCCGACCCGGGTGAGGGGGTGGATGAAGAGTCTGATGCTCGCTCGAGGGTTGAGTACTTTGTGATGAATGCTTGGAAGTCGCCAAGCAGGTCGTTGCAGTGCGAGAGGGTCTCTGAAATAGTGGATACTGTGTTATCACGATTATCAAGAGCATCTGTTGTTTCTCTCTGGCCTGTGGATTTGTCTTCAAGACGAAATGTCTCCCCTACCAGTCGAAGAGAATTCGTCAACGAGCATAGAAGGCCATGTATTTCTTTGAACTCGTCCTGAGCACTCGTTGCACCTGGAAGAAATGCCTTTGCAATTTGGTATGCTATGTTCGACAATGCAATTGCGTCGCCGACGGAAATTGGACTCGGCAACGACATGATTGTTTAATTGGGCGAGGAAGACGCCAACCCTCAAAACCTTTTCTTTGCTCAGAATAGGTCAAGATGAGAATGCTTTCTGCGTTTGAAATCGGTCAAAAGTGACCGTTAAGGGATGGTGCATGGTGGGGATGATTGAGGCGCAGTGTTCAAGCCCGTATCGAGGCACCCGCCGTCATACCTTGCCAGGCCAGCTGAACATGCTGTGGAACCATAACTCGTAGTCAGCACTACTTCAGCTGCATGTAACAATCCAGAAGCGGAAACAGTAATTTTACAAGTCATCAATGTACTCGTTTCCCGCGCCAAGGGTTGGGGCATACTGCGGCCGACCAGTGATGTTCCAGATGTTTCCCAGCCACTGATATGTGTAAGCGTTTCGCTGCTGGGCAGCCTCATGGAAAGCCCCCACTTGGCCCCATTGCCCCAACGCAGACGGACTGAGGCAGTGCAATTTGCATTTAATCGGCGATGCATTGAAGTTGACACGTGATGCTGACGGGCCCCCACAAGGACCACCTGTTCATCTACCGGTACAGGTCCGATTCATGAGCCTCACTTGTTCACTGCTTCAGGGATCGCTTGTAGTGCTCTGCAGGTAATCCCCCCCTTCACAGCTATGACAGCACTCTTGCGCCGGCTGGCGTCCACGACAAGTCCCACGTCTTCGTCCTCCACAGCTGGCGGCTTCCATTTCAATGGACGACCCCAAAACGTCCCTTGTCCTGGCAAGATGATGGAAGCACAGGCGGGCTTCGGAGCTCCACGGTTCCTGCAATTAGAAACAATGTTCATTGATATGCAGGTCAAGGGCTTTATTTCTCATACGAGAATATTTTACAAGTTTCGAAGCACTGAGGATTCTTGGACTGCGGAGGCATCTTATTCTTTCCGACTCCCGAATGAAGCAGCAGTTATGCCCTTCAAGCTCGAGGTCGGAGATGACCATGCTATTGAAGATGAATCCAGGCCATTGAAGCGGGCTAGGAAGCTCTACAACAAAGCGGTTCGCAGCGAGACACCTGCCGCTATTCTCAGAGAAGTGGAGCCGGGCATTTTTGAAGCTAATCTTGGCCGTATACCACCCGGTGTCCAAGTAACGATGGTACTCAGAATTGCTGAGCGCATACCCTCCAACGTCAGAGGGGAGCTAATGATCAAGTATCCAGCTTTGTCGCCTTCGGCGTGGTCATCGTATCCAGAGGATACAAATGTCTCTCTCGATATCGAGATAGTCCAGGAAGACTTGATTCACACAATCTCAAGCCCCACTCACCAGAAGCTTCTTAGCATCAAAGCTGGGGTGATCGGCGCAGCCAGAGAAGCCAACCCATTTGCATCGCAACACAACTTCGAAAAATCTAGCTTTGAACGACCAAATCAGGCAACTGTCAGTTTATCAGCAAATCACAGAGCTCTTCAGAAAGACTTCGAACTGGTCATAAAAACATCAAACGAGACTCAGAGAACTGTCGCTTCACTATCCGCGACCAACAGATTCGGACATGCGGTCCTCGTGGTAACCATTCGACCATGCGACCTTTTCAACGGCGAACAAGACACCGAATGGTCCATTGATATTGAGCTGGACCATCCATGGACATGTTGCAGTTCCGATCTTCGCGAAATGAATTTTACGAGGGTCCCGCACCATGACGCAAGTTCATCACCAAGCAAATTCCAGTATATTCGGAGCCCCAAGATACTGCCGAAGATTTCGCATCGACAGAGCTATTCCGTATTCTTCTTGCTGGACTTCAGAGATGCCAATGAGTACTTTCTCGACTTAGTGTGCATCACGGCAATATCCTCTGGGGGCATCCATGCAGCGATAACCCAAAAAGTAAAGCTGGACGTGGTGAGAACGCGTACTGTAGACAGCACATTGCAAAAGCTATGCGCGAGCTCTATTCTTCGAGACGTATACAGCACACTGATGTCACATAAGCATCATAATCTCTACACAGAGGGCCGATCTCTCGGCTCTTGGAGCCTTGTCACAAGCGCTGAGCACCTGGGTCAAATGTATTCGGTGTGCAACCACTGGACCAGCAAGATTGTAGCGGATTCCATATATGATAGCGACGATGACACTGATTTTAAGGGACCTCGGCTGTATGAAGACGAATTATCCCGGCTTGCCCTCCCAACACACGGGGCCTACGCAGTCGAGCCTCTCTTCAGCATACGGTCTCCGGCCACCTTTCCCGAACTTCTTCCCAACGTTCGTCATGGGCTACCTGCCTCTGCCGTGCGGTCTACTCTGGTCGGAGAAAATGACTTCGTTGTTCAATCACAGAGTCACGAAGCGGAGGACGAAGAGCCCAAGAAGAATGTGGGCGTGTTCACAAGCCCGAAGTCTGCCCTCAGGCCCCATCGGCCGAGCGAGAGATCTTCCAAGGACAGGAAGGGCAAGCGCGTTAGCTCTACCAGCCAACTGCTCAAACGTAACAGGTCGTCGCCCAAGCCAATCAACAACCTCAGTGTTGGGAGTTCAATCCCTCCCGAGGAGAGACTCCAGGACCAACCCAACAGTATTGATATCCCTGCTTCTCTCCCAGAGGCGGGGCCCTTCAACTTCAACACGTTGCCGCAGGAGATACACTTGGACACGATGGACGCCATGGACTACTCTGACTATTCGCCGATCGACAATGCAGTTCCCATCACAGACCCTGGCTTGGACAGCTCCTCCATCACCTTCCAGGACGCATCCACAACCGACTACCAGTGGGACGATATCTACAGAGCAAACCAGGCCCAACTGCCAGCGCCAACGTTCAATAAGGAGCTCGCCATACAATTTGCGGCGTTCTCAGAGGCGGAGCTCTACAAGACACATATTACACCTCACATTTCTCCCATCGGACAGGGTAACGCGACACTACACACCCCCCACTCTCTAGCAGACGTGGACGAGAGCTTCGATAATATACCAGTAGGCATAAACGGCGGCGGGGCCGACCTCCTCCCCTTCACACCCACCACCGAGGCTAAGCCCATAACCTACGAGCCTCCACTCTTTAGCAACGAGATACCTTCGGTCGCGGCCGGCTACTCGCAGCCGAACTCGCAGGAATTCTGGGCCTTTAATTGGTCGGCCAATACCAACGGCAGCATAGAGTATCGCCGCGGTAGGCACCGTTGTATTAGCGCGTCTTGCGATACTGACAAGAAAGATATTCCGGAACGAGAATCGACTCGTATAGGCGGAAATCCACCTCCCCACACGGAGTGCCAGTCAGGCGAAATCTGGGCCCAGATAGAAGCATCACGATCTGTCAGCGGGACGTACACGCTTCACGTGGACCTCCGATACCGCATAGAAAGTCGGTTTAGTTCTGGGACTCGGCAATGGCTCGTCGAGCGTATCGCACCAAGTTTTCGCAGAGGAGACAACCGTGATCTAGAGGTTGTGGCCAATACCATGCTGGTGCTGGCCTTTGTGAAGGTCTGCATTATTGACCATTATGAGGAGGCGGAAAAGCATGTTGGGTTGATCCTGAACAGAGAGCAGCGTCAGAAGGCGATTCTCGAGGAAC
This sequence comes from Diaporthe humulicola, assembly GCA_038088545.1. Classification (NCBI taxonomy): domain Eukaryota; kingdom Fungi; phylum Ascomycota; class Sordariomycetes; order Diaporthales; family Diaporthaceae; genus Diaporthe; species Diaporthe humulicola. Next base: position 72,152 of record JBBWSL010000163.1, read on the forward strand.
TCGTATTGCGCGCGGTGAGGGATAATGATGGTGATGATGGTGAAGCATTGTTTACAGCCGTGGACCGGAAGTACGATGCTGGTCAAGTCCTGGGTGCCTGATCAGTTTGGAATCGGCAGAGGAAGTTATCACCACCTAACGAATCGCATTTCTCGCCGATTTGGGCTGAATTTCTAATTCTTTGGCACATATGCCTTAGTGACAGGCAACTAGTGCGCCTAAAAGCGAAACGAACGCTCTATGGTAGAGAATCAAGCTCTTGGTTTCCATTTCCTGCACAATTGATGCGCGACGGAATCACAATATGATTGCGAGAATCGACACACGAGGTTGGTGAGCCGTGCCATAGTTGCAAGACTACCAACCCGGTACCCTCTGTGTTTATAGAAGTTGGAAATGTGGTTTATTGAAGATTTCTCACCAGCAAATACGTGGTGCATTGGGAAGAAGGGATTTTAAACTGCGCAGGGGTGTGTAAGATTGTGGGCTATTGCCAACTGGTCTGAGTGGCGATTTGGCACTTTTTTCTCAACCAGGGGCTGTCAGATTATCCAAGCCGTTGTGTTCATCCTTCTGCGGGTCGCCTGGATGCGTACAGCATGTTCGTTTCAAAGGTTGAAAATAGGCCCATGACTGTTGGTACTGAAAAGGCCTCGTTGTGGGCCATGCCGGTGTGACCTTCCGTGGCCCGGCCCAAGACGTTGGCCACCAAGAGGAACAGCTCGTCTCCTGCGCAGCGGCGTAAGCGGACATCTTCCAATTGACCACCACGTGAAACAGATATGATGTGAGTGCGACCGCGCCGTTGGGCCTACACGGAATCGAAACACTTCTCATGTGGCTCCCATGCGGGGAACACTTGAGTGCAAGTATATAAGATGTGATCCGCCTCTGCAAGGAAAAGCAGTCACAATGGCAAGTCAAGGAATCATTAACCTTTCCCCAGAACTATTCCTTGATCCGTTATAGCGACGACTACGTGGACTTCAACGGGTCTCGATTGCATAAAGACGAGTTATCCAGGTTTAACCTTCCGACTTCCTCGCCCCACTCAGCCAGCCGGCTATGAACAAGCTACCAGAGACTTTTCAACCGCCTCCATCGCCACCAGAGAGTGATCAAGCAAGCTGGACTTCGCACGTGGCGAAGCCCGTTGACGCACCATTGATAAGGCAAAACGAGTATTTCATACCACGTGATGGCATTGACGGTGATGTCCTGGCGACGGACCTTCCTCTATACCTCGGTAATCACGCTTTACAGAGACCGGGGACATTTGAAGACAAGGAGACTGGCCGTATCATCCAGGGCTACTCCATCACAGCCTACAGGAACCTTACTTCAGCAATGCTAGCCGACATCAAAGCCGACTCCGCCAGATGGGAACAGGAAAGGGCTCAGTGTCAGAGAGCGGCAAGCCATCCCGTCTACACTACAGACCAAAAGATCAAGCAATGGCAAGGTGCCGTCTCTCCATCTGGCGGATCCATGTATGAGAACTAGGCTTATAAGTGTTTTTGACACCAACTTGGAACAAGGGGGGGGGGGGATTCACCTTTCACATCAGGTCTTACAAATGTGGTTCTTGACCTTCAACCCGACTACACCAACAGTTGCAATCGCCTGGTTACACAACCACGATCACGAGAATACTGCACATCCCACGATGATCAGAATACTGCTCTCCTAGTCTCAACTTGAAGACGAAGATCTTCTGATACGCGTGGTGAGGGAGTGGACAGAGTCTAGCGGGACACTGTGGCGTGGTTAGTCGCTCATACACTTGACTCAAGCATATCGGATGCGAGACACTTGGAAGAGATTCAGCTCCAGACTGAATGCCCACTCCTGGCTGTTTTAGGGTTGTAATTTTGAGTTCAGTGGTCATGCCAGACAACTGGTACGCCTGGAAATGAAAGGAACGCTTCGCAGACCAGAAGAAATGTTTATTGTGATTCCCTTTTATGAGGCTTGATTACTCGTACTCGACTGTAATCTCAGTTGTCCGTATGACAACAAAGTGGCCAGGGTTACCACTATGATGTATCGAGGACCCTTTGCCGCTCTGCTCATCCTCCAAGACGCTGCTTTGGCTCCAAGCATCCTGCTCGCTGTCGTCCCTCATGTCCAACTTCAGAGCACCGGCATGGTGCGGCTTACCACACAGGAAGCGTCTCTTACTAGCTTTCGGCCTATCATTCTTCATCGATACGGTATCGACAACTAATTTTTGGTCGCCGTCGTATATAGAGTCATTGAGTGTACCCGCATAGCTGTTCTTCCGGCTCCACAAGAAATCCTCAAGCTGCTGACTTAAATTTGGGTAATTGTGGCTTGGTGCTGGACGAGCGATTCTTGGGATTGATAACGAGGATTTCGGCGTTGAAACTTCTGACTTATTTGGCCCAGAAATACTGAACAACTCGGTATTGAATGTTGGATTGAGTTTCGTCGGATCAGGGTTCCATAAACTGGCAGCGAGGCCAGCTGGGGGAGCAAGGGTCGTAGTATCGCTACAGCTCATGTCTGATGTCGTCCCGCTCGCCTTCGAAGGTTCAACGGACTTTGGGCTTCCAAACCCGTTCCATTTGAACAAAGACCGACGGCCACTTCTAGAACTGTCATCCCAGAAGTCAAAGTTTGACCCTTGCGATTCAGACTGATCAGACATTCGCCGCTGGGTAAAACGTTTGAAATCTGTCAAAAGCACCCGAAGCGCTGGGATGGAGGCTGCTACGATTGTGATGGCGGGCTCGGCAGCCCCCAGGATGACAAGGCTTGCTCCTGTGTCTGCAAGCCATTAGCGGAACACTCTCAAACACGGCAGTTACGGAACCAATTGCTCTTGACATACAAGTCTCGTCAAGAAGGGAGATCTGCGGTATCTGAGAGCACTTAGCGAAAGCCGCAGCTCCAGCGCACAACCCCATGCTCATCGCAACCAGCACACCGACTTTTTCTTCACGCGCCATCCTGGTTTCCCAGATGATCCTCCATGGGAGAATTGCCATGATGACATCCATGCAGCCCGAATACGCTCCAGCAGCGATACCGAACTTGACAGCAATGTCGGGGCTCCAGCAGGTGCCGTCGGTGAATATTTCCCAGTGCTTTCGGGACGGTTGGCACTCGACCCACGAGTATAGGGCATCGCAAAACATGAGAATATTCATCGAAATCATGATGACCCAGACGAGTGCCCGCGTCTTCTCGTAGCCGGCTTGTGTCAAACGGAGCAAGGTCAGGCCGAACGATGTTTTGGACAAGACGGCGGAGAGGGTGCTAAACGTTGTGCTCAATGATCCGAGCAGTAACAGTTTCTCGCGATTGCTAAAGGCGATTTCTAGGAGATGCATACCAAAGCCGAGGCTGACGCTGAGACTCATAACGATTGAGTTGGCAAGGAGAAGAACCTTCAGAGTCGAAGTCAATAATCGACGCCCAAACGTGAACCTTTGCAGCTCTTACCCATGATAATATCAAGATCCAGTCGTCCCACCACAGATCTTTGTGTCTGTAAGACTTGCAATACAACCGCAATGTCAAGAGTAGGAAAGATACACCAGTCAGCGCCCATAGTGCAACATCAATCTCATCGCCGCGGTCGCCCAATTGAGCAGCATCTTGCGATCTCGAACCCAACTCGAATGTCGCGGGGATTGGACCGCCCAGGTCAAGCTTCATCGGGACCACTTAGGCTGGCAGAAGCCGCAAATTCTCAGGGATGCTGAAGTTTCCGAGACTCAAAGCAGTCTGTGGAAGCTCAATAGAAGTATTCGAGGTAAAAAGGCGTGCGGCCAGCCTCCCCTATTGCCACGTCCTCGTCATTCGCGTGTGTGAGAGTGGCCGGCCACATCCTCGCTCAGCCGTGTCCTGCAGGCCGCGTCCAGTTGCCACTGAATTGCGACAGCCCCTGAGTGGGAGCGAAATCGATTACCGGGTCGTTGTTTAATTGAATTTGGACACATAATATTTGATATTGAGTCGGGTCTGAAATGACAGTACCCCGGTGCAGCTGACCTGGCTGACGGATCCTGACAACGGCGCTGACGCTTGACACGGTCTTAACAGCTTGGTGCTGACAGAAAGCACGCGAAGCGGTGTCATGCCGGCCGACATGCCCCGAGCGGTTTAAAGTAATTCAAAATGAATAATAAAATGAGTGAGCCTTTTTATGTTGTTTATAGATGTCATTATTGTAACTTGTCTCCCGATGAGCGCCTGCAGATGCATGCCGTGACAACGTATTTCCATATCTCAGGCCGAGCCTGAACAAGCCGGGGCTTTCCAGGTTTCTCATAGGATATTCAATGCAAACCCATTGGCGCTGATCAATTCAAATTCGGAGTACTCAAGAGGCAGTGGGAATTGTTTGGACACTTCTGCGCGGAAATCATTCCGGAAAATTGTGCGCTGAGGGTGACCGATCGGTTTATTGGAGAAGGTGGTTGACAACATGACGCTGGTTCTGACGATAGTGGAGCTTGAAAAAGCTCAGATGGAGAAGGACCTCGTCTTAGAACTGATGGAGTTTGATCCTCGAGAGGGCCTGCAGGGGGTGTCATGATGAAGTGATGTTGGATGTAAATGCTCGGGAGTCTGAGAACTCGGCGCAGTGTCATGAGCAGCCGGCTATATCATCCAGCCTCGTCAAATTATCGAATTCCACTGTTCGACCCCGTTGGCGCAAGGCAGTCGCAGCGGTGGTGATTAGGCAGTCCGTATGGGTGACAGCGTAGATGGGCGCTAGATGCTGGGCTCTGGTAGCTGGCGAAAAGCCCGAAAGATTTTCGTCTACACGTACCAGAAAAGGAGGCCTAGCAGGATACACGCCCATGTTGGCTTTTGGTCACTTCTTCATCCACCAAAACCCAGTTGTGGGCTTGGGGCGCCCGCGAGCCGAACCGTCAACGTCGCCGCACCACAGCAATCATCTCAAACTCAGCAACGCCACCATTCTCGCCCTCGATGACATACACCTCTCCAAATCCATCTAAGCCCTGGAAGCAACTTCCAAAAACCTCCCAGTCCGCACGTGGTCCGAGCCATAACACGATCCGCAGGGACGATGGCCGCGCAGCCAGATACCGGCTGACCAGCCCCGGTTCACGAGGGTAAACGAACATCAGAGTATCTGTGGAATCAAGGAGCGGAGAGAGCTCCCATGTTCCCCTGACGGTTGCGGAGTGTTGCTCGGGGAGGTACTTATTCACTGGGGCTGCGCTCGTGGACGAACGGACTTCAACACCCTGAACAGTGAAATTAGAGGTAAAGCTTGATAGAGAGGCCAGGTGGCTCAAGAGGTGGGCTTCCAAGAGGCCACTGCCGCTGCCGACCGAGAGTATCAGGTTTTCGTTGCTGTCTGGGCCATCTGTGGTGAGGATGGTTGTGAGGGTGTGGACGAGTTTGGTGGAGATGCTGAGGCAGAAGTCTGGGTGGCGAGCCGGGGTGTCGCTGAGCTTGGGGAGGTCCATTTGTGACCGAAATGATGTGCAGGTATCGATATCTGCAGCAAAGTAGACTTATACGCAATACTTGCGTGGGAATGAATTGCAGAACATTGAATGAGGTTGAGAAAATCAGGGACGTTCGTTAAACAATCAGGGTAGGACCCTGATGGTGGCATGGCCCACCCCCACATCTGTACTTCGGTGAGGTTGGAACATGTACCATGCCCATCTCAAACGTTGGTCCCACATTGCCCTGAGAAAGTGTACACAGCATTGCTTAACAGGTTTGCAGGTAGAAATCTACATCATTGCTTGGTTCCAGTGCAAGTTGTAATCAATAGGGGTCCAATGTTTTAACCGGTCTAAGTCTGAGACCTTGTCAAGCTTGTCCCGCTCCTGGACTGCCCGTTCTCGAAAGCGGCTGGAACATAACGATGGCAACACGGCTACCATGGACCAGTCTCGGATTGATACCAGGTGGAAGCTGTGACAAAGGCACAGACAGGCTATCACACAGTCGGCACAACAACTCGCCCTCTTCTATGCCGCACGTGTTGGGCAATCAGTCCGGCCGAGTCCAGTAGACCCCGATTTGATAGAGCTGTCTGATTAGCAGAGACCAGTAACAGTTGAGTTTGTACAATGTCTCCGGATGTGATTTCCGTCAGTCTACTGACTGACAGGTGAGCAGTTCGCGGGCAATTAATCTGAGCAGCAGCTGCTGAGAAAGCTCAGAAACGGTGGATCATCATCGCGGCGGAAGGAGCTGTCGTAAAGCCGCAGGTGTCCGACAGTTCCTATCTGAGGCTTGACAGTATCTGCCAAGACGGCGAATCTGGCCAATCACAAGCTGCGCTACCACCGACGGACCCACCCCAGGCCGTCGGCCGCTGAGGTGGCTTCTTGCCGCAAAAAAGTTGCAGAGGCCAGAGTCCGGGGACCCCAATTTGCCCGGCCACTCACTGCCACAGATACCTTAACCGGCGCATCTCCATCGCCAAACCTGACCTCTGCTTCATCCTCCACCACCACCGACATCTGCCTGGTCTGCTCCCACTTCGTCGCCCTGCCCGACCCTCGCCAGTTGTATCCATCTCTTCGGTCTCCTCGTCCCCCGACAAATCATTCAAAATGGCCGGCCTAGGTCCCCAAGTGTGAGTCGCAACAGTCTTCGCCATCGCGAGCCTCGTCGCACGCGACAGCCTCCACCGAACTGCTTCTACCGCTGGGACCATCTCTTGTGCAGCACTGACATTATGCCGTTGCATGCAGAACCAACATCGTCATCATCCTGGGTATGATGCAGGTGGCCAAGAAGGTCCCCTTCGAAGATCCCAATGTGCTCAACGCCTGCCGCGGGCTGTACCTGCTCAGCAACCTGATCATCATGGGCATCTACCTGTTCATCAAGACCAAGATTGACGGAAAGAAGGGTACGTCTTCCCTAGATCCTCTCCCTCTGTCTTCATGGCTGCTGACCTCTCTCTTCCACCTCCAGACATGACCACCCTCAAGTACGTCGAGCCGGCCCCCATGGGCTCCAGCGAGGAGGGCAAGCTGGTCACGACCACGATCCACGCGTACGACATGGGCCAGCTCAAGCAGGCGTTCCGTTCGCAGCTGATGGGCATGGGCATGATGGTCGTCATGCACTTCTACTTCAAGTACACCAACCCGCTGCTGATCCAGAGCATCATCCCGCTCAAGTCGGCCTTCGAGGGCAACCTGTTCAAGATCCACGTCCTCGGCCACCCGGCCTCGGGCGACCTCAAGAGGCCCTTCAAGGCCGCCGCCGGCTTCATGTCCGGCATGCAGGGCGCCCCCGAGAGCGACAAGAAGGCCGTCGAGGCTGCCGAGCGGGCTGGCCGCGGCGGTGCCAAGGAGGAGTAAGGCGCTTCCTCCTTCTCTCTTGCTTGGTCGTCACGACGAGAAACAGTTATTGGTCCGTCATATAATAAACGGCTTTACGTGCGCATGATTGGGACATGTCGGGAGGTTTACTGAGGTGGCAGAGGGAGCAATGCGATGGTGCGGGCTTTGGGGGGAGCGATCCTTCGAAACAGACGGGGCACCAGGGAAAAAGAAACAACACAAAACACATGCATGTATAGTTGGAGTTGGGCAGCTTTCTGGATCTAACATTGGAGCTGCTCATGGACGGACGCGATAGATCATAGACGTCGCGCTTCACAATGCAGCAGCTTTTTGACTCCATTGTCTGTGTCATCTCTGTCCTCTTCCCTCTTTTGCAGCCGGCAACTCGCCACCCGCCGTGCTTGCCGAGTCGGGCGCCGCTGCCTGCCGCGCCGCAACTCATTTGTCACGCCGACTCCGTCATCGAAGACATTCGTTAATTGCTGCACTCTTTCGCGACGCAACACCATCACCAAATTCCACTTTACCAGTCTTCCCTGATTGTTGACGATACACCCAACTTACTACCACCTGCTAATCGTAATTCTCTTCCACAATCCCCACCAAAGCAGACTTGCCCAACGCCCGCATCCGGCCATGGTGCGCCCCTCGACCCCGCCACCGCAGGCGACTTCACAAGCCGTGAACGTCTCGCCTCCCACCCCAGAAGTCACGCGCAAACTGGTTGGTCGCTCACTCGAGTACACAAGACTTTCCCAAACATTCCTAACCCCAATCCGAACAGGAAGAATCCCGACTCCGCGCAAAAGACCTCCGCTCACAACGAGAAGCCGCCGCCCGCGCATCAGGAACCGAGCGACCAGTCACAAAATCATCCTCGGGCTTCGTCGACACAGAGGACGTCCACGTCGTCGCCCCGGGCAAGCGGTCACTCCGCAAGCGGCCCTACGAGTCAATCACACAGTCGCACGTCCCAGAGACCAACCGCGACGCGCGGGCGCCGGCGAAGCGGCAGGATGTCGACAATACAGACAGCTCCGTGCCGCGCGCGGCGAACAAGAAGTTTGCGCGGTTCGTGGACTACAACCTCAGCAACATGACGGACACCAAGGGCGGGTTCCTGTCGACCGAGGACGACCCGTTCAACAAGAGTCTCTCCGGGGGCGGCAGCGGTTCGGGGCCCGGGTCCGTCAACCCGGACGAGCCGCAGCGGCCGAAGCACATGACCGAGGCGGAGTGGGAGCGGATGCAGCTGCTGCGCAAGCTGCAGAGGCAGAAGGCCGGGCCGTTCGAGCCGGGGCTGAGCGCCATCGCCGACAAGGCTGAGCGGAAGAAGTGCAGGGAGTGCGGCAACTTCGAGATTGACTTTGTTTGGGAGGAGGTGTTTAACTGCTGCGTGTGCGGGGCGTGCAAGGAGAAGTTCCCGGAGAAGTACTCGCTGCTCACCAAGACGGAGTGCCGCGAGGACTACCTCATCACAGACCGTGAGCCACCCCCCAGCCCAACACCACGTAGAACTCCCTCTCTCCCAAGCAACCTGCTAACAACCGACCGAACCAGCCGAGCTCCGCGACAAGGACCTCCTCCCACACCTCTCGCGCCCGAACCCGCACAAGACGCACTGGCACGACATGATGCTCTTCCTGCGGTACCAGGTGGAGGAGTACGCCTTCGGGCAGAAGTGGGGGTCCGCCGACGCCCTCGACGCAGAGTTTGCGCGCCGCGAGGCCGCCAAGAAGAAGCGCAAGGAGGACAAGTTCCGCGACAGGCTGCTGGACCTCAAGAAGAAGACGCGGGCTGACGCGTTCCGCCGCGCGGGCGGGTCGCTGGGCGGCGGGGACGCGAGGTTCGGCGAGGCGCTGGCTGCGGGCGGCGCCGTCAAGAAGCATGTGCACGAGTGGGGGCGGGCGGTTGTTGATGAGGCTGGGATGAGCTCCAAGACTTGTGTTGGGTGTGGGATGGAGGTGGAGGAGTTTGAGCTTTGAGATTTGAAGCGGGAGGATATTACTTGGGAGTGACGGTGCTTTCCCACCAACGCGTTTGGTCTCCTGATTTAGGGACGACGTGTATTGTAAATATTCTCACACGGGGCATCCGACATACGGTGGTCCTTTCGTGACCCGCGAATATTCCCCATCAAAGCCATCAACATTACGAAGCCTTCTCCCCACGCACCACAGGCACAAACCGCACACGAAACTCAGGCTTGACATACATCCCCCAGCCCCTCGACTCCCTGTCCACATCCACCTCGTTTTTCGGCCAAGGGACGCCCTCGATGTCAAAATTCCACAAGACCTTGGCGAGGAACACCCTGCTCTGCCACCACGCGATCTCCCTGCCCGAGCACATCCTCGGGCCCTGGCTAAAAGGCTGGAAGCCCTTGCGGTTGTCGGCGGCGAACAGCGGGTCGAACAGCGGGTGGCCCTCGTCTGCGGACAGCCACCTCTCCGGGCGGAACTCCAGGGGCCGGTGGAAGTTACGGGGGTTTCTTGCTAGTGACAAGGTGCTGGACTGGCAGACGACCTGGTGTCCATGGAGGGGTTAGAAGACTTCACAAGAGGAAGTAATAGGAACCAATTTCACGTACACCTTCGGGGATATATGTCCCATCAACCACGGCCCCTGGGCTCTCGACCGGCATGCCGGTAAGAAGAGGCGGCACGAATCGAAGAGCCTCTTTAAGACAGCACGTCAGATAAGTCAGGTCCGCCGCCGCCCCCGCGGTAATCTCCTCGTAGCTCCCAAAAGCCCCCCGAATCTCACCGGTCAGATGCCCCATGACAGCCGGATTCCGCACGAGATGATACAACGTAAAATAAAGCCACAGCGACGGCGGCTCATACCCGGCGATCAGCAGCTGCCCGGCGACCTGCTCGAGGTGTCGCAGCTCCTTCCCCCGGGGCACCTCGCGGTCCGCGGGCACGAGCTGCTCGATGAAGTCGAGGTGCTCGACGGCGCCCTGGCGGCGGACGCGGCGCTCGAGCTGCTGGCGGCTGTGGGCCCTGATGTGGGAGTGGCCCGTTATCATGGCGGCGAGGTAGATGTACCTGATGGGGAGGAGGAGGGGGAAGCGCCAGGACATTTGGATTATTGTTACGGCTTTGTTCATGCGCATTAGGAGGGTGAGGTAGGGGGGGTCTTTCACTTTTGTGGGGGTTATTCTCTTCGTCGGAATGGCATGAAGTGAGGTATTGGTATCTTTGTGAGACTTACTGTCTTTTAGGGCGTTCATTTCTCGGTTGTAGGCCATGTCGGCGGAGATATCGACGGACTATAGCATTATTGGTCAGTCACATAAGCAAAGGATGACTTACACCTAGAGGAACGAGCGCGCTGTGATGTTCCTGGTCCCCATCCCTGTCATATTGGACGTAAATACTTACTATCCAGTTGATCCAAGTAGTCAGGTCGACTCCTTGGCCATCCTTGCCCACTCCGAGCGCTTCCATGTGCTTGACGAAGAGGTCCACATATTTGTGTATGGTTGGCTCTTTGGCTTTGAGCGCCCTACCACTGAAGGCCGGGGACAGCTGCTTGGCGACCTGGCGGTGTCTCACGGGGTCCCACTCCCAGATGATACCGCCATGCTCGTCGTTTCCGTGGTTGTTGATCTGAGTCTTGGGGAAACGCTCCAGTGACTTGTCATGCGAGCCGTACAGATCTGCATATTGAGACATCAGTCATGATTGCTGTGAACCGACCGGGGTTCTGGTAAGCACATACCTGCCAAAGCCTGGGGAGTGGAGAAGACGAGCTCGTTTGGAGCGACACGGACGACGTCGCCTGTGTATATATGATGACGGGTTAGATCAATGATTGCTAAAGCAATGTTCCACACGAATTGGCGCGGGACGTACCATATTTCTTCAGTGCTTGTTCCGCAACCCACGGCCATCGCCCGGTCAATCTAACTCTACTAAGCACTCATCCTAACAATTATCCGGATGGAATAACTTACGAATGATAAGCAAACCATATATCAGACACTGCCGCCAGTCTCGGTCCAGGAAACCTGGAGAGAGGGTGAAAGTGCAAGCGCCAGATTGATCGGACGGTCCAGAAGAATATGACCTAGACGCATGAGTATCAGTGAGCAATCGGTTCTATTCAGCGGCATCTACGGCCGGAGGGTTATCAGGTAAGACAAACACTTCCAAAAGCGATGCTCAGCAATACCTGAGGTGTCCACGTAAAGTCAAAGACTCCGCGGCCATTTGAGAAAGACATGACAAGGAGCAGTCACGGAACGGGAAATTTACCCCATACGATTTTGGTTACCGAGAAGAGAATAGAAATAGTAGTAGACAATGTTGTTTAGAAGTAGCCGCGTCTGGGCAAGAAGTGCTCTCTGTGTCTTCTTGCATGAGCAAGGTAATCTACGGCTGGTTGTTGGCGCTAGTTTCGTGCGACTCCTACCCACTTTACTCCGCGGGCGGACGGCTATTTCGTGTCGTTGCATCACTATATAATTGCGGTTAGAGCTTACTATTACCACTAAGAATTGCAACGTCGCTAGGTTCCCTGTCTGTGGCGCAGTTGGGGTCGCGATTCTTTCCAGCAACAGCAGGCAAGTCACCCGTCCATTCAATACTGTGATTATGTGATTCCAGGAGCCGAATGACACTAAATGTATTCCCATGGAGCCGGAAAATGATGCAGTAGGTGCTCCCAATCAACATCATAGCAACACAGGGGTAGGCGCTTCGTCGCTGGTAAGTCTGTGAAGAAGAACTTTAGTCAGAACCCACCTGAAAGTCGGACTGATCTGGTTTGAGCTGATCGAGCGAGATTTGACATTACACCACATGTCACCAGAAACTAGCAATGTAACAGACTTTGTTACACCCAGACAATTGACCAATTAGCTTCTGATGATGGAGACGAAAATGCAACTGACTTGTCTTTTCCTAGTTACCTTAAAAGATATATCTGTTTAGGTTGAGACCTCGGAAGTTGGGAAGGCAGAAGAATAGACAGACAGTGTTTCACCCTTGCGTATAGCCTGGTATATTGCAAATTCTATCCAGTTAAGGGGCCTTGTTATACCGCCCATTCTGAGTTAACTGATGATCAAATAAGGATTTGGAATCCAACAAGCTGCAGGTATAGTTCTTGGCCGCACAGAGTTTTGGTCACTTACATCAATCTCTTCTTTGCCAGCTTCCAATCTTGCGTTGTCTTCTCGTGTGATCCGTTGTCACAGGACCAGTTTAACTCAATATGATCTCCGGAGCAGGGGGTCTTTGGCTTCAAGTTGGGTTGCTGTGCCGCACGCTCACGCCATGTGGGTGTCTCATGGCCGCGGCACTTGAGGGCCTGTTTCCGAATCCTTCGAATCCTACATGAATGCAGCCAACAACACCGATGCCTATGTCACCTTTCAATCTTATCGCGTCCAGTATCAGTACCTAGGTGAAAATTGGTGTTGGTTTGCACTCGGCTGCCTTGATTTACCCCTCTCCTCGTGTTTTCACCTGTTGGTTTCCCGCCACACGCGCGTCCTCCAGGTGCCAGCGACCAAGACGTGGAGGTCGTCACAAATCTTCGAGCTCCGTCCAAAACCACCGTTCTCGCGTATCTTCACTGCTCAGAACGTGACTTCCTTCTTCCCAATTACACGAATTCATAATGGATCCCGAACTCATGGCTATTTTGGAGACAGACGCATTGCAACCGGTCAAGTCAATACTGCTGCTTGCGTTGGAGCAGTGTGAGTCAGATGACTTATTCCAGCAGCTGCTTAGCGTTGATTCCGCACTGGAGACTTTGATGGAGCCTATGAAGAAGCTGGCAGACGAACTTGACTTTCGTTATCCCACTCAGCAATTGACCGACATGGAAAAGGTTGTGGAGAAGTTTGAAAAGATCCAAAGAACTGTACGGGACAAGTTCAACTTGCGTGCTCAAGTGCTGCTCCGAGACGTCAGAGCCCGGAGTTTCCCAGACGAATTCCCAGACGAGGTGCTGCTCAATATTGTGAGCTGCTTCGAAAGCAATGTGGACGAATCCAATGTCTGTTTGGACGACGGATACCCTGTACCTTGCACCGAGAGCAGGGCTTACAAGATGAGAGCAATCCAGAATATCAGGCTCACCTGCCGCCGACTCTGTGATGTCAGCTCACACTTGCTGGTTCCCTGCATCCGTGTTTCTCCCAGCCTGTCGTCCCTCGAACACTTGAATCAAGTCGCGAGCCATCCACTAATCTCCCAGGGCTTGCGAATCTTTTGGGTGAACATGGCAGTTCTGAACACCACCTCCGCCACAGACTTTCGTCACTTCTCTCGCGATTGCTATGATAGGCTGGGCAGGATTATCCAGGATTACGAGCGGTACCCGGTCTCAGGCAGAAAGGCCGCTTTTCTCAAGATCGCCGAGAATGTTTACAATACTTTGAGACCATTCATGCCACCAAGCCCATTCGCGACACCAAGGTCTGAGCTCGATCCCGAGAACCTCGACAGCCTTGACCTACCTCAGCGCTCTCTTGCACTCCTCCTCCTGCAAGAACATACACGTATTGGGGAACTCTACCTGCAGCAAATGGAGATTCTAAGGAGTGGCCGCCTTTTGCGTGCTATTGCTGCGGCTGCGGCAAGAAGTCGATCGAATGTCTGTCTCCGTATCTCGGATTCACGGACGGATCCAGACGAATCCGACCCCTTCTGCACAGAGGAAGCCCAGTGTGCTGGTTCACTTCTGGACGTGGATTTTGACTTTGTGATCAGGTCCACTCGGATGCACGCGGGTAACAGCTGGCATACGGCCGACGTTTACCAGACCCCCAAATCCCCGTACTCGATTTTATATGAGTTACCTCTGGAAATATGTGCGGCTGGGGCCACGTTGACCGGATTCAAGATCGGCATAACCTGCCCTGTCGGTTTCCCCTGTCGTACCTTGGACATTACGCAGGAAAAGATTTCTGCTCTTGGGCGGGTCTCCAAAGACCTGAAAGCCTTCACCTTCACATCGAACGGTTGCATGGAGAGGAAAGACTTGTTCGCTTACATTCATGCCATCACGGGCCCGCGAAAGGTACCAAATCTGAACCTGGACTTGCTCTGTACGCAATACGGCCCATGGCCTCCTCTCAACCCATACGGCATTGGGCCTCTGCTTACACCAGGGACCTGGGACAGGCTGGAGACCCTAACGCTGAAGTACTACCGCATTCACCTCAACGAGTTGGAAAGGCTTTTGGGCGCTCTTAAGCCGGGAGTGAATATAATCTTCGACTCAATCATGTTGTTGAGCGGCACTTGGGCGGAAGCACTGGACTGTATCCGTTCAAAGGCCGGCCCGGGCTCGCAGATGATTTTCCGTCGTTGGCAGGAAGAGGAATACATTACACCGGAGGATATCGAGTACTATGGATGCGGCCGGGATGACGAGGCTACGGCTTACATTACAATGAGACCTGTTGAGGGTGTCCGAAATCCTTTTGCGCCAGAAGAATGAGGCGACGGTGACAATGGCGGGGCCTCGAGGTCCATGAGCGCATCATCAGAATCCAGGTGTTCACACTTGCTGCTGGGTGCTGGGGGTTCGTCGATAAAAATCTATGACGCATGGCAGACGATAACTGTCCTCTCTGTGCCTCCCCTTGAACGTAATTTCGGCAAGTAACAGCGCTTACTAGGACCATTGGAGCGCTCAAGAGTTTCCTTGTTCTTGAGCTTATTAGAAACATCAGTAGTGATTGAAAGCGTGATAATAAATTCAGACTGTACTACTATTGCTACTACTACTTGGATGTAGGCAGTGCCCCGGTAGTTGCCCAGTATACATTGTAATTGAACCCTTGCGCGTCATAGAAAGGACCCAAATTGACCGCCTTGCCATCCGCGGTTGCCGTGAACGCGAGATTAGAAGTACTGGTGCGGCGTACGGAGCTCAGATCAAGCTTTGGCGACGCAGTGAGAGCCGTGGTGCCGTAGTTACCACTCAGGATTACTGGCCCGTAGGCTACGGCAGCGATGCTCTGGTTATCAGCGGCGGGCACTGTGCGCAGCTTCATCGGCAGCTTCACAGTGACGGTGTCGCCTGACGCCCACTGGCGTTTGAGGACCGCATAGCTTCCCGCCTTTGCATCAACGCCTGCTGCTTGCCCGTTCACGGTGATTGTTGCGCCCGAAGCCCACTGCGGGATGCGGATGCGCATGGTCCAGTCTCCTGTGCCGGTCACCTGCAGCGTGCTTGTGTCGCCGACGGGGTATGTCGTCGACTGGGTAATCTTGACACTGCGCTGCTTCCAATCCAGCGTCGAGGGTGTGAAGAGGTTCACGTAGACTCCGGAAGCGTCATACCAATAGATGGAGTCCATCAGCTTGGTATTTGTCTCGACAGCTGTGCCCAGGCAACACCAGAAGGAGTCATAGTCGGTACTCCATGTGCCGCCACCCCATGCTGGGCCAACACCTCGTCGTCCGCCGGCCTTGAGAGGTGTGAAGTAGGTGATGTGACCATGGCTATCCGCTGGATTCTGGGCACCGAGAAGATGGTTCATCAACGCACGCTCATAAAAGTCGAAGTATTTGATGTTCGTTGGGTCCATGGTCCACAAGTCCCGCGTCAGCTTGAGCATGTTGTAGGTGTTGCAGTGTTCAGCGGTGTCTGTCGTCAGATATTGCGCAATTGCGTTCGGTGGACGGAAGTGCTCTGCCTGGCTATTCCCCCCAATGGCATAAGTATGAGCATTGACGGTGAAGTCCCAGGCGTTTCGTGCAATGTCCAAGTAGCGCTGGGTGGCAGTAGCCTTATATTCTCGAGCAGCACCGATCCACTTTGGCACCTGCGTATTGGCATGAAGTCCGCTCAGGCGATCCTGGTTGCTTGCGAGAGGGTCGAAGACGGCCGTATGGTCGAATCGCTGGGCTACGGTAAGCCACCGTTTGTCCCCGGTGAGCTGATAGACGTTGGCCAAGATATCGTTCATGCCGCCGAACTCGGTGCCCAACATCTTTTGCACCTGGGCAGAAGTGAGCTTCGCGGTGCGTTGATCGACCCAGCCACTGAGTGCAAGCAAGACATCCCGTGCTTTGGTGTCGCCAATGATGCGCCACGCATCGAGCAGACCAGCCATGGTCTTGTGAACGGCATAGTATGGCACATTGCCATTGCTCAGTGTCCCAGCTTCGAGTGCGTTGAACTCCGATTCGGGAAACCCGGACAGATACCCAGCATTGAACCCTGCAGCGCCGTTGTTTGCCTGGCATTTTGCCAATTCAGCCACGAAATACGTTGCGCTGTCTCGGCATGTGTTGTCGCGTAACACCGAGTAGCAATTCGCCCAGGCTGTAAGATAATGACCCTGAGCATGCGAGCGGAAAGGGAAGTCTGGCGCGTCCCATCCACCATTTGCCTGAGCGCCATTGGTCGAGAGCTTGTGCGTTGCCCGGAAGTTGTAGAGCAGCCGATCGACATTCACAGATCGGATATAGTTCAGCGTTCGATTTTGGTTGTCTGTCCAGCGGCTGCTGCTCAGCGCCACTTGACTCAGGTCGAAAGGATATGCGGAGACTCCTACCTCCGGAACGGCGATGGGTGGGATGGTTTGAGCGGTGGTCAAGATGGCCGCGGGTAGCCACCCGATTAGCAAGGAGTTGAGCAGCATGATGCAGGAGGGGATTTCAGATGTCAAGGGGATGCATAACGTGCTTGGAGCTGGCAGTGGTTCGTAACAGGGACACAAGCCTTGAACAATGTGACAATGGCATGTTAGGTATAATATATAGACTACTCGCTCACAAGACCTGGTCGCAAGAGCGACTCATCTCATCGAGGCGGGGTAATAGAATGCAACTTTCTGATGGCAAAAGGTGATTGGTGCGCATGGCCTGTTGTAGAGTCAAGCTGTGCTGTAAAGTGGGTGATCCGGGCATGTGGTATTCGGAGCATTGGAGCCAAGTCAACCTAAGCAATTCTCCGCCAAACAGGGTAGACACAATCAAAATGGGTATAATGGTCTGGGGTAGTCGCTAGCTATAGGGGCAATCAGAACTTGCCCTGCCAATTAAATTGTGTCGGTAGTGGAGAAAGCCGAGCGGTTACTACCTAGACGATCTTGTGACCAATTCGGGCCTTGGCTGCCGAATCAACCGGGATTATCATGTTTGTGTTCTCGATTTGCCAATGTACTTGACTTTCTTAGTACGACAATGAAGAGTGAGTTCAGATTTCACCCCTCAACTCTTCCTTCAAATAAGCAGCCCATCACATATAAGTACTAATTGAGGCGGTATATGACACGACAGCATCGCAGACCATCAATGAGATCCACCTCCCAGGGTCATCACCATCGCAACCCGACCTGCCAGTAATTACCAACCGCGTGCCTGACATGCCTATAGACGGAGCAGCACCGGTAGTGTCAGTCAATATGGTCTAGACAAACTCATCGAAATTTACTCTCTTTGACAGCGAACCCAGGCGTTTTCACAAGCGCCCCAATCGCTATCAATTTTGGGGCGAGAGACCTCGTGGAAACCACCCACACCCGGTATCGCGGCGTTGCAAACGCCATCCAACGCACTTAAGCTCAGGTGTGGCGAGCAATATAACAATAGGCATGCAGTTGACCCATGCTAAAATGTGAACGAGGAGCAGGTATTGATGTTGGACGGCGCGAAGTTTGGATTGGTAGTAGTAATATAATAGAAGGCGACCACCTATATATTTTGGTCTTGACTTTTACTAGTCATGGTTTAGTAACAGGTAAAACAACGAATCAGGCACTGATTGGGTCGTTTATTGCCGTTTCCCTAGATGTATTTCCCTTTTCCATCATTCACTTTCGCTTTCCAACTCTTCGTCCTTACGGCCCCTCCCTTTCAAAGTCCTGGACTTCCTCTTCCACTTTTCTTTTTTCTCGATCTTGTCTTTGCAAATTCCTTGTCCTTGGCCTTTTTCCTTCGACTTCCTGGGGCCCTCTCCCTCACTACTATCACTCGACACATTGTGAAAAGGCTTCATGATAAGAAACATTATTAATTAATTAGAATTTAAAGACTTTATAGGATAATTAGATTTCAGAAAAAAGATACTTATAAATAATACAGGACTATTTCCAAATTTGAGTACTGGATTAAGCCTATTGTGATGGCTTGCCCATTGCTGCCGGCACGACCCCATAGTCTAGCAAAAGACCAGCAATAAACGATCATCCGCTTTTTGTTAGCAATGTTTATAACCGTACCGTCACACCTATAGAAAACTAGAGGTGGGCCGATGTAAAATAGAGGTAGGTTGACGCTAGCTGCCTGCGGCCGTACAACCGACATGCAAAGTTCCTCAGGCCTGACGCCAAGTGGACTCCAATCAATGTCCGGCCAAGGTGTGTCAGCCGTCAGCTGAGCCGCCCGCCTGCAGGTTGCAAAGCCCACCAATTGTGACCCTTTCGGCGCTATCTTTCTGCGGGGTCCGACTGTTAAAATGCCTTGTTACTTGATGGTGACCTTCGGGGACTCGATTTGTTCTAACTGTGGCATTCGCCAATGCGCTCATTTCAGCTGTGCACGCCCTCGGCCCCAACCAGGCACAAGTAGAGATACTGATAAAGGATGGCCAATCGTGAATTCTTTTATTTCTACACACCAACATGGGATTGTCCCCCAGACGGCCCTGTCAAACTGGGTAATGTCATCACGTCGGTCAAGAGGCCGCATCGCCCACTCTCTTCGTCTCCACCGCTTGAATCATCCGACGTGTTCAGAACGACCAAGAAGACTGTCCAGTACACCAAAGAGAAGTTTCGAAGTGGAAAGTTCTCTATACTAACGAAGTTTCTGAGTGTTCTTGGGCTCGGAATCGATGTCAGCGCCGAAAGGGCACATAGGTAAGGGCTCCCCAAGCCAACTAGTCTTTTATGCCTACACTTGCGGCCCTGTTCGGTATCTTATTCGCGATCTCATCATAGCAATGAGGAGACCTTCATCTTCAAGACACTCGAGACCAGCGAATTCATCCCTACATCGGCTTATCTCCAAACCTGCATCCAAGATGAAGTCGTCTCTCGCTTTCTCCAGATATCCCGGTACCGCAAGCCAATCTACGTAATCACCGGCCTCAAGGTCGTCACTGGCGCAGAAATGAAGACGCAGAAAGCCTCTACCGTGGGTGGCACTTTGGCCTTGGAGGTTGACGCCACGGTCTGGAGCGGCGGCGCTGTTCCCATTGGTGGTGGCCCTGGCGTGGAGGGGAATTCGGGCAAGAAGGCTGGCACAAGGTGGGAGGGAAGCAGTGATTTTGTGTTTGCGTTCCGGGTGAGCAGGGTTCTGGTACAGAAGAAGAAGACTGGACAGGTCCTTGACGAGGTGGAGTATCAGAAGGGGGCGATGCTAGAAAATGAGACGGGGGAACTTAAGGGATCTGAAATTGAGGTTGTGGAGGTCCAAGAGCCCACTGCAGAAACCGAGGGGTTTGACGAGGAGATGTTGATGGATGATAAGGAGGCGGTGGCGGTTGCCGTTCCGAGAGAAGATTTTTATTCCGATGAATGATGTTCCGGACGGAAAGACAGCTGAAGTTTCCTTGGATCAGCTATCTCTGGACCAGCTATTTCTGGATCATCTTGCACTCATGGTTTGGCTAAAGGCACCTGTAAATCGCCTTCTGGTCCGACAAATGAAGAACTGGAACCTTGGTCACCATTTATACGCCTTTAAGTGTATGCCTTCGACCAGGTCGAGACACGACTGGCGCGCCCAGCTTTGTAGTGCAGCTGAGTGTGGACTTTGGTGCTCGTGGCTTTCGCTTGCTCAGTGTGACATTCAATGGAATGCTATGTATCATTGTAGTGTCTTCAGAACTTCGTGCTTGACCCATTCTAGCTCCTCGCCAAACAAGGTCTGCTTGTGTAAACTCAGTGCAACAAAATAGTAACCATCCCGCCGCGTAGGATTTGACCCCTTTTCAGCACATCTCTTCAGCAACGCCTCCATCTTGTCTTTCCTCTTCAGCTGTGCTGCCTGGTCTGCTGAAAGATGCAGCCTCGCGTACTGTAGCAGAAATGCCGCGATGCCGGCTAGGATAGGGGTGGCGTACGATGTCCCCGACCGAGTTGTGACATGACCTCGATCCGACTTTTCGCAAAGGTGTGCTGGCCACGCTGACTCGACAGACTCGCCGACCGTCGCAATGTTAATCTTTTCTGGCTCGGCGGTGGGGCTAAAGTCAGACCTGTTCCCGTTTGTGTTCGTCGAGTGGACGCAAGTGACATGTGGGCAGCTCGCAGGGTAGGCCCGACCGAGTCGGCCGCCGCTATTAGAAGCAGCGGCAAACATGAGTACGTGCTTATTATATGCATTATCGATGGCGGCTTCGAGGATTTTCTGGCCGTCAAACTCGGGAGAGGGCCATCCAAACGACATGGACACGATGTCTACATTCCATTCGTCGACAGCAAAGTTAATCGCCTGAATCCGTTAGTCTTCACCTCGAAAAGGCACAAATTGTCAATTAAATACTCACATTCGCCACGATTGCTGCGTCTGGCCTCGCGTTGTCTTTGTCCGAAATCTTGAGTATGTATATGTCTGCATCTGGAGCATAGTCCAATATCAGACTCACCGCGAAGGTACCGTGTCCGTTCAAGTCTTTGACGTTTCCGTGGGACTCGTAGTAGCAGTTTCGCTTGCCTTTTATGTTATCGTATCGACCGTAAATTAGTTCGTGGTCGCTGTCGATGCCTGTGTCCAAAATTGCAATCTTCACGGGTGAAGGCATATGGCCCTTGATTTTTGTTTCGACAAACTTCTCATAGACCTTTTCGTAATCTGACCTCCAAGCCTTGTACCTCTGGATTCTGTAGATCGGAGTCAGTAAGGATATTTCATGTGTGAACATGAATCAACGTTCTCATTGAAAGCGTTCACTGCCCTACTAGAAACTTACTCGGCGGAATAGCACCATCTGTCGCCCACTTCATCATCAAAGAATTGGGAAGCCTTGTAATTAAAATCATGACTCGCGTCGCCGCCCAGGGCTTCGGAAGAGTATGACAGTATCGACTGGCTGTGGGACTCTTGATGCATGGTCTTCCAGATCTCGGGCCCAATTGTGTGAGCTCTGATCTGGGCCGGGTCGAGAAGCAAAACGGTCGGTGACGGAGTGACCGAGGGCATGACTATTCCCTGACTGAGAAGAGCCGCATGGTCGTCTTGTTCCTGGCTCGTGATAGCCTGACCCCACTTTTCAAGGTCCATAGCTCTCGCGTAACTGTCGACATTGTCCAGAGATATCATGCTGAAGCCTCGGGTCAGATAGAGCTCCAAGTTGTGGACAACGTTCTCATAAATCCGAGACCTGAGGGTCACACTGTCGAGGACATTCCCTTCGTCATCCTCCCACAGCTCGCCATTCAAACAGTTGTCAATTGCCGCACGAATGGGATTGTCGTCCGGAATCTCGGATCGCCAGCCTTCTTTCACGACTTCATCATCCTCATTGACGATACCGTTGAACACTTGGTCTACGTCAATAATGTTGAGTCTACCGTTTGGATCATCCATCAACGGGATGTCGCGTATCTGGGCCAGCTTTCTGAACGGCATGACAAAATAAACCTCCATCAGGACCATAGCTAGATTCACCAGGGCGGGGCAGCGATGCAGCGAGTCTAGCTCGTCCGAGGTGTCGTGATCACAATCAGTACCGTCCAGGAAAGCTTGAGGATCTGGAGCTGAAGCGGCCGAATTAATCTGTAGGAGTGGTCCGGGGAGCTTGGTCTGGATGAATGGTCTCAAGGGAGTTTTGCGCGAAGTTGTTTGGAAGAACTTGATGCTTGCTGAATCCCACCCTGGCTGGAGCCAAGAAGTTCCGTCAAGGTAGAAGACCGAGTATCCGATGATGAGCGAGAGAATACGCTGGGTCTTCTCTGTGAACGCTTCCCTTCGTTCTTCTAGACATCGAGACAGGGTAATTCCCTCATCCGTCTTGTCAACTTCAGAATCACTCTTTTCGAGCCTGATCTCGAATAGCTGGCCGCTGGTGAGCTTCATGACGAGTCGCTGCCGGTCTGTAGCTTTCGTCTTGGAGATGGGCCCGCACAATCTCTCCACCTTTGCGTATCTATGAACAACGTTGGATTCGATCCTAGATGGGATGTTGTCGCCAGGCAGAACAATTGTGACGCCTTTCTCTTTGGCAGTTTGAACACAGATCTCGTGCCAGTCATTTTCCATGGAGAGAAACAGGTCGAAATTGAGATTCGAATCGGCATCGTTGTCATTTCGAAGTCTCCGCTGCCGGGCCTGCAGACTTCTGCCAGCCGGCTTCTTCTCGGCTTTCTTGTCTGGTTTTCGATATGTTCCTAGTCCCAACTTCGCACCAAATTCGTGCTGGCCTGGGCAGGAGCATTCCTTGCACCCCACCAACGCGTCAAAGACCGACTGGGCCGCTTTCCATATGGCAGAAGACGGCTGACTAGTGCCCAGGGATGATGGCTTCTCGGCATTCGTCGTGGAAGATTCTTCTGGCTGATGCTTGTCGAACCTATCTGCGCATGCTTCCAACGCTTTATCCACCTCTAGAAGCTCGTTCTCGGATTCTCCGGGTCTCAGACACCTGCCGACGAAGCCCCGTTTTGCCTCCTCATGCTGCTTCCGGATCTCTTTCCAATAAAGGTTGAGTGTACCGAGTCGTAATTGCAAGGTGCTGGTGCACGCTACAAGTTCTTGTAGGCCGCACTCGACTAGTGAGTCGAAGTGTTGAAGCGTTTGAACAACTAGTCCGCCGTCAATTCGAGATGGTATCTGTCCAGACAGAGCCTGTCGTGCACGTCGAGCGTGGTCCCGAAGTCTGATGCAATGATAACCCAGATGGCTGTAGAACACCTTGGTTTCCTCGTTTGACTCGCTAGCCCGGGCTATTTGTGCCATCTGTAGAAGCGTTTCAGACGTGTCCAGGAGCAAGTCGTTTTGCTCGCTCCCATCTTCAGGAACCAGGCCTTTGAACATCCCGCTGGCCGTCTACTGCTTCATGGGAACTTAGATCGATTTCCGCGCTGCTGCTCGTCCGAGTACTTCATCCTCTGGAATCAAGACACCGGGGTCTGCCTGCTGCAGTCTTTGCCGCGCTATCCTTGTCGAGCGAGAGGTTAGCCTGATGCTCAGGTTCCCCTGTGGTCGGGTGTGTTCATAGAATGCGGCTGAGCTGAGAGGTGGGGTAAGTGCTGCCGTTGCGGCATTTGTAATAACAATATGACATTGCTTGCTAACAGTTATCACCCTAAGACCACAACAGCGAACACGGAATGACAGGCTTGGACATCAACATTTCTCACAAAATATTAGAGAATACACACATATAACTAAGATATCACGAATCAGGGCTCGATATTGTGCCACTATGCTCGAATAGGACTGGCGTTTAGCCGCTCGGTTGCACATAAACGAGCAGGGAGCCCCCATTGTCTAAAGACGAAAATACCAGTTGATTTGCTCTATTCGATAGTCCTGCTCGGAATCGTGAAATAAGATCTTTGAGGGAGAGTCTTGGGTTCAGAACCATACTTCCTCTACGCTGCATTCCTCATTATCAGATAAGGGAAACTGTTAAGGTGTTAGCGCAGAGCCGCTGCTTACTCTGTGCATCCTAGACTTCCAAGTGAGGTTAGGACCGTCTTTCCCCTCACAATCTAGCCGTTACTACCATACCCACCCGACCCTAGCAGAACCATACATGGATGTTTGGAAACGGTCAACTCGACAGCAAAACTTCATTTCAGAAGAGACATTTCGTGTCGACAGTTTGGGGAGTCGGCCATGGCGGAGGCGGCAGTCGATAAGGGCTCAGAGCCTGAGCTGCAACGTGTGGCCGTGTCCGCGAACCAGTGTTTAGAATCGTTCCAAAAATGCCTCCTCCAGGCGTCGTCGGTCCATCCCCGAGAGCTCTCAATGGTAGAGGATCAAGTGGCGCGGTTCTCTACCTGGGCGAATGGCATTGGAGTCTTTGCTCCCGGACGCGCATCAATGGAACACCGGCTACGATACGCGCCAGAGGTGCAAAGTGTCGTTAATGGATTATTAGAGTCCTTGGACTATCGAATTCGAAGTTGTAAGCGTCGTTCGATCACAGCAATTCGTTTCATCTACATTCGCAACAACTTGATGTCGCAATGAAGCCAAGCTAACCATAGAGAGGTTCTGATGTACTCGGTGATGCTAGCACGTCTCCACGAGCGAACACTCCCATCATCTCAAATCTAGCTCTGGGTCAAACATTTGTGAGCGTGGCCACCGAGATAAGCCGTCTCAATAAGATGTCAAACGCAATTCGCAGGGCCGGCAAGGAAGGTCAGATCCTTAAGGCTATAGATTTCCGCATCCTGGACGAAGACGGGAACGACCTGGAGTCAAGTCTTCTTGTTCATTTCGAACATCACATTCGCGACCGCTTTCCAACTGCAAGCGAGGAAATCCAGAATAGACTCGCTCGAGTCATGCTCCTTAGACGCAAAAGAATCTTACACAGAAGGCACCGTTATGGCAGTACCTCGAATCGGCCACAGAAAGAAGTCGCTAAAGCCATCATTACATTACCGACTGCTCAGTCGACAATTCCCTCAGCTCAAGCTACTTCAAAACGGGACAATATTCAGCCCGCAGCCCTAGCGGCCAAGAATTCTGCTCCATCTCAGGTCAAAACCGCGACGACTTTGCTCCCAGATGCTTATAGAAAGGCCACATCAACTCCATCAGTCGTATCAGCCAGCAAGACTGTCGCGCTCGGCAGTCACGAAGTTCTTTGCTTTCCTCTCGCTCCCGGAAACATTGCCAAACGCAAGTTTGAAAGTTTGAAGCGAAAGCACGAGATTATGTTGCGTCAGGCCGACGAACAAAAACTTCCCGGCACATATGATGAGCTCCAATACCCTGGGGAAAACTTGGATGACTCCTTCGGAAGACGACTCGATGAAATTCTGAGGGCAGAACTCCAGGCAATAGGAGAGATATCCTGCCCCTACTGTCTTTCTGCTCTCCCTGCCGAACAAGTATTTAACCGGCAAAAATGGGAGTAAGCTTTCTACTCAATTCCAGTAGAGCACCGCCACCTAGGCATAGTTCTAAAGTTCTTGTTGGATTAGGGCACCACTAACTCACATCGTAGAAATCATGTCAAAAATGACCTGGACCCCTACGTGTGTCTCTTCGAGGGCTGTAATCAGCCTGATGAGCTGTATAGTCACAGTGACGGATGGCTTGCCCACTTAAATCAGCACGGCCAGCGCTGGCGCTGCTCCTCTTATCACGATCTGGATCCGTCCACCACACGCGAAGAGTACATCCAGCATCTGCGCAACGTCCACAACAGCAAGCTGAGCGACGCCCAACTACGAGTCGTAGCGAACAAGAGTATCCGCAAGGTGGCGAAGCTCTTCCAATCATGTCCGCTGTGTGGCGAAGACGAGACTCAGGTCGATGGGCTGCTGGAGGATCACATTGTCGGACACTTGAGATCCCTCGCCATTAAGTCTCTTCCCAGTTACGAAGAGGATATCCCAGACTACGACGAAATTGGATGTGGCAGCATTGATGTTTCCCGGCCTCAGAGCAGGAGTACCGTCAAGGATCTTGCAGATGTGACATTGGCTGCGTTTGGGACAGAGGTCTCCTTGGACGAGTCGATGAACAACTTTGAGGAAGATGGAAACTCTAACACGAATTTCTTTGGAGTCCCTCATCACTCAGTCTGGACATATGATTCAGGTGACATTACGATCCAGAAGACCTTCACGAGCAGCGAGGACGATCCCATCCTGCAGTCCATACTGGAACAACAGAGAGACAAAGTCATGGTGCTAGATGACCAGTCAAGGGAGAACCTGGACCCGCCATCGGATCATGATAGCAGTGACGAATCAGTCATAACTGGAGATGATCCATCCGGATATGGCCAGGGCCCTGCCACCTTTGATCCAGACGCTACAGATCCACCACCTAGCATCGCTCAACCAGAGCTGCAGTGGGACTGGGTAAGGCGCGTCTTTGCCGAACCACCCAGCTCCCATACCGAAATGCACGAGACGACGCGATCCCAGGTCAGGGGGCCATTCGTACCCGCGTCCAGCGATCCTGATGACGGAGGTTACAGGCTGCCCGACGCAGCCAAGGTGCTGCTCGAGCGATCCTTTGGTGGCGACGATCTGAGTCTCCTGATCATCATCAATGCAGCTAACGGCGGGCCGTACTTGATCCTCCGTAAATATATTACTGGAGCTGTTCCGTTGTGTTCTTATCGCGGGATGCACGAGGTTGTCGTACACCAAGTTGATAACACCGTGAGAATCAAGAGATGGAGCCACTCTATTCTGGGCCCTAAACTATGGGCTACTCTGAGCTTTGTTACCTACGAAGGTAAGGAGTTAATATTATGTGGCCAATATACTGTGGCTTTACTGCCGGAAAACAAGGCAGGAATGACTTCGCACTGACCTTGTCTTGTCCCATCTAGAACTTGTCCTATTCCACTGCACATTTATGGTCATGAAATCGCGAAGCCGCCTGACAGTCGGGACAGATCCACGGGAATTCAGATTCCCAAACGAGAAGCGCCTATTTCAAGCGTATATGGCATTTTTCTATTCGTCTTCGTCCTGTACCTTTTACCTAACTAATACACATCTCTAGACAAGTCATTGATGATAACTACCGTCACGCCCTAACGGTCTATGAAAACAGCCACACGAGGGTAACACGCATCCATGCTTCAGTGTGGGACGGTGAGCTACGAGCTTGCCCAGTGTGGACCGCCTTTGGTATATTCTAGAATTTCTCCTATTATCTACCAGTTAGCACAGAAGCATGCTGAAACCAGTACTACAGTTGCCAACGAGCCAGCCTCAAGCGACTGGGTCATCCAGAAATCCAAGCATCGTGTCTTGATCAACGAAATTAAGCTACATATCTTCTCTGACCATTACAACGAGGCAAATATGCGCCGTAACCTCGGCGCGTTTGAGATCTATTTCGTCAACCCGGAAGGTACGTGCCCTAAATCCGTCATATCGTTTAAGAAATTTCATCGCCAACAAGAGAGCAAAACATAGCTACTGGGCGATTCGTGGAGGTCTTCTATCCAGAATACGTCTCCGACCCTCCGAGCCCCCGGGTAACGGCAGAGGACCAACCGCATACCCCAGATGAATCTGACCAGGCCTTATCTGATACGGAATCCTATCGAGATGTCGAGAACTCTGTTGGAAGTCTGATGGAGACGCCGATCGAGACTAGTCAAAAACCCCCCAGCGTCGACTAAAGCGATCCAAGATGCCACTCAGCCTGCCATACCGCCCCCAAAGAGCTGTCTACCTCAACTCCCTTCAAATCACATTAAATATCCTCCATCCCGTGTGCACATTTACTCAAAGCAAGGTGATCCTTAGTCAACCACCTCTGGCGATGTTCCAAATGTATGACGAACGACCAAGCCAGGATTTAGTAACTTCTTTTGCTTTTTTTATACCCTGCAACAACATTTGTCCTGAGGAATCGGAGTAGCCTTTGTAGTCTTGGGGTCGCACTGCGAAGTTCCTTGGAAAGACCTGATGATGGTCCATACGCAATCAGAGGTTCAAGAAAATAGAGGATGAAGTTGTCTACTCACAGACATTCTGCCTCAATCCGCTTCAAATGCGCCTAAAATGTGGCATAGTTCTGATCAAGCGTACGGATTGCATTTCGAATGCCTCGCAAAGATGAAAGGCTCTAGTATATAACTTAGCTTTATAGGACCCGCCGTGGATCAACCACGGTCCACCTGGCGAAGGAGATATGCTGTGCTCTCGGAGGCCAATTCATACTGCGTTTTGCATTGCGAAGCTAAATTGACCGTTATAAGAGTTCAGAGCCTCAGGTATGATCACTTGGCACAAGTCACGGTAGCGCTACTGCCCATGCGTCTAGAGGCATTCCAAATCGGAGAGCCGAGCCATAACATAGAGACCGGATATTCGCACCCCAAAAAACAGATACTGTACTCTAAATAATAACTAAGTATATAGTCCCCTATATATATATTAATTTCTACTATAGTGTTTATATATAAATTTATAATATAACTTTAGGTATTAATATCCTATATTAATACGCACTCTATAGTACAATATTGCCGCTTTTATAGTACTTAACTGCTTACTATAGTACTAAGTTGCCTACTATAGTGCTTAATTACCTACTATAGTGCCCACTGTAGTACTTAACTACCCTTTATAGTACTTAACTGCCTACTATAGTGCTTAACTGCCCTCTATAGTACTTAACTACCCTTTATAGTACTTAACTGCCTACTATAGTGCTTAACTGCCCTTTATAGTACTTAACTGCCCTCTATAGTGCTTAACTGCCCACTATAGTGCTTAACTACCCTTTATAGTGCTTAACTACCCTCTATAGTACTTAACTACCTACTATAGTACTTAACTGCCCTTTATAGTACTTAATTACCCTTTATAGTACTTAACTGCCTACTATGGTACTAAATTACCTATACTATTACTTCTATAGTATGCCCTTTATAATTTAGGGCGCTATAAAAGCTACTATTATACTCTTATAGTAGCCTAACTATTATAATTTTATCCTAAATCTTCTTTTAGCCTTTATTATTATTAAAAATATTATTAATAAGCTTATTATTATTAAAAATATTATTAATAGTTAAATTTATATATATTAGCTAATTAATAATCCCCTATACTACTATTTACTACTTTTTAGCTACTAATTTTATACTTAAGGATAAGGCTATTAGTAATATTACTATAATAGATTTTTATTTTTAAGGTTAATAATTAGCTTACTTTATAAGTTCTTTTACTAGCTACTAGGTACTATTACTACTAATATCCTTTTTATTAAGGGATTAGAGAATTAAGTTATTTTACTCCTATACTAAATTAATATAATATATTAATAATATAATTATTCTTATTTTATTACCTATCTTATTACTTAAATTAATTATTATTAATAATATCTTTTTACTTATTATAGCTCTTTTATAGCTTTTATTAATTTTAAAGATACTATTTTTATTAAAAAAGAATATACTTATCTTATAAGGTTTTTTCTTTATAGTAGTAACCTTTTTTAATAAAAGGATTATAAAAAATAGGTTTTTAATTATAAGGTTATAATTAAGCTAATAAATATTATAAATATTTACTTTTTTAAAAGTACTACTTATTTTATCCCTATTAGTTATTTAGTTTATATAGATAAAGCTATATTAAGTATAAATAGTATAAGTATAGCTAAAAGCTATATATTAACCTTATAAGGCCTTTTTTTAAAGTATTTAAATTACTTACTTTCTTATCCCTATAAAAAGCTTTAGTATTACTCTTAAGACTTAGTAAGAAAGTTATTTAAACTATTATTACTTATTAAACTTTTAAAGTAATAATATTTTCTAATAAGCTTTTTTAAAATAAAGTTTATAAATAGTATTTTTTAAAGCTTTATAAGTAGCCTTAATTAAATAGAGTATATTACTTATACTATAGCCTAGGTAAATCTTAAGTTTCTAATATATATTCATTATAAAAAAGGTTATTTATAAATTAAAATTAAGAGTTTTATAAATCTAGTAAGTAGCCTATTTAGTAATAACTTTCTCCTTTTTATTTATATAATAAGTCTTTAGGTACTTAATTATTACTATTTAGTTTAAAAACTTTTTTTAAAAGTATTACTATACCTTTTTATAAATATTATAGTTTATAAAATACTTTATAAACTTAAGAAGGTTAAATAAAGCCTATTAAGTATAAGGGATATTATTAGGGATATCTAAAGATATTATAATTTTATTTTTTACTAATATATTAAATAAGGTAAGGTTTATATTAGCCTCCTTAATATTTTTAACTTTATCTACTTTAAAAAGATTTTCCTTATCTACTTATATTACTATTAATTTTACTAACTTTTTTTATTTTTTTTTAATATTAAAAATTATATTTATATTTATATAGAAAATATATAATTAGTAGTATACTTAAGGGAATTTATACTTAAGGGTATTTATTAAAGTAATATTATAGTTAGTAATAAAAAGGGTTAGGTTAATAATTTTATATACCTATAAGAGTTTATAAATTTACTTTAGAATTTATTAAAAACTAAGTTTTTATTTATAATTAATAACTACTTAAAAAAGTAATATATTTTACTTTATATAGGTTACTATTATTTTTTAAAAATATAATATTTTTTTATTATTTATTAAATAAGTTATATTTAGTAAAAGATATTATAAAAAATATTACTTATAAAACTAAACTAACTATTACTTCTTATATTAAAAAATATTTATAATATTACCTTTCTTATTTTAAATCTAATAATATTAATAATCCTTTTTTTTAGCTAGTTTAGTATTACTTAGGTTAGAATATAAGGACTAACCTTTTCTTTATAAAGTTTTATTAATTAATTTTTAAAGGTAT
The DNA here is from genome assembly GCA_038088545.1 of Diaporthe humulicola. Lineage (NCBI taxonomy): Eukaryota > Fungi > Ascomycota > Sordariomycetes > Diaporthales > Diaporthaceae > Diaporthe > Diaporthe humulicola. The sequence continues at coordinate 102,929 of JBBWSL010000163.1, forward strand.
TTAGCTTAAATTAAGTATTTAAGTATTCTTATTAAAGAGTTAATTTAAGCCTTTATAGCCTTATAAAAAAGGGATTTTAGGCTATTTAAGTAAGAAATTTATAATATTTTTTTATTAGTTTTATTTAGTTATATTAGGTTTTAGGGACCTCTTAGGGCTTATAATAAGTATACTTATAATTATAAATAATAAGTTTTTATTTATTTAATATTTTTTTTATTTTATAAATAATTATTTATTATTTATAATTAGTTTTAATTATAAAAGTATTACTTATTATAATAGTAAAGGGTTATTAAGTACCTTAGTTATAAATTAATATAGTATAATTTAACTTTAAATATTAAATTATTA
>JBBWSL010000164.1:0-103171 GCA_038088545.1 Diaporthe humulicola
ACTTATAAACTACTTAATTAAAAATATTCCTAAAAATATTATAAAAATCTACTTTATATATAAATACCTATATTATAATACTTAACTTATTATAAATATTATTACTACTAAGAAAAAGTACTTATATAATACTAAATACTACTAATTAAAATTTAATATTAGTAATAAAATATAACTTAAATATAAACTTACTTATAAACCCTTATTATAAGTAAGTAAAAAGGTATTATTATTTTAGAAAGGCCTTTTTATTATAATAAAAAAGGTCTTTTCCTTAATATATAAATTAAACTTTAATAAGGCTAACCCTAACTTTTATAGGTATTAAATTATAAGTATTTAATACCTACTTCTATATAAACTAAAGGATAACCCCTTTAGCTAATAACTACCTCCTCTAATACTAGTAAAATATATCTTTAATATAATATTAGCTAATAAAAATAAGGAGTATTTTAAAATTAAAAAGATTATTAATAAATAACTATTTAATAAAAAAAAATTACCTTAATACCTTATCTACTAAAAGAGTTATATAATTACTAATAATTACTAGTATACTCTTATATAACTTAAATATTATAAAAAGTTAATTAATAACTATAAAAAAGTATATATAGAACTAATAATAACTTACCCTAATATAGCCTTTAAGCCTATTAAGGCTATTAATATTCCTACTAAGTACCCTTACAGATAACTATATAAAATACTAATACCTATAGTACTACCTATATCTGTACCTACTCTAATATCTAAAACCACTTCTAATATTATTATAAAGCCTATACTTACTATATAATAACTATAAAGTATAAAAAAAGCAGACTATTATTAAAAGAAGTAAATAGTATATAATAAGAATATTATACTCTTTTCTTATACCTAGGACTTAATATAGCCTACTAAGGGTACTTTTATACCGCTAGGGTACCCTAATTAAATAAATATAGATTAGATAAAGCGCACTAGCTATAGGCTATAGCTTACCTATAGCCCTTACTATAGCGCCCTATAGATAGGGCTTCCTCCCTTTTGTAACTAACTAAATATATACCTAATTACCCAACTATACTGTATGCTCCACTAATTTAGATTTTTAGGAATTTAGGCGCTAAGACCTTCTATAAATCCACTAACGAGTCATGTTTAAAAATTTAAATCTTTTAAAAACACTTTATAGTTATTTAAACTACGTTAAAGTTACGAAATAAATAGATATAATTAATATAAATTTAATTTACTATAATATTTATATTAAATTCTAAATATTAAAATTTTTAAAATTTTAATAGGTTTATATTATATTTAAAACTAACTTTAAAATAACTATATTAAATTTAGATATTAGTTTTTAAAACTTATATTTTAGTTTAATTATATTTAGTACTAAATATTGCAAAATTCTTTTAAAATAAATAAATAGTATATTATATTAAATATAATTTCTTTATTTTTAAATTTGCTATAAGGGGTTAGTAATTAAGTTATTATTGTAAATCTATAGTTGAGAATTTATGGTGGGTCAGAGACTTATGACGGCCCACTGTACAACATTCCATGTCTGTAGTGTCATATTTGGGCTTCTTGGCAGACACTGTCTGCGGGTTGGCGCTTGAGGCATAAGCCATTGTTGATTAAGAATATAGTGTTCTGGAAAGGTATTCGAATATCTGTGGTCGGTTCGTATGATGGAAGCCAATGGTCAGTGAACTTGAGAAAACAGACGCATACGTAAACACAGAAGGTGATGGAAGGCCTGCTCTACGCTGAGGCTTTTATAGGCAGCGGAATTATCTTTGACGAGCGCCACTAGGCGAAATTTGGGGGAGCCACGAGATTCTTTTGATCTGCTCCCCAAGAGGTCAATCTAGAGACAGCGTCGCTGCAAGCACGAGTCAGCTGAACTAAGCCGCTGGCCGTGGTCCCTGATAGGCCGCCGTATCTCGTATTACGCTACCGCCAAAAGCCACACGGGTATCCTGTCATATCCTGGAGAGTTGACAAGACCGGCAAGGCAGACCGGCGTCAAGCGTGGTGCCGATCAGCGTGCGGCGGCTCTTGGCTATCCAGTCATTCGAAGAATGCATGAGTTGAGTGTTAGGAATTGAGCCCGTAAGTGTCCGCATTGACTGAGGGCATGGTTCCATGGCCTCTATAGCCAACATATAATTAAGGTCGTAAGGACTTCGATGGCATGAGTGAGTTCATTCAGAGAAGAGAATAAGTCGACATTCTGAACGCGCACTGGTTAGACAAGCCGAAATTCTGGGCGGCAGCGGCTAGGATTCTCAGCCCGGGCTGAGCCCGGGCGGCAGCGTGGCCCTTTGGTCCAAGTCATTGTGCTGTCGTGAGTCCCGACGACAGTCGATCCCCCACCTTGGGCCATACCTATGTCGAAATACATATTGAACGCCTGCAGAAACTCAATTGCCACCCGATGCCTCTGAACTTCAAACTATATTGTCCGGGTTTGAGGATGTAGCTCTGGGCCCCGATGCTGTATTGACGAATAAATCATCGCAACACAACTTAGGTATACAGATCTCGTTCTTACTTGGCATCACGAGGAGACAACTTTTTTTTTTCATGAGAAGACATTCATTGGAGGAGGGTGTTGGCGGCTATTTGACTGACAGCATAGATCTCTCCGGTGGCAATGAGTGGACGACCCTGGCTGAGATAAGAGAGGGTAAGGGCATGGGAACAGCAATATCGTTCGTAAATCGAGCGGATTGACTGGTTCCTCTAACTTAGTTCAGCACTTCTCATTGAAGTAATTACTCGGTACACAGGAAACTACCTCCGATGACGCTTCTACGGACTCCACCGCTTACAGTGTCAGTGTTCAATGTTAGGCACCACCTAATGCGTCCAGAAGCTCCAGGAGCAGCGCCCAGTGCCCAATTCTATGCACGGTACCAAGGACCACAGCGTTCTACACAAGACGCAAGTCTCGATAAAGGAACTCATGCGTGTTCATGAGAACTACGACTAGTGCTGTAATGGCCAGTACTTGGGACGTCATTGCACAGAATCATGGCCTTGCCGTGATCAAATGGCGTCAGGCTCAACGTTCATCATTATTCTAGCTGACCGATTGCTAGGTCAGCTCCTGCCTCTTCAACATTCGTTCGAAGCTTGTGCTCCATTCATGACACTCGATTGCAGCTTCCTTGCTATTTTATCATCGCCGATGAGTCGGGTTATGATTGGTGACAACCACGATGAGGCCACATTGGACAGCAACTGGAAGGCGTGCCCGGCAGCAGGTGCTTCTTGCATTTGTGTGTCAGAGGACCAATCTGGAATCAGCGTAGGTGGGACCTCTAGTAGACATTCTCCTGGAAATGGACTCTCCCATGCTTTCCCTCCCAAACTCATCATCATCTTTGCATTTACCTCCTGTCGCCGATTAATCACGGGATTGCATCTTTGGTGTACTCCTGATGAGTGCCAGACAGACACAGTACAATTATAGTTACGAACCAGCCCCTTATTTCGTATTAACGATCGTCGAATCCTTAATCTCCAATCATGAAGCTCACTTTCGCTCTCAGCCTCCTCTCTGGCACTCTGGCGCTCCCAGAACCCCATGCCACCGCTTCACACAAGGTCTCCTTGAGCAAAGGCCGCAGCCTTACTCACGCCAATGGAAGAGCCAACATCCCTGAAATATTCGCCTCCCTCGATGCTACGATGGCAAAGTATCAAGGCGTCAAGCCACATCCGCATTATGAGCCCATGGCACTGCAGCAAGCCGAACAGGCTCGTAAGAGACGCAGGGGAAAGGCTAAGAAGCCCGTCAACTTGCCTTTGACGAATGAGCACTCTTCTCTGCACAAATCCAGTCTGTATACCACAGATATTTCCTACTATGGGCCAGTAACCATCGGTTCTGGTGACGGAAATCCGCAGACATTTCAGCTGTGAGTTCATCACACTGTCTGGGTCTTTTCTTTGTTTGATCGGATGCACTGACCATTTTCATGGGCCCGCAGTGTCTTCGACACTGGGTCTTCTGACATTTGGGTTCCCAGCCCAGATTGTGGTCGGCTTGGTGGATGTTTCCATTCCACCAAATACGATGAAGGAGGCATTGATCGCCAAACGACTGTGCCTCTGCGTTATGTCTCAAGCTCGGTATCCGGTCGCTCATATGTCGATGATGTGACCATCGCCGGGTTGCAGTCGGTCAATCAGACACTTGTGTCGGTCAATTCGACCGCCGGCTTTTCGCACAAGCCTGCTGATAGGATCTTCGGTTTGGGTTTCTCTGCCCGCGCCACAGACAATGGCACCACTTTTTTCGAGAGCCTCATCGCCTCAGGGACAGTCAGAAAGAACGAATTCAGTTTTTACCTTGGACGTCTGGCTTCGGGTACCGGAAACGATTCCGAGTTGACTCTTGGCGGTCGCGACAGTACAAAATACACCGGCTCGTTCATTACTGTGCCTGTTGCCTCCGTGGCGCAATAGGAAGTCGCCTTGGACAACGTCAAAGTCCATGGCCGTATCGCCGGCTCGCACACTAAAGGACAGGCTATGATCGATACTGGAACGAGCTTGTTGTTTGCTCCACGTACCGCTGCAAAGGAAATCATGTCGCAAATACCAAGGAGCGTGGCCATCCCAGGGATATCCTACAACCGTCCTTCAATTACCTTGTCAGTCGGAGGGCTATTCCTGTCCGTCTTTTGAACCCCCAGAACTGACTTTCTTGTTTTCTAGTATTTTCCCCTGTGACACAGAAGACTCGTACATCCCCAGCATCACCTTCGCTGGTGAGAGCTTCCGGATCAATCCCCTGGATTTCAACATCGGTCAGGTTGACGCCGACATGATTGGCAGCCTTGTACCGCACAACGAATCTCTGGCGACAGAGATTCGAGCCAAAATTGATGTGGCCGACTATTGCGTCGCCGCGCTACATGGTCTGGACTTGTCGAAATCAGAAAATTACAACCTTTACATCGTGGGTGATACTTTTCTAAAAAACTGGTATACTGTCTTTTCATACAGCGCGAACGATGGTAGACCTGCCGTGCTTTTGGCACCAAGCATTGGTAACAGCTCGTCATGAGATAGTCCACCACGAGCACCTCATTGCCAAGCTGCGAGAGCTCTTGGCCGTCCCACGAGACGGATAATGGGACCATCAGATAGTGTCCGCCTGAACACCCTGCAAATACGCTCGCATAACCTAGAGAATAAACCAATAGAGCTTGATTGAAATAACCGCCGCTGCTCTCGTCTACTTACCTCAATCTACTTGAGAATGGTGACAAGTCTTGGTCATCTTTTGGGCATCATCGTCAAGTGCTTTGTTTCGGCTTTGTCACTGGGTTAGGATCAAACGTCGCCGTTGCTGTTTGACTTCAAATAGGGTCTCACCAGTGCCTTTGGCCATGGTATATCATGTAATTTTCATTTGAAACATGGTCACTCATCGAAATAAATGATAATCTATTCCAAAGCGGAAGCCATAGACATAATTCCGGGATGTCTCTACAGGTGAGAGCAGGTCTATGCGTCTTCGGGCAACACTGATCCCGAATAAATCTGTCATTGCTTTACCGCCCTTTCCCCTCCGAACGTTTGATATTTAGTTGTACAGCGGACTATCTCATTGCCTACGGTATCTAATCTCGATTGAAAAGATCGCGTGCGATGAGCTGCTCGTTCTGGGTTTTCCTCGCCTGTGCCCAAAGCACATATACAGGCATGATCCCTCAGTAACCCCGTATGAGGTCATCCATTAAATCCTTCCTACCTGTGATGGGACTCTTCGGCAGAAACGAGCAATTCACTTCCTAGACGATGCAACCTGGGCAAGCCATGTCCATGAGTTCCCTCTTGACAATGCAAAGCGCCGTAACCACGAGGCAATCCCTCCCGTGCGTAGTCTCAAGCTCACTCCGATGACTTGGTGATCCTTTGGATGACGTCCTTCATAGTCTTCACCAAGTCCTTCTTTGCCTCCTCGAATTGACCATCAGAGAGCTTAAGCATCGCTCGGCGACCACCCTTCCGTGCCCGGATGACATTGACAAGCTCCGTCGCCGCCCGCTCTTTATCCTGGAAACGTATGGGGGAGATACCAAGACGTTTTTCGATCGCGCCGTTAGGCACCTGCGTGTCGCCAAGTGGTTCCAGCACCGCCGTCTGTTCTATGAGGTGGATGCGACGGTGGGTGTACTCATCCCAAGGTGCCAGGTATTCTTTCCAGCCGAATTGTGCCGCGGACGGGTCAAAGGCGTATTCTAACCCCGATGGCAAGGTCAAACGAATTGTAATGTGAGGGCTGAGGGTGTTGTACTGGACACCATCATTGGTCACTGCGACCTCGGCATTCTTGACACTGTGGCTAATGATCATGGCAGAAGCGCAACAAGCTGCGAGAGTCAGATCTTCATTAAGTCTCAAGAAGAGCATAAGCCCAGGGATTCACTTGTAGATACTTACGCCGAATGAGAAATTCAAGAAGCGGCCTCGCCCAGAGGTAAATATCCGCGCATGTGAAACTAGTCATGACAGCATCTGCCTGCCACTGAGACTCTGGTGGGTACCGAAGCGAGCGCACTTTGCTCGATGTGGGGAGGCGATGCTTTGTCACGATGCCTTGCTCGAATGTAACGCCGAAAACAGGGGGTAGACCATTCGGCGCCTGAATGTACTGATAGAACGCTTCTTTGCACAAGGCTGAGCTTCGTGCCAGATTGCGCATCTCTTTGCATTTAGCTTTGTGCGTCTCGACGTGAGCGTTTTGGCAGTGCTGATTGCAGTAGGTCGTAGCTGAGACAGTGTGCTCAGATCCTTGATTGTCGAAGTTGATCAGGCAAAGTTTGCATAGGTGAGTGGCATCATGGGAGCCACAGCTTGCGCAAGGTCCAGAAATAATACCGTTAGAGAGCGTGCTAAGGTTTTCCTCAACAGAAGATTGAAGTGTCGTGCCATCACTGTTGGTACTCTTTCCAGCGAAAGGTGAAGCCGAAGTCTTTCGGCCCTGAACAACCCAGCGTAGGTACGAGTAATACCTCTCCTTGTGCCAGTGCTTCGCCTTGTTCGATGTGTGTCGCAAGGCCAGGCGTACAAGGCAAGCTTCCAGTTCTTTAACTCCTTCATACCCCATTGGCACAGTCCCATGCGGGTTCCAGGTGCCAAAGCGATCCGTGAACTTGATGACAACTTCCACTATACTGAAGTCGTCAGGATCGAAAGACTTGAAAGGGTCTCGGTCGAGACGAGACCTCACCGCCAGAACCTGGGCAGGTGATCTGTAGAGTTCAGCCAATTTGTCGTAGTCCCCACATTCGTTATGTCTCTCCGGGGAAGGAAGCATGCAGAAGAAGGTATTGACTGGTGTCAAGCCAAGTAGCATGCTTTTGGCGGTGTGCAGTCTCACTAGATCTGCAGCATCCATGGTGTCCAGCTCTCTAAAGGCTGGAAAGCAACGAATGGCGTTTAGGCAAGGGTTGATCTGTTTGGAAAATCCAGGGCTCATTTCGTTCAGACTTGACACGCTTCTCAGGACCGTTTCAGCAAGCTCCGTGGTCTTCAGGTCTCTCATCTGAGCGGCCAGAATTTCAAGCAATTCCTCTGGACGAGGTTGCCCAGCTGGCTCGGCAGGCGCCATCGCTTGTCGTAATGCCCAGCTCAACGTTTCTTGGCTATTGAAGAAGATTTGAGGTTGCAAACTGAGCGAGGCAAGGTTCCCGCAAGGCTCTACCGTGCAGTAAATTCCGAGGTCGTGACTCCTTTCGTTGTGGTACGACGAAAATCCAGAGGCCACGAAGTGTAGCAGAGGTGGAGGCTGACAGAGACGGTGGTGGCTGTGCCTAGGCGACCGTGTTTTCAAAGGTCATGGTGGTGTCAAACGGGGTTTTGAGAAAGAAAAGGCGAGGAATATTTGATGGGGCACGAATCGGACGAAAATATGGCGAACCGGTCCGAAAATCAGTGCACAAAATCCCATCGGTGAGGTCTTCAAAGTTGTTCTGGGATAAATAATCCCAATACCCAAACCAAAGCAGATGGAAATAGATGGATCAAAATCGTATGAGCAGACCTACCTGTTGAAACGGTCGAGAAGAAGATATTTGGGAAACCGAGAAATTTTCTGTAATGTCGCTAATTGTTACAAAAGGCTGCAGGGAAACCGAGCCTCCTCGAGATAAATTCATTGACATTCTCGAAGTTGTTCGCACATCATACGTTTTCATCCAAAACCCTTTCTTATCACTGATTGTCTCAGTAGAAAAGGTCTGCGGCACTGTAGCAACTGAAAACAATACAGCTTTGGAGGCACGAGATTTGGTTCACGGGGGCGGGTTTCAAGTCTTTTGTGGTGAGAGATCTTGCCCAGCACGTCCAGGTCCATGTTGATGGCTACGGCTACCCTCAGGGCAGTCCAAAATCTACTTGGTTGTAAGAAACGGATTTCTCGTAGGAACCAGCGATCTCGTATTGAAGAATGAAGGTAAATGCCAGGGTAACGAATAGATGCCTCACTGGTACAAGGCCGCAATAAAGCTGTCTCATCCTTCGTATAGCACAAACCAAGTGTACAATCTGCCCCTTTCCTTCCACCTCTCTGATCCTCTAAAGCCACGTAACTCACAATCCTCCTAGAGGCATTCTGGTGGAACTTGAATCCTCAAATCATGCCACGTGTGTTGTTCAAAAGACGTCGTTGACAGCCCAAGGCTGCCCTCCGACAGTGCGTCTCCGTTCCACTTCCGACAGTAAATTCGATGTCGGGCAACATTGCCGACTGAAAATAATGATGAGGTGTCCAAAGCACTCGAGTGGGCAGTAGTCTCCCGAGCGTAGGATGTCGAGTGATTTGTAAAGTAGCTGCTGAAGATGATGTTCGTAAAAGAATCGTCAAATGACGCGGCCCAATTTCTTGGTGAGAACCGATCGAGGAAATTGGCTGTTGAGACAAAAGGAAGCAGTGTGGAAACAGCGCGACGGGTTTCTTCCCTTGCCGCTCCGAGATGAATAAAGTAATCGTGGACAGAATTGCTGCTTCAGCTGATCTTGGGTCACCGGAGCCCTTCAGCGGTAAGCACCACCAAAACGAGGTCCTGGAGCCATACGACTACCTACAACAGGTCCAACACCGGGGCCGGGCCTCGTCGCAACCGCCGGATTGGTACAAAGCATGCCGACCCGAGAGCCGAACTTGGATCCGCGAAGCGAAACCATGTGCTTGCGGATGTGAGCAGCGACCATGTCTCGGTGCTGGGGATTGGCATGCGTCAAGATGTACTGAATGAGATAGTTGCCATACTGGTCGCTGGCAATGTCAATCAAAGGAATGCGCGGACGGTCTAGACGACCCTCGCTGACTCGGTCAAGGTAGCGGCTGAGAAACTCGGGGCCGCCAATCTTGAGGCACTTCTCAACAACCTTGGAAGCGAATTGATCCATGGAATACTCCGCAGCGTACCGAATGACATGATCAATGGCACGGCTGCGGTCTGCGGGGGCACCATGCTCGCAGATATGCTGAATGCACCAGTTACCAAACTGGCCGTGTGCCACGATGTCGATGTTGGCAAGGACTTCCTCAATACATGGGCGCTGCAACAATGTCAGCTTAATTCGTTAGAAGCTTGGGGTCAAACAAAATTTGCTTGCTCACTTTGTCCTCCTCCAAGCAGTTCTCAAAGATATTTTGAACAACCAGACTGCCAGTCTCTCCCAGTGCAACTTCATGCCACATGCCGCGCAGTGACTCATTGACGAACTTCATGATCTGGGGAGGGCTCTCGGTCCATCTCAATTCGAACAGCTTCTGCCAGACGTGGCAGGCATAACGGTGAATGACGGTCTCAGGGATACGACGGAGCAGCTCATGGACCATGATGGCCTTGTAGTCCTCCGGGACAGAGTCAAATGCCTTCTGCACAACATGACAACCGAACGGATCCATTGAAAGATTGAGCGTGTTGCCACGGATAGCCTCGGCGATCTTGATGACCTGCTCTGGAGTGCCATGCTCGAAGCAGCGTTGGACGAGGAAATTTCCAAAGCGATTGACCATGAGCGGGTATGCCTGAGCAACAATGGCTTCGACGATTTCGTACTTCTGCTCTGGGGTTCCGACTTTGAGCTTCTGTTGGAGGAAGATAGAAGCTTGCTGGTCGTTATTGCAGACAATCTTGTCAACAATGTACTTCCAGTTGCAGTTGACGTTGCGATCCAGAAGACGACGATAGTTGAGGGGCTCAGTAGTGGGCAAATACGTCTGCCCTTCGGTAGCGATTGCCTGGAATCAAGGATATTAGCGATGACAAGAGGACAGGCACGTGGTCTTTGCTGGGAAATGAGTTGTGAATGAGGCCATAGACGTACCTCAGACTTCCAAGACGATCCTGTGGTGGACGTGAACTCAGTGGCATGTGGAGACAGAGGTGTTCCAATAGGTGACGGTCCATACTGAGAGAACATTCCCATGCCGTTTCCAGGCATGTTTGCAGGGCCTCCAGGGTAGCCAGGACCGTCATACTGGGAAGGGCCCATGTTTCCCATGCCGTAGCCGCCATAGTTGCCGCCGTAAGAGTTTGGGTTTCCGAATCGGTTGTCATAGCGATTGCCGCGACGACCACTACCGGAACGCATCAGGTCAGGCTGTTGGCCAAAGCGATCTCCTCGGAAGCCTTCGATGGAACTCTCGTTGTACGGTGGGACAGGCTGGTCAACGAAACCTTGGTCGCGAGGGATAGACCAGCCCGACGCGTGAGGAGCATCCTGGATCGGCATGGGGGGAGGCATGAAGGGAGGCTGGTAGATTGGCTTGTTGGCATTGCTGGAGATTCCCCGAGACCGGTTGTAGCCAGTGGCCGATATGGCGTCACTAATTTCAGAGCGGCAGTCATCAGAGGCAGGTCCTTGCCAGGCGTGGTCTCGAGGGAGCTGGGTCTTGGGGAGACCTGACGGGAGACCTGACAGTGCTGGGTATGCCGAAGGCTTCGTTCCAATAGGTTCTACCAAAGGGGCACCGCCTGCGTAGTCAGAATCAGACGACAGTATGGGCGTTGCACGGCCACTTTCCTGCTCACGACGGGAGTGTGCAAGCTCATTGTTGAGGTTGGTAATGTGATTCTGGGCCTTGGCAAGCTCCAGCTTCAGTCGGAGGACCTCTTCGGTGGCGCTAGTGTTGTCGTTCGGCGCCGCACTGGCAGGTCGAGTTGTTGGGGCAGTACCTCCGAAAGCGTCGGTGGCGGGCGTGATGGGCAGAGAACTGCAAGAGGAAGGGTTGTCGGCTTCGACGCACTCGTTCTGGCGAGGCTTGTCGTGGCTCTCGCACAGCTTCGCCAGCAGCTTATCCATGGGATTGGCCCCGTCGTAGTTGGTCTGAGGTGAATCATTAGCCTCTTGGGTGCCTTCAGCGGGGTTGGTTGGGATTACCTTGACAGAGCCCTGGTTGAGGAGCTTGGAGGTTGTCAAGGGTGTGGCCGACTTTCTCAGGGCGGGTTGGCCACCTGGCGTGCCCTCCTCGTATGGGGCGTTCTCGTCTTGGGGCATCGTGGGGACAAACGATAGCCAAGGAAGGATTGGGTTTCTCAAGGGGGCAGCGAAGATGCTATTCCAAAGGTGGTTGTTCCCTGTTGAGCAGGCTACTTAGCTGGGGACAGAAATGGGTGAAAAATAGCTGAGATGGGGTAGATCCTTTCGATCACCTTGGTGTTTGACGGGGGAGAGAAGGGGAAGTTGGACGAGGTGGGAAGGGTGGGGGAGATGGGCGTTGAGGGAATGGGGTGGAAAGGTTTTGAGGTCAAAGTGTTATGTGCTGAGATGGGCAGGCAGCTTGTTTGGACCTTGCGAGTGGCAGGAAACGCTGGCCAGGGAACGGCTCTGGAAGCTGCCACCAACTCAACCCTTTTCGTGCAGGCTGCAGCTGAGCACGCAACGACAGGTCGGAGTCTAGTGAGTTCTTGCCCCGTTTCAAAGAAACGCCAGCTGCTTCATACCCTGTAAGACACTTGATTTGCTGCACTTTCCCTGGAAAGGAGCTCTCTTTCTTTGGCCACGAGGAACGAGCGAAAGTCCAGACCGAGCAATGAAGACCCAGAAACAATTTGGGCCAGAAGGCTCGAAGGCCAATGTACGTATACTTACTTGCCTAGAATTCACAGAAACCAGAGGCACCTGCCGTACCATCACCCTGTGTTCGAGCCCTCGGACTGTGAGCTTACACCCATTCAATGTTTGAGATGAGGAAAAGGTCAGCTAAAGATGTGGTTGTGATACCTATGCTGCGTACACTTCGGGGACATTGGAATACGTTCTCTCAGATTATTGTACAAGTGGCAGACTAGGTGAACTCACCATCGCAAACCAAGAGGGCGGCACGAACTTTATTCTTCTGATTTCGACGCCGAAATAACAGAACAGGCTCCTTGATGCCACTCCTGAGACCAAGGCCTCGTTTCCGAGCCGAGGAGCTGTTCAACCTCGTCTGACTGCGTCCACGGAACCTGAGGTTCTGCTCGGGCAGGTCTTCCCCGCACAGCTTTCGAAAGATTGGGAACACAACATCAAATGCAGAAGCAATCCAATATATCTTGAAGGTCATCCACATAGTAACGCCAGTCTGTCCAGTCCTGGCAAGACTTAAAAGGTGCGCGTCATTGGCCATCAATGTCACAGTCATGTGGGCTCACGGCAACGCCTCGATGTCGACAGATGTACGCCCTTGGCATGCTGTGAATTTTGTGTATATATTCGAATTTTGTCTTGTCGGGGGAGTAGTTTACACGTGTCAATGTTTCGCCAACTTTCCGCCCTATCTCTTCTTTGTTTTGGTATCTGCGCAGCCCAATGTTAGTTGACGTCTCGTTGACTCGTGCTTGGATAGACTGACCTGGTGGTCCCTTCTTCTTCTTCGGTGCGCCTTTCCCACGGGCTTTCAAGCTACAGTCTGTCAGCAAGAATCCAGTGTTCAGCCGGGAACCTGGACGTACAAAGTGAGTGATTCTTGTCGGTCTTCTTCATCCTCGTCGACGAACTCCAGTGCTGGGCCAAACTCCTTCGTGAGGTCCTTCAGATCGACCATCCTCCGCGGGTAGTAGGCCGCCAGCGCCGGGCCTCGAAGCCTCTGTCGCAAGATCTTATTGCCCATGCGGATGCCTTCGGGGTTGTAGGTCGTGGCAAAGACTCGACATCTCGCCTGTAGGCTGTCAGTGCTGACGGATAGTGGCGCCATTTGGGAGATCAATAGTTACCTGCAGGAGCTGCAGCAGCCGCTCTCGAGGGACCGACATTATGGCATGGCTTGGAAGAGGAATTGGATGTTGCGAGGCGAAGACGGCACGCATGAAGTCAAAAGATATCCATGCGCAAACTCTCTGATTGGATGATTAGGCGAAGCTAGGTGGAGCCCGCCAGCCCAGCCCGCCAGCCTGCCAGCCCTGCGGGTCAGTGGGCCCAGTGGTTACTTGTGATGTACCGCGGTACCTGCAGAACTCTCAATCCCATCATCCAACATTTCCTATCTTGCTGCTCATGATCATCACCAGCAGTGACTGAGTTCGCCAGATTAGTGTTCAGCCGGCTGCTCATATTTCAGCAGCAGTGACTCTGACCCCGACTCCCAGTCAGGGGTCCCGATACCACCTAACTCCAGGCGACTACACAATCCCATTCCCACTCTGGCAGATCCTAGACTTGTTGGATAATCGACCAACCCAACCACCTACCTTCTCATTTGTTTTTCTGAATAATTCACCAGCCAGACAACCTACCCATTATTATTCCAGGATGGGCAAACGCTCACGCTCAGATTCCGCCGATGGCGAGGTCAGTCATCAACCAACCCAGAAAAAGACAAGGGTTCCAGATGCGCTGTCTCGTCTTTCTGAGAGCGCCGACGACCTCATCGAGTGTCTCCAGGCCCTCAAGACTGATAGCAACAACCCAAATCTGATTCGGCGACTGGCCACATTGAGCAAAGACCTCCTGCCAAGCTTCAAGACCCTGTCAAAAGGGTACGATGGGAAGGTGGCCGAGGAGGAGAGAAAGGCCGCAGAACAGTCCCAACCAGAGCCTGCTGAACAGCCTCGGCCAGAAGTGCCGATACTCACACCGTGGAGGCCATCAGAGATCCCAAAGAACATGCCACCTCTCCCAGCTATTCTGGATCCCGTTTTGGAAAAGGCGTCGTTCACTCATGCAGGAACCATCATGGCACACAGCGAACAAAGCTATGAGCAGCTGGAATGGCTCGGAGACGCATATCTCTACTTGATATCGACCGCTTACATTTACATGACATTCCCGCATCTTCCACATGGTGAAATGTGCCACATCCGGGAGGTTCTGGTTCGAAACTCTACCCTCAGAGAATTTTCACTCCACTATGGGTTTGAGAAGCGGGCTATTCTACCAAAGGAGTTCGACAGTCTCGGCCGTGAGGGCGGCTCGAAGGCGACAGAAAAGGAGCGCGCAAAGGTTCTGGGTGACATATTTGAGGCCCACGTCGCGGCCATCATTCTGTCGGACCCAATACGAGGAGTATCGAGGACGGCTGAATGGCTCAAGGAGCTGTGGAGTACGACGATATCGAAGCAGATCAAGAAACATACCCAGCCTCAGCCCTCTCTTGTCGCTCCCGTGATGGGTTGTGCGTCACCGGCAGCGGCAGCGGCAGCGGCTGGTCCTCAGATCAAAACAGCAAAACAACAACTGGCTGCACTGTTGGCTCTGTCCAACCCAAGGGTAAACATCGTGTACAAGTCTGTCGATGAGAGCAGGACGATCCGCGACCCGCTGACCAAGCAGCCCTTGTTTGCGCAGGCGGTTTACCTGGAGGGCTATGGCGAGACGAAACAGCTGGGGACTGGCACGGCCAAGAAGAAGGCGGACGCGAACGACTTGGCTGCGCTCAACGCACTGGAAAATAAGAAACTGATGAACACGTACAAGGAAAAGAAGCGGTTGGCTGTGGAGAGCAGGGAGGCTCAGGAGAAGGCATCCAAGGACCTGGGCTTCTAGCTGCAGGAATAATACTGCCAACCACCATTCGGGCCTCGCCTCGGCAGTTGGACCTCTGAGATATCCAGCTTTGCATGTTTGAGGCTCTCTAGAACTGCTGGAACTTTAGCCTGAAGTTGAGCCGCAGCGCTGTGCATCAAGTCGGATCCTTGCTCTGCGAATTGCTCCCTTCCCGGGGCATTCTGATTTGCCAACAGTGTTACCAAAATACAAAGTACTGAGAGGCCTATGTGGAATCCCTCGCACCAAAGAGAATGATGACTGGGGCATGTTGACGATCCGGCTGTCGCGCTTGGGGTTTAAGGTTTGGCGGGTGAGATGGCCCACAGGTTCCCCATGTCCCGAGAGCTGCCGTCAGTTACCTCGGCCGAGGTCCAGTCCAGGATGGCGGGCCCGCTGATTACACGCGCCTAGCACAACACGTCGGGTCATCGAGAGATGATGCGGTTACTCAATGCCAACCAAACCTTTCCCCGCCATTGATGATGATGCTGATTATAGAACAACTGTACATTTGACATTTCCGCACGCCTCCGAGTGAAACTACGTCCCCGTCTCGCGTCCAACCCATAGAAAACAGTTACGAGCGCACTAAGAGCTGGTCCGATAACGGGTACCAACTGACTTGGCTGTTGACAAGCCCCGAGTCACCGCCTTGGACCTCATTCCTGGGATAGGCACACGACTGCCCTGGTGCCGTCGTGGGCACCAGCAAAACGATCGCAAAAATGGCGGACTCAGTCGGTAGGAACCGATCCTGCTCCCGGCTTTTCGCAGCTGGCCCGTCTCTGACCCTCACAACTTTGTCTAGATCGGGTGTTCGTCCATGCCCTTAACACGGTCAAGAAAGTCCCCAAAACCGGGGCACTGCGGCCCCCGCCCTCAGATCGAATGCGACTGTATGGTCTCTACAAGCAGGCGATGGAGGGCGACGTCGACGGAGTCATGGATAGGCCGACTGCCAGTTCAGGCATGCACGGAGACGAACTACAGAGGGAACAAGATAAGTGGGACGCGTGGGACTCGCAGAGGGGTCTGAGCCGTACGGAGGCAAAGAGGCGGTATATTGAGGCCTTGATCGAGACAATGCACAAATATGCCACGACACCGTGAGTAGCGCAGCGCAGTCCTCCGACAGCACCGCGATGTGGACGTTGCATCTTCTCTAATGCGACAAGGCAGGGACGCGGCCGAGTTGGTTTCCGAGCTGGAATTTGTATGGAACCAGATCAAGAACAACAGCCCGAGTTCTTCGAACGAGTCTGCGAAACAACTGGGTATGAGCATGGACACAAGCCCCAAAAGATTCGCCCAGCCCATGGCGGGAACCGATGGGCCCATGAAGGTCTTGAGCCCCATGAGCGAGGAGGGCGAGGCGGAGCTGGACTACCAGAGGCGCATGGCGGCTGGTGATCCGGATGACGACGGAGAGTACGTCAAGAGAGGGGACAAGTGGTCCAAAAAGATGGAGCGAGCGATCGTGCGACTATCCACGGAGATAGCGGCTCTAAGGGAACAAATAACATCCGGTCGGGAGTGGAGGTCCAGAAAAGAGAGAAGCTTCGGAGCCTGGGTGAGGTGGCTGCTCTGGACGATGATGAAGCATGCCGTCGTTGATACACTCCTCATATTCCTTGTCCTGATCTGGATGCGGAGGAGGAAAGACAGGAGACTGGAGGACCACTTCCGGGCAGCCGTGAAAATCGGGAGAGAGTATGCACGGAAGGTACTACCATCAAGATGATGCGAACAGCAACACGAGGAAGGAACCTTACGCAGACGACAACCAGGAGTGAAGCTGTTTGACTGGTTTTGGCCGCAGGCAGGCAGGCGACGGAGAGACCAGTGGGCCATTTGAGTCGAACACCACGACCAGGTCGGCCGCGTTCAAGCCCCAGAAATAGGCCTGCTTGTCTTGCCTCAGCAACAGCTCAGCGTCCTGGGGCCGCCGAGATGTATACGGTCCGGGGGGCGTCTCGTGCGTGGAGTGACACTCGAAGAGTGAGCACCAGGGTTCATGAAGTAGCTCTGTTGAACGACCGAATCTGTGCAGCACGGTCTTCCTGCCAGGCAATGGCAGATGGTGTTATCTTGGTACCATGTAGTCCTTGGGCCTCATCACAGTAGTATGTGGGATACAAGAATATCCCGAGTCGCCTCAATGAGACCCCGAGCCACTTTCCCCATGGGGGACCCATATGTTCAAGGCGCTAGCCAATTATCCCGAAATGTGACTCCTTAGTATTTCGAACGCGATGAGGTCAAGATGGTTGGCCTGACTATAGAGAATTGAACATCATGGAGCATTTCCAATTTGACGTGGCTTGAGTGGATTCTGCTTGCTCGCTCAGAATTTCAAGCTCTATCTGGCAACCCCTCAACCCGTCCCGCAGTCCTTGGAGGCACATAGATGACTTGCTCGGCCGCCCCGCGTTTCGCACCTTCCTTGGGATTGTCCTGCTCGTTTTCAGCAACCTGGGAAGTTACCTCCTTGAATCTTCGATTGAGGTCCTGATTCAAGACATCACTCAGTAAGGCGACTGGCGCTGTTGATACTCGGCTTGGATTTCCGCCTAGCGGCAGTAATTCTTGTAACTCTCTTCCAGCCAAACAGGTCTCAGATAAACGAACTCAAAGATTGCAAGAAGCCCTACATCACAGGCAGAAACACTGCGGGCTTGACCTCCATCTGGAAACATGGCCTCATCACGCAACGGTCAGACAAACCCTGCAACACCGACCCAACGCGATGCACCCACGATGGCCGACCAGACCGGAGGAAAGCCACAGCCACCACCTGAGGACGAGGTGCCTCCTCTCACCCATGTCATCCCAACCATTTTCGTCCCGCTCACGGATGATTTTCTGAAGCCGATAGAGCCGGCGAAAGACAGAGTCGAGCGCATGCAGCGGATGAAGACAAGCCTCGATGCCAACGAAGTGAAGGTGCGAGACAACATCAACTGGATCTACGAGCGCGAGGCGCGGCGACACGTGATGGAGGCTCAGAAGAGCGGCGCGCTCTCCCAACCCCGTCAGTCGGTTCCATTTACCTGGGACGAGGCAGACCGGCACCTGGCAAACATTGCGGCGCCGGCGAACCCAGGCGTCTCCTACCACCTCCCACCCGAGAAGATCGCCGAGTTCCAGCGCTACGACCAACTGAATGCCGGTCAGCTGCCTCCGGACGGTCTTTCTCCTCACGAGAAATTGGCTCGGGAGGTGCTCGCCATAGCCCAACGTGGAGTCAGGGACATGGAGGAGTACAGCGTGTGCCACATCAAAGGTATTCGCGATCAGCTCGACAACAGCATCGAGAGGGAGAAGCGGTCACATGCTTGAAATGCGACGCTGGCTTGGTGCGGTACTAGACACGGACTCTATCATCGCAGACAGGGCCACGGTGCGCTCGTAAGGATTTGCACAATGCGAACGAGGCTGGCTGAACAAAATATCCATGCGGCCAGCATCTTTCGACCACTGCTGCCATCTCACAAGGGTTTATGTCTGCTCTGTTTTGAGAGCATCGCGGGATTGCAGATCTGCTCGTTGTTTTACTTGGGTGCCTAAGGATATGATCACCGCCTGGGTGTTGCGTGTTTTGATCAGAATCGTGTGAATGATTGGGATGTAACGACCGGCGGTAAGAGGCATTGCACATTGAGCCAAACTGGCTCTCACATACTTCCAAATCGGCGTTAAATATTAATCTGGAGCACAAGATAGAGAAGAACCCGACTGAAGCAGCCGTCCCGCTTGCGCAAGACAGAGCTCAAGCTCCCCTACAATAAAATGTGCCCGTGAATGAGTGAAGAAGAAAAGAAGATCTTCATTGACAGCAGCCGCCGAACAATTTGCGTTTTTATCTAGGGTGCGAGCTCCAGGCTGTGCACGGGCCACACGGCGTCGCCCCACCATGCTAGCCCAGCGGCCAATCGCCTTTTAGCCTTTCTAATGCGTCGGATATTCTGCCAGTGGCCAAAGATCCCCCAGACCAGCATAGCAGTAGCATCCTCGACGTCAACACTCTGACGACTCCCACTTAACCCGCGCCCCATTCCCTCCTGCCCGTCGTCCCCCCTCCTTTTCTGCCGTCGAGACGACACGATGCTGCGACAGACTCTGGCACGTTCGGCTTGGCGGAGTGGCAGGCGGACCGCCTCCAACGCCGCCAGAGCCTTTTCCGTGACAGCTCAACGGCCCGCCGAGGTCGAGCTCACAATTGGTACGTTGACGGCGCCACGAGACAGTCCGTGCCCGTGACCATGCTGACGGTTCTGAAGATGGCAAGAAGGTGTCTATAGAAGGTGAGATGGTCCAATGGCCCCAATTGGTCCGGCTTTCCCTGACACTCTCACAGCTGGCTCGGCCCTGATCCAAGCGTGCGAGAAGGCGGGATCAACAGTCCCAAGGTACGTCCCTAACAACAGCCAATATTAAAGGGATCTCTTGCTAACAAGGCTTCTTAGATACTGCTACCATGAGTACGACCATCCCACAATCCTTCCCCCTGGATCGACGACCCCCAATCCTTCGAACCGCGGCTGATCCAATACACACACAGGAAATTGATGATTGCAGGAAACTGTCGTATGTGCCTAGTCGAGGTCGAGAGAGCACCAAAACCCGTCGCATCATGCGCATGGCCGGTGGCGCCCGGCATGGTCGTCAAGACCAACTCGCCGCTCGCACACAAGGCACGAGAGGGTGTGATGGAGTTTTTGCTGGCCAACCACCCCCTGGACTGTCCCATTTGCGACCAAGGTGGCGAGTGTGACCTGCAGGACCAGTCCATGAGATATGGCGCAGACCGTGGCCGATTCCACGAGATCGGTGGCAAGCGAGCCGTGGAGGACAAAAACATCGGGCCTTTGATCAAGACGTCGATGAACCGTTGCATCCACTGCACGAGATGCATTCGATTCGCAAACGATATTGCCGGTGCTCCCGAGCTCGGCTCTGCGGGCCGTGGCAACGACATTCAGATCGGAACCTACCTGGAGCAGAACCTTGACTCGGAGATGTCCGGAAACGTAATAGACCTTTGCCCCGTCGGTGCTCTTACCTCGAAACCCTACGCCTTCCGCGCTCGCCCATGGGAACTCAAGAAGACGGAAACCATCGACGTGTTGGACGGTCTTGGATCCAACGTTCGGGTTGACTCCCGAGGCCTCGAGGTCATGCGTGTCGTTCCCCGGCTGAACGACGATGTCAACGAGGAGTGGATCAACGACAAGTCACGATTTGCCTGTGATGGCCTCAAGACGCAGCGCCTCACCCTACCTCTGGTCCGCCGGGAGGGCAAGTTCGAGCCTGCTGACTGGGAGCAGGCTCTGACCGAGATCGCGCAGGCGTGGCAGCTGAAGGCTCCCAAGGGCAACGAGTTCAAGGTTGTTGCTGGTGAGCTGACCGACGTGGAGTCTCTGGTCGCCATGAAGGAGCTCGCCAACAAGTTGGGCTCTGAGAACCTGGCCCTTGACACACCTACAGGCAACCAGCCTGTTGCTCACGGTGTTGACGTTCGGTCCAACTACCTGTTCAACTCGAGGATTTGGGGTATCGAGGAGGCGGATTCTATCCTCATTGTCGGCAGCAACCCAAGACATGAGGCTGCCGTTCTCAATGCTCGTATCAGGAAGCAGTGGATGCGCTCAGACCTCGAGATCGGCGTGGTCGGCGAGTCTTGGGATTCCACATTCGAGTTTGAGCATCTCGGAACGGACCTCGACGCTCTCAAGAAGGCCCTTGCGGGACCTTTTGGCAAGACTCTCGCAGCTGCTAAGAGGCCTATGATCATTGTTGGCTCTGGAGTCACGGATCATGCTGATGCCAAGGCCTTCTACGAGACCATCGGAGCTTTCGTCGACAAGAACGCTGCCAACTTTATCACCGAGGAGTGGAACGGTTACAACGTTCTCCAGAGGGCTGCCTCTCGCGCAGGTGCCTTCGAGGTCGGTTTCGTGACGCCCTCTGCTGAAGTCGCCGAGACGGCCCCCAAGTTCATCTGGCTGCTCGGGGCCGATGAGATCAACGAAGCCGACATCCCCAAGGACGCCTTTGTGGTGTACCAGGGTCACCACGGTGACAAGGGCGCACAAATCGCAGACATCGTTCTCCCCGGCGCAGCTTACACAGAGAAGAATGCTACCTACGTCAACACGGAGGGTCGCGTCCAACTCACAAAAGCCGCGACATCACTGCCTGGCGCTGCCCGTACCGACTGGAAGATCATTCGGGCAGTAAGTGAGTTCCTCGGAGCTCCTCTGCCATATGATGACGTTGCTGCCCTGCGGGACAGAATGGTTGAGATCAGCCCCGCCCTGGCAGCATACGACGTCGTTGAGCCAGTGGCTTTGCAACAGCTGAGCAAGGTGCAATTGGTGGACCAGAACAAGGGCGCGAAGGCCTCTGGCACACCCCTCAAGCTTCCTATTGAGAACTTTTACTTTACAGATGTGATTTCACGAAGGTATGTAGAAGTCCAGATCAACCTTTCCTGACACCGTTACTGACGACTATGCTGCAGCTCACCAACGATGGCCCGTTGCTCGGCCGCGAAGGCGACTGGAGACCCACGCACCAACTTTATGGCCCCGGGTATGGAGGAGGACAAGCCACTTGGGCAGGTTGCTTACGGTGTATGAGTGCGGGCTACAGTGAATAGAAAAATATTCGCAGCTTCTCGAGGCGTCCTTTGCAATTTGTGGCCATGCTTTCACGTTTGTCGTTGTACATATACAGGAGTAATAGGCCACTACTATGACCAGATCAATTCCCAGCATCAGTTTAGAGTATGTGGGCTTGCTGTGTATTTGTACAGAATTGGACGCCATTGAACATCGCGGTCTGATTTCGGCGTCACGGCAGCGACGTCAGCCGTGTGGTGTGGCTCGTCACAGGCCGCAGAATCTGAAGATGTGTCCGTCAACTGGTCTGACGACCCCATGGGGCGGATTTCTCATAGAGTCCCAACGTGTAAAGCCATGATTGCCACTGCCCCCGAGAATGGCTGAGCAGGAGTCCGCAGCGTTTCAATACATCATTCTCGCTTCATTAAGCAGGACCTCCAGGTGGTGTCTCGACCTCATTGTCCGGAAACTTCTCATCAACCTGGGCGACGACACCGTGCTCCCCTCCAGCATGGAGCTCAGTGCCCGCATCTGGCCGGGCCTTCTCCCAGGGCTTCAGTGGTCTGGCCATCGATCCAAACGGAGTTGTAGTCTACGCATGTCAGCAACGTCGTGAAACCAATGGCATACTGTGGTAATGAGATCTGAGGGAAGAATGACTGACCGGATTCCTTGCCACTATGTCAGGGATCTCGACGATGCCCTCGACAGGCTCGCCCGTCTGCACGGCCTTGATGATGGCGGCGAACCGCTCCGGGTACGCAGGGGAAGACTCGTCGCCGTCATCGTCATCGTCCTTAGCAGCCAGGGTCCGGTCCACGTACAGCTCGCTCTTCGGCGCAGCGGCCATCCACGAAAGCGTAGACTCGTCGGCTCCCCCCGCAACCGCGCCGCCACCACCGCCGGCGCCGGTCCCGGGTCGAGCCTGGGGTAGCGCATCGGCGGCGAGAAGGGCCCGAGCCCACCGGGCCTTCTCGGCGGCGGCCTCGTCACGCCTCTCCGCAGCCGAGGAGGCGGCGTCGCCTGCAGAGGCGAGCCTGTCGCGGTGGTTGCACAGTGCCTCCAGGAGGTCCCACTCCCAGAGCCGGGGCTGGTGGCCGGCCTGGTAGGCCGCGCGGAGCCAGTCCCTGTAGCCGGCGTAGAGGATGGTGGTGCCGCTGATGCGGGCGAAGTAGAATATCCGCGAGTGCATGACGATGTCGGCCTGCGAGGCGGTCTGTGCCAGGGCGTGGTAGCCGCCCAGGGCGAGCACGAGGCCTCCCTGGCTCTGTTGTCAGCATCGGGATGCTCTGAGGGCGGGCGGTGATAGCCAGAGGTGAGTGAATGGGCTTGCTCACGAGGAAGTCCTTGTCTAGGTCCCATCTGTACTCTTGGAAAGACTTGTACACATAGTCGTCTTCTTGGGCTGAGGCTGAGACTGGCGCCGAAGCCTCAGCGCCGTCGTGGTCGGCCATGGTTGTCTTGTCTCGCCTGTGAGGGCAAATACGCGCCGCGTTGGGTAATTTCAGGGGGGATGGGGAGGCACCGAGGCGTTCACGAGCTAATCATACAGGGTGATGAGTCCGGTTGGGATATGCTGAGTTGACGAGACGAAGGCCGGGCCGATGCCGAGTGGGCCTACGCGCCCCGGGTCGGCACGGAGATGTGGAGTCGAGGGAAGCCCGGCAGTTTTCCCGATTCAGTACTGTAAGCAGCACTGTCGAGCTCCGGCAGGTCCTCCTTATGCAGTCAGAGTAAGGCGCGATGTGAGCATGTATTGCCCCAAAAATTGAGGCGCCCATGCTGGAGAATCCCATTCGTTGGAGCTTGTCCTGCACTCTGATTACCTCTACGGGGCATAACACCAAGTGCCCCTAATTATTCTACTTGTACTTGATACAGGCTTCACAGTGACGGTACATCCATGGTGTATTGCATTCAAAGGCCATGTGCTCATTCCTAACCATGCAGTAGCACCTCCTGCTGGTAACCAGTTGTGCCGGTTGAACCTTCTCTTCACAGAGGGCAATCCGTCCGTCGGGCGCTCGGACCACCTGTTCCTATCTCGGACCGCCGAGGATCGCCTGGGGATCTGCTGTGTCCCTGCCTGAACGACGCCGACTGCCTTGGCCTTGGGTCGCCTGGTCACAAGACTACATAACTTCACCAGGACAGTTGACAGCCATTACGCGACGCCCTGGGAGCCTTTCCAGCCAACAAAGCAGCCGCCATGCGTCGTGCCGCTACGAGGGCGTTTCGGACGTGTCAATGCACCGTTCGAGGCCACCGCGGCCTCTCGTACCGAGCTAATCGACGGGGCTCATACGTCCACAGCTCGCTGCTGCAGAGTCAGATCCCTGCCCACACCCAACAGACCCTCCGCTTCTCCTTCACCTCGCGAGCGCCCATCAAGCATGCCCACACCGTAAGAGAGCCTCTCCAATCCTCGATGAATGCACGAAGGGCCACCGTCGCCCTGCTGTCCGGTATTGTCGGCTACGGAGCCTACTACACGTACAACGGCAACTCGACCGACACCGCCGCCGCCCTCACCCGCGGCTTCTCGTCTTCCTCGTCCTCGTCCACCAGTCCCGGCGATGCCATCCCCACCCGCTCCGTCCTCGTCATAGGAGCCGAAGAACTGTCCACTGGCACGTTTGTTGGGGACGGGCCCATAAGCAAGACGACGGATGACGAGGGTCGCGCCATTGTCGAGATGCTGACGGCTGACCAGTCGACGCAGAAGCTGAGGAAGATGGAGGAGTCCTACCTGGTCAACAGGGGGAAGGGCGTGGTAAGGTACGATCAGGTCCAGCTGCCGAGCAACAACCCCATCGAGGACGACCATGCCGAGAAGATCGTCGAGGTTCCCGTAAGGGGGGCCTCCGAGTCTGGCAGCGACTGGATGTTTTGGGGGGTCTTTGACGGTCATTCGTAAGTTCACAAGGCGGCATTCCATCCAAGACATCCGTCCTAACTAGGAGACAACAGCGGCTGGACGACCTCGGCGAAGCTTCGGCAGGATCTCATCCGCTACGTCGCGCGCGAGCTTAACGAGACATACAAGGCCGGCGGATACTCTCCCTCATCGGATGCTGTCGATGTCGCCATGAAGAAGGGCTTCACACGTCTGGATGACGAGATTGTCCACCACAGCGTGCAGGAAGTCCTGAAGTCAAACTCCCGCTCTGTCGCCGCGGAGCTACTCGCGCCGGCGCTGTCTGGGTCCTGTGCTCTGTTGTCCTTCTACGACAGTCAGTCGAACCTCCTACGTGTTGCCTGTACTGGAGACTCCCGGGCCGTTCTGGGGCGTCGCGCCGACAATGGCAAGTGGACCGCCACTCCGCTCTCTGTCGACCAGACCGGCGGCAACCCAGATGAGGCCAACCGGTTACGGAAGCAGCACCCTGGTGAGGAACATGTCGTGCGAAATGGCAGGATTCTAGGAGGCCTGGAGCCATCGCGTGCATTCGGCGATGCTAGTTACAAGTGGAGCAAGGAGATTGCGGAGAAGCTGCGGCAGTCATTCTTCGGCCGCTCCCAGTCTCCCCTCCTCAAGACGCCCCCATACGTGACAGCGGAGCCAGTGGTGACGACTACGAAAGTCCAGCCCGATAAGGGCGACTTCCTGGTTCTGGCCACCGACGGCCTATGGGAGATGCTTACCAACGAGGAGGTCGTTGGGCTTGTGGGCAAGTGGCTCGAAACTCAGACCAGCAAGGCTTCAACTTCACAGTTCGACTCGGTGTGGAGTAGGATCTTCGGCGCGTCGCAGAAGAACGGCCTTCCAGTTGAGCAAGGCACTACTTCAGCAGGTGACGACGGCCAGAAGACACCAATCCGTGTACGACAATGGGGCATCTCAAAAGATGACGACAGATTCGTTGTGAAGGACAGCAACGTTGCCACCCATCTCATCCGCAACGCTCTAGGCGGAAAGAATGAGGAGATGGTGTCGGCGCTTCTGACACTGCCGTCTCCTTACTCGCGACGGTATAGGTAAGCTTTACACTTGTCCTGCTAGCATGTTTCTTTGCTGACAATACGACACGCACACACAGAGATGATCTCACGGTGCAGGTCATCTTCTTTGGCAACGGCGACAAGGCGCAGAATCAGAGTGAGGAGGTCGTCATCAACAAGGATGCCACCGCACCGCCCAAGCCTCAAAAGGCGAAGCTATGATACATAAAGAGGCAGCACCTCTGTTCTGCACAATGTACAAGTGCTATTCCAGTGAGCGAGGCGTTCCATGGCGGGGTTGGCAGTCGTCAGAGCCCGGGGACACGTTGATATGGAGTCACGGAGTAGTGTAGAGAGGGAGTCGGGCACCAATGGGAACCTTCGTCCAACCCCAGATGGGAATTATGGGAGGGCCCACAGAGCGAGATATGCATGCGACATTTCAAGGTTGCAGCGGGTGCCGATTTCAAAGCTCTGGTGACGGGCGACAAGGCCCTTGAATGAGTCGGGGAACGAACGATGGATAACCACAGCATTAGGCCCCATTGTGTAGACCAATACTGAATTTATGATGATGAGCGAGTCATAAAAGGTGTGCCATTGTCGTGTTTTTGCATGTGCGGTGGGTTGTATTCCAACGATGTTGCATCTACTCCGTGCACCCTGGCATAACCCGCTCAAATCCAACTGACACACAGGTAAAATGTTGAGCGGAACTCGAAACACGGGCCTGCAGCTCAGATTGAGCTCCCCTCCAATGATAATGACGTCACCCGGTTAGCTGCGGAGCACCGTCTCTTTGTTGCGGCTCTTGTGGCAGAAGCTCCCGCGACGTTTAGAAGCTTGAGAGCTTCCAAGCTCATCCTGCTGGGGACCTAGCCAGGCTACCCGGTTGCGTGGCACCCTATAACAGCTAGACCAGACAGGCCGGGTTGTTACTACTGCGGTAGCATCTCGAGATGCCGATGCAAGGCTTGCTGCAGGCTGGCAGCGCAAGCAGCATGCTGCCGGCGTTACATCCTTCCCGCCGCTCATGGGCTCGCTGAATTGGTTCACTGTTGGCTGGTTGGACAGGTACAAGCCGCGGCCAAGGCCAGGGCCAGGAACAGGAACGGCAGAAGGAACAGGGCCCTCAGGGCGTGCCACCGGCGTGCGTCCCTGCTGTTTCCGAATATATCTCAACCCGCCACAGACAAGAACCAACTAAGTGCATTCCTTGCAGGACGAGCCCCGTCCGGGTGCAGAACCCAACACACCTGGCCAGCCAGGCCAACTCAGCACGCTCAGCTCCAAAAGGCTGGGTCACTGTACCCCGGGTGGATTACGCCCGTAGTTGCTGCTGCAACTCTGCATACCTGACCGCTCCTGAACAAGTCAGCAAGCAGTTCCATCGTGAGGCTAAGCAGCAGCAGTAGCTCCTTGCAGGCGCCATCCTAAACCCTTGGCGTGTCTTCTCCTATGCATCTTCGTGGCGATTGAATTTTCTCTCGCCCTCGTCTTTACCTATCATCCTATCTAGTAGCAAAGTAGCGCCTGGACGAGTCCACCGTGCACCCCCACCGGAGCTTATCGTCGCCTACCTCCCCAGAGCTTCCCAGCTCGACCTTTTCCCCTCAACCTTGCTCCCTCTTCATACCTCAAATATCTCCCCTAGTATTGGATAGCAGAGACGGCCACTATATCTTTTGGCCCATTGACATTGCCAAGCTGCTGTGCCTGCCTCCACTGCCGGACCCCTTCCGTTGAGCTGAATCCGGCCGCCAGCCCGTCAATAGCTCCGCGTCTCGCCGCAGCTCACTCCGGTGAGCTTCGCTGACAACCATGGTCGTCTACGACAATCATGAGATTCTGGCTGCCGAGGAGAAGCGGTTGAAGGAGGACCGTCACCGCACCAAGTACTGGAAGAAGTGGGGCTCTTATCTGGCCGAGAGGCAGTGGGCTACAGGTTCGTCGCACTCGAGCGCCTTTGTGCTCTTTGTGCTGCCGGGCGCTGGCACGTGGGCATGATGAGGAAGCCGTGGCTAACCAGAGTTCTCAATCGCAGTCCGAGAGGACTACAGCGGCGACGGTGACGCCTGGAGTCGTGAGTGATTAGGCCCTTTTTCTGTGCAACCAAAACTCCAAACTCCACCTCCACATCTTCTAAATCCGGGGATCCTGGGGCACGATTCATAATCTGGGGTTCACGGCCATTACTGACAAGAGCCCCTCCACAAGACTTTCCCCACGATCACGCACGTTCCCGGGCCTACAGATGGGGCGAGGATGGCATCGCCGGAGTCTGCGACACCCACGGCTACGAGAACATCGCCTTTGCCTTCTGGAACGAGAAGGAGTGCGTCTGCACCCTGTCCATATGCCTCGTCGGACCCAGCCGCTGACTTGATACAGCCCGTTCCTCAAGGAGAGACTCTTTGGCTTGTCCAACCCACAAGGGAACCATGGCGAGAGTCTCAAGGAGGCTCATTTCCACCTGGACAACACACCTGTCAGTATCATTCCGTCCCCTGAACTTGGCCACTTCTTGCTGACCTCATGACTTGATACAGACTGTGGGTTCTCACCCTCCTGAACCACCCCCGTTCCATCTGACTAACACAACCTCAGCACTCCTACATGAAGTTTCTCTACAAGTACCCGCAAGCCGAGTTCCCCTACGATGACCTACGAAACGAAAACGCAAAGCGAGGCAAGCAGGATAAGGAATATCAAATTCTCGACACAGGCTGCTTCAAGGACGACAAGTACTGGGACATAATCATCGAGACAGCCAAAGAGGACGATGACCCAGAGTCGCTGCTCTTCCGAGTGACTGCTTGGAATCGTGGCAATGAGCCTAAGCCAATCCATATCATTCCCCATGTGTGGTTCAGGAACACTTGGGCCTGGGGTCGCGAGCCTGAGGAGAACAAGCCCTCGATAAGGTTGCAATCTGAGAATCTGGCCAAGTCACACCATCAATCTCTTGGAGATAGGTACTTCCTGCTATCTCCGTCCCCGGGCATTGGCCCCAGTGGGGATGATGTCGACCCGAAAATGCTCTTCACCGAGAACGACACCAACTTCGAGCTTCTCTACGACGGAGAGAATCCCCAACCCTACGTGAAGGACGCCTTCCACAGGCACATTGTAGATGGGGAGAAGGATGCTGTGAATCCCGCACAGCGCGGAACCAAATGCGCCGCTTGGTTCCCATTTAACGAGGCCGGTGGTGTCCCACCGGGAGAGTGTGCTGGTATGTTTCAGTCTTCCCCCAGGCTGGTGTGAGGGCTTCCGCTAATGGCCACAGTTGTCCGTTTCCGATTCAGCAAGAAGAATGACACCTACCTTGACGAAGAGGAGTTCGATGACATTATCGAGCGCCGCAAGGACGAAGCTGATGACTTCTACTACAAGATCAGCCCTTTGCCCATGTCTGACGATCTGCGCAACATCCAGCGGCAAGCTTTCTCGGGCATGATGTGGTGCAAGCAACATTACTTGTTCATCTGGGACCAGTGGGCTAATGGCGACCCGGCCCAGCCACCACCTCCGCCAGATAGGAAGGCCATCAGAAACTCGCAGTGGAGGCACATGCATTGCGATGACATCCTCTCTATGCCAGACTCGTGGGAGTACCCCTTCTTCGCCGCTTGGGACAGCGCTTTCCACTGCATCCCACTGGCCATGATCGACCCTGACTTCGCCAAGAAGCAACTTGACCTGTTCACCAGAGAGTGGTATTGTCATCCGAACGGACAGCTCCCTGCCTATGAGTGGAACTTTGGAGACGTGAACCCGCCAGTCCACGCTTGGGCAACCTTCCGCACCTTCAAGATTGAGCGCAAGTTATACGGACGTCAAGATCTCGACTTCCTGGAGCGCGTGTTCCAAAAGCTACTCCTGAACTTCACCTGGTGGGTGAACCGCAAGGATGTTGATGGGAAGAACGTGTTCGAGGGCGGCTTCCTGGGTCTGGACAACATCGGCCTGTTCAACCGGTCAGACCCCCTTCCCACGGGTGGTACCCTGGAGCAAGCAGACAGCACAGGCTGGATGGCATTCTACTGCCTCTGCATGTTGAACATCAGTCTTGAGCTCGCCAAGCATCGGCGCACGTACGAGGACATTGCTTCGAAATTCTTTGAGCACTTCATCCTTATCAGCGACGCAATGACGTTCAGAACAGGACAGAAAGACGAGAAATCGCTGTGGAACGACGAAGACGGCTTCTACTACGATGCGATCTCGTGGGGCGGACCTTGGATTCAGCAACTGCCAGTCCGTTCCCTGGTCGGCCTGATCCCAATGTATGCCACTCTTACCCTGGAGCCAGAGCTGATCAACAAGCTTCCTTCCTTCAAGAGAAGGCTGGAGTGGTTCATGGCAAACAAGTGTGACGTTGCAGAGCGGAACATGCACAGTATTCGCAAACGTGGAAAGGGGAACCGAATTCTCCTATCCATCGTGAGCAAGGACCGATTGGTGAAGCTCCTGAAACGTATGCTGGATGAGGACGAATTCTTGAGTCCACACGGCATCCGATCTCTGTCCAAGTACCACGAGAAGCACCCCTACTCCATGGACGTCAACGGACAGAAATTCCAGGTGGGCTATGTCCCGGGTGACTCTGACAGCGGCCTCTTTGGAGGAAACAGCAACTGGCGCGGCCCGGTCTGGCTCTGCGTCAACTTCCTTCTCATTGAGTCGCTGCAGCGATACTACCTGTTCTTCGGACAGAGCCTCCAGGTTGAGTGTCCCGTTGGATCCGGCGACTACATGCATCTGGGTCATGTGTCCGAAGAACTTCAGCACCGGCTGCAGCACCTCTTCACCCGTGACAACGATGGCCGCCGAGCTATCAACGCCGGTGACGACACCCTCGACTTCGATCCTCTGTGGAAGGACAACATGTGGTTCCATGAATTCTTCGATGGAGACACGGGCCGTGGTCTGGGAGCGACACATCAGTGTGGCTGGACAGGCTTGATTGCCAGACTGATCCACGACACAGGGTAAGAATCGGACCTGACACAAAAAGTTCCATCCGCAAGACTTCCTGACTAACTCTTCACAGTGTCACCTGCCGCCTTCCACAGACGCCACGCACGCCCTCAATCGGCATGGCTCATTACTTCGATGATGTGTTTAGCAGACAGGTCATTCCGCGGTCGCCATCGATGCCTCGCATCAGGCGGTCGTCGACAGCCCGGTCGATAGGTGCACGGAGCGACTTCGACCAAAGTGAAGTCAACGGTTACGACGATGAGAATGATGGTCACAGTCTCAGTGGTAGCGTTGTCCTGACCGACGACCCGCAGCGCCTCCGCGAGAAGGAAGAGGCGGATGAGCACATGCACAATTACATCGCGGAACAGCTTGAGAGGGTCAAGAGTGAACAAATCAGCAATGGCTACGAGAAGGGCGACGAGTTCGAGGCCCAAGCCTGATAGCTATGTAGCGAAGGGGTATGGTCGACCTGGACATACCGCCAAGGTTTGGAGGAGTGTTTTGAGGGTGCTCATAAGATTAGACGAGGGAGAAAAGGCGGGAGATTGCATAAATACGGAGCACTCGCAATTCGGGATATTGGATAATAGACCCTACGGCATTATTAGAAATATATGATTTTTTTGGCAAGTCTAGTTGAAAAACTGGTAGTCAGAGTGCCTGGTATCTCCTATGGACTGGCTATGTATGTGCAAAGAATGTTGTCGATTCTAAATCACGCGCTCTATGAGCTGCAGCTACACTGCATGGCTCTTTGGAACCTGGGCACGTCGCCCGTCCACCGCACTTCCTCTTCCCTGTCACCCTTGTATACAGTCCCTTCAAACTCCTCGCCGTCCCACTGTTCCTCAAACGGATGTAGCGCCATGTGCATGACCCGCCGCAAAACATCGCGCTCCCCGCCCTTTTCCACCCTCTGGATGACCTCGTCCAAGACGAAGCTCCGCGGGATGAAACTCGGGTTGACCTTCTTCATCGCGGCCATCCTCTCCTCCTCCTTGGCCGGCTCGACCACCCGCTTCCCATCCTCGCCCTCGGCGCCCCAGTCCTCGACGATCCGCGCCCGCCACTTATCCAGCCACTTAGCCACGCGCTCCCGGGCCTCGGCGTCCGAGGTGCCGGCGGCGCTGATGCCCTCCTTGTGGAAGAAGACGCCGGCCGTCTCCCGCCTCAGGTCCTCGGTGCCCAGGTCCGCCACCCTGACGTAGCTGAGCCGGCGGAAGGTGTGGTGGAAGTCGAGCTCCAGGGCCTCCATCGTGTCGAGCAGGCCGCTGAACAGGTCCTGGAAGTCGGACTCTTGGAAGCGCCGGATGCCCAGCCTCGCCGTCATGAGCCGCTTGTACTCGGCCAGGAACACGGCCTTGTACTCCTCGCCGGCCTGCTCGATGAGCTTCTCGGCGCGCGCGACCAGCTCGTCCGCCTCGGGGCCCTCGGACACGCCGTCCACGACGAACCCGTCCGTGTCGACCTTGTCGCCGGCGCCGAGCAGCTCGCCGACCGCCTCGCCCAGGCGCACGAGGTTCCACCAGATGATGGTGGGCTGGTTGCGGTAGCTGTACCGGAGCATGTGGTCGTCGTGGTTGGGCGTGTAGGCCGGGTCGAAGTTGTCCATGAAGGCAAAGGGCCCAAAGTCGATGGAGAGCCCGTAGATGGAGCTGTTGTCCGTGTTCAGCACGCCATTCATGAAGCCGTGGGCCTGCCACTTGGCGACGGTGAGCGCGTTGCGCCGCACAACCTCCCGGTACATCCTCACGAAGCGGTTCTCCGCCGCGTCGGCGGGGCCCTGCACCTCGTCCTTGCCGACGACGCCCCTCGGCGGGCGCTCCAGGTCGGGCGAGTCGGCCGGCTTCTCCGGGTTGCTGAGCCTGGCGGGAAGCCGGTCCCAGCCGCCGAGCACCTCCTCGGCGACGTACGTGGCGAGCTTGCGGATCGACCCCCTGTCGCCCCTTGCCCGGAGGATGTCAAAGTTGCCCAGGCGCACCCAGCTCTGCGCGAAGCGCACGACGATGGCGCCCGGCTCGAAGGACTCGCGGCGCACCTTGCTGTGCGGCAGCAGGCTCAGCGCCAGGGCGCGCGTCGTGGGGATCCCCAGCGCGTTGAGCGCCTCGCTGACGACAAACTCGCGGATGCTGCTCCGTAGCACGGCCTTGCCGTCCGCGAAGCGGCTGTAGGGCGTCATTCCCGCGCCCTTGAGCTGCAGCTCGTAGCGCGTCTCGCCCCCCGCGGCCCACGGGTCGCTGGCCGCCGCCGTCGGCGCGGGCGACGTCGTCTCGAACAGGCTGATGGCCCTCCCGTCGCCGAGCTGGCCCGCCCACTGGCCGAACTGGAACCCGCCGTACAGCTGCGCCCACGGGTAGCCGCCCGTGAGCCGCTCCTCGTCCCACCCCAGGAGGACGTTGCCGGCCGCCCACTGCCGGAAGCCCTCGGTGGTGGCCTCGGCGGGCTTGATGTTCAGGTCACGCAGCGCGGCGGGGGAGACGCCGAGGAGCTCGGGGTCGGTCTGTGTCTGGGGCCGCACCCAGGTGAAGAGCCCGCCGCGGACCTGCCTGGGCGTGATCTGGTCCCTCGGGGTCTTGTGGGAGTCGGCGGGCGTGGGGAAGAGCGGGTCGGGCGGCAGCTGCGAGGTGAACCGCCATGATTTCGGCAGGGTCGCGAGGGTGTGGGCGCTGTCGCCATTGGGTTGCTGCTGGGAGGTTTGCTTGTTCAGGCTCTCGCGGTGCTCAGCCTCGAGGGTCTCCTTGGTCGACGGCGTCGACGCGGGGGCGGACTGAGACGGGGCGACCCCGTTGCCGCTTTGGATTAGTTGCTCGGACATGGAGGACAGGCGGCGGGCGACAGTGGCTGGGGCCGTGGTAGATATGCGCCGGAGCTGGAGGGGAAGAATCGTGCGCAACGGCATTTACAGAGGTCTGTGGCGAGGGGTTCACACTTGTCGCATGTCGCAGTTCGACGGTCGCTTCTTAACTGAACGGAGAAAGTTTGGGGCTGCCGAGGTATTGTTTGTATTTCAAAGCAACCGACAGTTGCAACTAGAATTCGTCTCAACGCCTTCTCCTCTGCAAATCCAAGAGAGAAGATGTCATTCTGCGGTGGCTACAGCGCCACGGCGTGTAGAGATCCTCGGGGCGCATTAGCTTCCACGAAGATGCGAGTTGATGGTGATGTCAGATTCGCTACTGATTTGCAGCTATGGTCGTAGCTTCCTCGCCACTTGGAGCCCCCCCTCCCCCCTCCTTTTCCTCGACGAGGGTTACGAGGGTTCCTCTCCTCAAAGTCTATCAAGTTTTAAGGCTGGCTCAATTCACGAGCTATGATCCAGCATTGTAATTATTAGACTCATTGCTATTTGCGATCGGTTGGGATACTGATGGTATTAGTTTATTATGCAAAATGCTGACTCAAGAAGCACCGATACTAGAACAACAGCTTATCTCCACATGGATCGTCTCGCTAGGATAGTCGAAGACCACCAAAGTAATATCCTAAACACACGCTCTCTCTCTCTCTCTCTCTCCTCTAAAACTGTCCCCAGGGACAAGACTTCCTCTACGGCTCTTGCCATGGCCTCAATATCCCCTGCTCGGGAAGTTTGGCGGTGTCTCCATCATGCCCGTCGACCACATTTCCTGATCTGGATCCAGGCCGTATTGCAATCCCCATCCATCGTCCACCGGCTGCAGCTTCGAGTTCCTCTCCCGTTCAATAAGGACCTTCTCGAGTCGGGTTCGCTGTTGTGAGTTGTCACGGATGTCTCCACCATGGGGCTGTTCCCCTCCCCCATTAAGGCCGTTCCGATCGCAGTAATCCACGAACGCCTTCCAGTTAGGGTCCTCAATCAGAAGCTCACGTCTGCCAATGACAATAAGACCTGACTTGGCTCTTGTGAGCGCCACGTTCATTTTGTTCGGGGTGCCGATGACGCCCCATCCCATATGCTGGTCTTCCTCGAGGAATTTCGCCCTCGACCTTGTCACGCACAGTATCACTACTCCCCGCTCCAGCCCCTGGAACGCCTCCAGCGGGCCAATGTTCACATCCCACAATCTGTGGTCTCGCATACGCTTGCGCAGCCGCTGGACTTGTGCCTTGAACGGGGACATGATACAAACCTCGCTCTGCTCGACCAGCCCTGATGCCACGAGTGACGCCGCGTGGTGGCAGGCAATCTCAACCTCTCCGGCGTTGAACCACCCGCCGGTGCCTCCCATCAAGCCAGGGAGCTCGAGCTCATCTTGAGAGGCGTTGTCGTGGAAGAGCACAGGCCAGCGCCGGCCGCGCCACCCGTCCCACTCTGCCAGGCGGTTGATGTCGCTCGCTTCTGGTACTAGGTCATCAGCATAGAAGAGACTGGACGGCACTGCGAGAATGGCTGGATGAGAGCGGTAATTCCGCTTCAGGTTGGCGAAGGCAGGGCAGGGGATAGGCAGCAAGGACTGTGTCAGGGGCTTTCCCCTAGCCAAAGGGTGCTCTGCATACACCCCCCGCTTGAACAACCGGGCGAAAAGAGACATCTTGAGAGGCGAAGCAGGAAGCAAAGTTCGTGGGCCCAGCTGGTGCTCATCACCAGCCATAACGAACAACGGTGACAACGTCTCGGGTGAGCTCAGGTGCGGTGCAACAACGGTCAGGGGTATCAAAACTTCAGGCTCGGTAGCTTGAGCCGCCTCGTCAATGAGTAGGGCAGACCAATGTAGTTTGGTGCTCTCCAAGGCACTATCAAGCGGGTGGAAGGATCTGGAGAACGAAATAACGATTAGCATTATGGGCAACGTAAGGGACGGCTGAGACCGTGGAGATGGCCTGGCAAGATGATGGAAGCGGACAGGCAACTTGGACGGGAAATACGGTGGGGCGTCTTACCTGGTCAATCTTCGCAAAGCATCTTCAATCATGTAAAGGTCGGAATTCGTCGTCCTAGCTCGAGCAAGCAGAGAAGAGTCGCGGCAAGTTGTGACGACCACACGGTATTTCATAAGCTCCTGGAATTCCGGTAGTGTGAAAGCATCGTCCACGATGCTGCAGTATGGCAAAACGGTTCCAGGCACCTCAGCAAATGTGCGACCCGGTCTGTTCAGCCGCAACATCTCGCTGGTTTTGAGGTGCTGCTGCAAGCGATGGACTAATGTGTCTGCCGCAGGGTCCGAGGGTGCACACAGGAGGATATGGCCATGAGCGCAAGTATTTTTGAGCAGCTGCAAGGCAGTCTCAATGATGGTCTTCGTCTTTCCTGTTCCAGGCGGCCCGGATATCAAATATGGCAGCTTGCCATATTTTCCCTCGCAAACGGCCTCAACTGCTTTCTTTTGCTCCCAGTTGAGCACTTGATCGAAGAACTTTTGCCGAAACTGACCGGCATGAAGCTTTTCTTGCATATTAGAGTCTCGGACAGTCGGGAATAGCATCGACTGAATCCAGTGTACTGGTTGCTCGGTGGTCGGGTGAACGAGACTGCTTGTGACGCTGTCCTCTGAGCTTCTCATGGGTTCCTGATACTCACGGAGTCGGAAAAGCCCCTGCCGTACGCTGGGAAGCGCATACTGCATCGGAAGGTACCTCTCAACAGG
Organism: Diaporthe humulicola; assembly: GCA_038088545.1. NCBI lineage: Eukaryota > Fungi > Ascomycota > Sordariomycetes > Diaporthales > Diaporthaceae > Diaporthe > Diaporthe humulicola. The sequence continues at coordinate 36,128 of JBBWSL010000164.1, forward strand.
GTAGGGGAACTGCACGTTGAATCTCTCTGTGCGCTCTGTGGGCAACCCGCCAGGCAGGCCGCTTACTCGAAGAGTGAGCAACTCATTTGAGCGTGAGACACTGAGCACACGCGCAGCGAAGAGAACATTTGTCCAACCTGGAGCGGGGTCGCCCTCTTTGAATATGGGCCCATGGTGTGGCGTACTGCCTGGGTGTCTCTTCGTCTTCGTCCACTCTAGCCACTCCCGCATGAGGAGTGGACTGCCGTCCTGCCCACATACAAGTTTTCGGAGATAGACGACATCATCTTCCTCAATCAGAGGGCTGTTCTCTCTTATTCCAGGGACCCGCAGTGAGCAGATTGTCTCGCCTTGGTTTTGGAACGACTGGAAATCCCGCGAGTATGGCTTTATCGCCACTTCGTGACCGTACAGGGAGTGTCCCTCATTTTGTTTCTGCTGAGCTTTGAGTTCCTCACGTAGATGGAACTGGAAAAAGTCCTCGTAGTCCTTCGCGTCGCGGAGACTGCCCCTGCTGCTGGTCTGGTGATCGAAGGTGGGCGGAGGCAAGGTCGGTAGGGAGGTCGCGAACGACCCGAACGACCTGTCAACATAAACCGCAGAATTGATTACTTTCCTTGGAACGGTAGAATGAAACCCCAGTGGAGGAAGAGTGTTGATGACAGTGAGAATCTCTGGGACAAACGGACGCGCATATATGCTAAGCCCTGCCTCAACGTTGTCTTTCCCTGCACCTGGCTCCAGCGCCCGCTTTGGCTGAGCTTCAGCGACGTCTATGGACTTGAGTGTGGTTTTTTCATCATTCAGTGCAGCATTTGTGGCAACGCGTATCTTGCTGTCGGCCTGGCGGATGGCGACAGGTCTTAGCAAAGAAGTCATTGCGGCGGGAGCTTCGTTCCTGTGCTCGTTAGCACCGTCAGCGACCGGTGGCAAGGCAGGCCACGATAAGGGGTTGTTTTTATTTTTTGTCTTGGGGGGTTTCATCCTTAGGGTGGCTCGCGAATTTATTGAAGGATAGTGGATAGACTGGGCTCCAAAGTTCTTTTAGAGGAGACAGCAAAAGTGTTGCCTGATTGATGAGTTGAGTCTCACCTGGCCCGGCCATGGCGCAGCGAGCCGGTCGGGCTTCAAGATGATGGGGCCAGAACTTGCGAGTTGCTAGGCACGACAGAGCGTTCTTTGTGCATTTCTAATTCATCATAAAATTGTATGCAAGGTGGAAAATGATCTGGGCGGCACCCCCGTTACTTCATGCTTCTTTTTCCACTGTCAATGAGGCGAGCACTAGCAGGAGTGTGTTAGTGATGTGTGTGGGAGGGAGAGAGCGAGGACAGGCAAAAACCCTTACCCAGGAACTTTCAGCCAAGCCCCCCCCCCCACCGGAAATCCGGCAATGGAGCTTGGAGGGAAGCTCCGACCTGAGGACTCGTACTGACGAGCCGTGCAGCTTTGATGGCGTCACCACTTGCCCCACAGGAATCGGCAAGGGAGCATAGCAGCGGTTCCTGCCACTGAAGGACCGAGAAGATGCAATGAACATAAAGCCTCGGGGAAGGGACTACAAAGTGGTGAGTGAGATTCGGACGGGATGGGCCTATGTTGCTCAATTTAGTTGACTCGCGAGTCGGGGCCTCTGCCGTAGCTACCTTAATGTAAATCTAATCCGACGGAAGCTTGAACTGCTTCATGTGCCGATCGCTCGACAATAACAAGTTCATTGTAGTCTACAGCATCGGCGGTAACTTTACAAATCCGAGGACCAGCCTGTTTCATCACTACATGTACCGACTCCGGCTCCCCAGACATCTCGTCTCTCGGCAGTTGATAACACCCTCACCTTGTGCAATCCGTCCGACGTGCTTTCCACTGAGCTCCAGATCTACATCCTCTGCCCACCAGTGCTCCAAGATGAACTCTGCTGGAGCTTCGTTCAAGCCAGATGCCACAGGCACAGACCCCAAGCAGCTGGGGTACATCCCGCATCTCAAGCTCAACGATGGCGAAGAGATCCCAATGGTGAGCCCCACCAAAATGCCCTGTCCCGAAGCCGTTGGTGACAAACAAATGTGACAGATCGCCTACGGGCTCGGCACGGCAAACTTCAAGAAGGGTGGCGACAGCAACGCCAACACCATCGACAAGAAGATTGTCGCGGACACCGTGACAGCCATCAAGTCAGGTTACTTCCATCTTGACGGCGCAGACGGCTACGGCAACGAAGCCGAGCTCGGGCTCGCCATCAAGGAAGCCGGAGTGCCCAGGGACAAGCTTTACGTCGTCACCAAGCTCAGCAAACCCAGCGCCGACAAGACCATTGAGCAGGACTTTACGACCTCCCTGCAGAAGCTTGGCCTGGATTATGTCGACCTCTACCTAATTCACTCGCCCTTCTTTGCTGATGGCGACCCGAAGCTGCTCCAGCAGAAGTGGGCAGAAATGGAGGCCATCAAGGCCTCGGGTCGGGCGAAATCGATCGGCTTGTCCAACTTCCTGCAGAAGCACCTCGAGATTGTTCTCGAGACCGCCAAGGTCCCACCTGCTATCAACCAGATCGAGTTCCATCCTTATCTGCAGCACGGCGACTTGCTCGACTTCCACCGGAAGAATAGTATAGCTGTCTCAGCGTATGCCGGGCTGACGGCTGTTACCAAGGCAAAGCCCGGCCCCTTGGATGATATTTACGCACAACTAGCAAAGAAGTACGGTGTTTCGGAAGGGGAAGTCGCACTGAGATGGATCCTGGACGAGGGTGCTATTGCCATCACAACCAGTTCCAAGGAGGAGAGATTGAAGAGCTTCCTGTCGAAGTTGCCGAGCTTCAAGTTGACTCCTGCTGAGGTCAAGTTGATTGCGGACGAGGGCAAGGGGAAGCACTTCAGGGGCTTCTGGAACCACAAGTTTGCTGCTGACGATCACTCATAGAGTATGGCAAGGCACGTGGCCACAGAAAACACCCTAGAGCCAGAGTACAGCATCTGTATCAATTTCAGGTGGTATCACATCAAGGGCGAAGAGTGATCGACCCGTGCTTCTTTCTGCCTTTGTGTGTAATGGTGAAGTACAGTACACAAGAACGTAGTTGGAAAACAAGGGGTATGGAGTATGGAGATGAGTCTCGTACGACCGACTACAACTGCAGTGCGATGATTCTTCTCGCGTCGCGATTACTCGGCATTCGAGAGACTCGCCCCTGAGGGCTCGGCGGCGGTTAGCACCCAGGTATATAAAGTCGAGCTGTTTCGCAACAAGAGTTTTTCAGAATCAAGTCTAGGCACACATATCACTCCTTACTCTGCGGCTGGAAGGGGTTAGAGTTCCTGTTGCTGGTCCCCACTCACACAACCGGGAATCACCTCAGCTACTTGCTCCCACATGCACCTTGCCTCTTAAGAGCTGCGGCTCAACACCGACTTTTATCCGGCTCTTTCCGACGGGACCCCAGCACGCATACATATATAAATACGTACCGATTCCTTCGCCATGGTTCTCGGGTTTCGCGCTTCGTACCACCCTGCGCAAAGCGCGAGGCACGACTCCTACCAGAGCCCGCTCGTCTGCCCCTGTGCAGCATGCTTCGACAGGGAGGAGCACAGGCAGACGCGGGAGGCTTGTGAAAATCCAGCGAAGGAGATGGGGTTTCCTTCTGGCGTCGACTCTGTTCCCAAATCACCTCGTGTCTGGAAACGGACGGAGAGCGCCAAGTGGAAAAAGTTTGGGCTTCCGCTGGGCCGGAGGCAGACGGCCGAATCGACGGCCTCGGCACGGCCGCTGCGGACGGCGGCGCAGGAGCCCCCAAAAGACAGCAGTGATGGGCCCGACAAGGTGGACCATGCTGCCTAGATTCCGATGCGAAGATAATTTGGGGCGGAAATTCTGCGGGTGAAAATGGGGCATGGCAAATGCGACCTACCTGTAAGATGCCAGCGGCCGGGCATCATCTGCGAGGCATGGGCGCTCAGACCTTAGAAAATACGGAGGCATGTGTGAGTGTGTGCAGTATCACATGTGCTAAATCCACGTGTGTTTTTCGAGGGACAATTTCACAAATGCGTGGTGGGACGTGATGAAACCCAAGATGCACAGTTCATCTTCTCTCAAATGTTTACTCCAGGGAAATACCCCAAGTGTGGAAGATGCACGACGGCTGGAATAGATCTCAAGGATTCGATGAAATAAGAACATTGAAATACCAATAATGGAAAGGTTTTACTCACTGATATTGGTGTACTTTGCGCAGGTGGAGGAACCCGCGGTTGGTGTGGCATGAGATCACCCGGCTAACAGGCGACTTACACGCCTAGTTTCAGCACCGGCTCAACCCACAAGAGCCAGTTCATGAAAGAACAAACCCACCAGGTTAATTTGAGATAATCTCGACGACGGGATCGCATCTTCATTTATTCTCTTGAAAACATATTCGCTTGCAAGAGACACAAGAGATCGTCATAGGTGAGTGACGTCACAGCCGGCTCATCCAGTTACCTCACCACCTGAGCTCTCGAGTCCAACCATCCATCACCTTCAATCAGCGTTCTCTCATCTTCAACAGACCCCAACCAAGCCTTACCCACCGAAGTCTACTGCGAACGACAAGCTCAGTGTGTGTAGTGGTATTGAGACAAGACGCACCCTTTCTATTCTGCCAACGATGGCGCCGACCGTGGATTCGGCCATCCTCTCTGCGCTTGGCCTCGACCCCACCACCACCAAACAATCACCGCATGGCGGCTCGGGCTTCACATCAACTTTCAAGATCGCGGGAACCAAAGACGGCGAGAAGGTCAACTACTTTGTTAAGACAGGCACAGGCAGGGATGCAAAGGTTATGTTCGCAGGGGAACACGAGTCCCTGAACGCAATCCACAACGCCGTCCCGAACTTCTGCCCCAAGTCGCACGGCAACGGCGAGCTGAAGGACTCGCCGGGCAAGTTCTTCCTCGCGACCGACTTCCTCGACCTGCGAGCGTCGGTCCCCGAGGGCTCCGGGCTGTCCATCGCGCAGAAGTTGGCGAGGCTGCATACCACCGTGGCGCCCGTGCCGGAGGGTTATGACAAGCCCATGTTCGGGTTCCCCGTGACGACGTGCTGCGGGTCTACGGAGCAGGATAACTCGTGGAAGGAGTCGTGGGCCGAGTTCTACGCGGACAACCGCCTGCGGCACATCGGGAGGCAGTGTGTCAAGTCGAACGGGAAGGACGGTGACTTCGAGAAGGCCTTGGAAACTGTTGCTGCCAAAGTCGTCCCACGGCTGATTGGGGACGACATAGTGAAGGGAATCAAGCCGGTAGTGATTCATGGCGACCTGTGGAGTGGTAATCACAGCCGCGGCATCATTGCCGGACAAGGAGGAGTCGAAGAAGTAGTCTACGACGCTTCCGCTGTCTATGGACACTCGGAGTATGAACTCGGGGACATGCGTATGTTTGGAGGCTTCGGTGGCTTCTGGAGGGAATATGAGAAGTTGATCCCCAAGGCGGAGCCCAAGGAAGAATGGGAAGATCGCGTTGCGCTCTACGAGCTGTGAGTCTCTCTCCTCCCTGGCCTGCTACTCTCCTAGCGACTGACAACACTGTTGATGCAGATATCACCACCTCAACCACTTTGCCATGTTTGGCGGCGGATACAGAGGCGGGGCTATGTCAATCATGAAGAAGCTCATCTCAAAATACGGATAAACGAAGCCACCACAACACAGCGGCTGATCTGCGCGCTCTTCGATCGAGGCCACATGCTCAACCAACTGCCCTACAATCGAGTTTCCCGAGATCGGTCGTGCCTCGGCCGGTCCTTGTGTGCACCACATTACTTGAGCGCCGACGCCTTCGAGAATATCCCATGCCGCCTGGACTGGGCTAGTAGCTGGCGTTACGAATGTCATGCCTTCGCTAGCATCCACGCCGAAAGATTGCCTTGGGCTGAGACCTGCCTCGCCCCAGGACACTCAAGCTTCATAGCCACGAGGAGCATTGTTCGTTCGCCGGGCAGAAACGCACCTGTTTCTCGACATCATCCACAGAACAGCACGCCGCGTACTTATGTGGGATCGCTTTCCAAACAAATCCATCACCAAGTCTGGTTCACTCGCTGCGATGGGAAACCCCCCCCCCCTGGCCACCCCCAACCCGGAACTTCGATGATTGCGTTCTCACATTGCGCCCAGTGGCCCTTCAATAAAAATGAAGAGGCTTGAATCATGGGTGATTAAAGGAAGAAACTGCAAAAGGTGTGCGCCAGCCCGGAGTCGAACCGGGGGCCCATCGATGGCAACGATGGATTTTACCGCTAAACCACTGGCGCGATTATTGGATATCAGCGCCTCAAAATCGAGGTTTATACAATAGGTTTTCGTACTAGGCAATATTGTTTTATAGTTGATCCTATTATATTCTTACTATATTCTAAGTATGTTTTTGGTTTTTGTTATATACTATTATGTGTATATAGTAGAAGTATTATTTAAAAACTATACTAAACTATTTTAATATAGGATTTTGTGACGAAATGGGAGCTTATATACTGCTAGAGATTCAAAGCACTTTGGCTTTGAATTATGGTCTTTTGGCCGAGCGGTGGAATTTGCTAGCAGTAATTCTTCGAAAACCGTCTTAGATTTTAGATAAATTCTTATCTTAAATAATTTAATACATAACTTAAAAGCGGTAAGAACAAGGTAATGTGCTGGTTTTAGTCCATGACCACTCCTTTCTCTCCTATCAACTTTTACTTTACCAACCATTTCGAAAACCGGGCAGTAATCCCGTCGCGAAGCCGATTTCGTCGCTCTTTTTTCTTGGATTTCTGACGTCGACACGCTGTGGGTATATGTATAGTATAACATGGGTCTTACCTCCATTTTTCGTTTGTTGCCTCGGTTTAGTCGACTCTGGAAACCACTTGATTTCTCCAGTTCGAACTTTGTTCAAATACCTACATCACAGAAGATCGAGGAGGAGACTATTACTGATTACGTTTCCTCTCGTTATTATCCTGCGCGTCTGGGAGAGATTCTGCGAGAGCGATACCAGATCGTGGGAAAGCTTGGATATGGCACGAGTTCGACTGTATGGCTCGCCCGAGACTTAAGGTCAGTGAATACATCCAGATTCACATTATTACGCTCATTCCACTCAAGAATTCCGCTCAGCTTCTGCCAACATGTCACCTTAAAATTGTTCATCAACTCAAACGCCATGGGCGACCAATTGGACAACGAAGTCAATATGTACAGGCGTATCGAAGAAAGCTCCAAGCACCATGTTGGCCGCCGCGCCGTCCGAACGTTGGTTGACAGCTTCGAGGTCGATGGGCCAGATGGGCAACACCGGTGTTTGGTTCATCCCCCTTTGTTTGAGAGCGTGTGGGACTTCCTGCACCGCAACCCCACCCGAAGACTACCAGCCCCAGTGTTGGCCTTTATCCTTCAAAGAACATTTCATGCGCTGGATTATCTGCATACAGAATGCCAGATCATTCATACAGGTATGCTAGCGCGTGAAAATGACACCCATATCCCCGGGCAACGATTTGGCTGCCCATTGTACTGACCTCGGTCTTCGAACAGACGTATCAGCAAGAAACCTAATGTTCGAGGTAGGGGACGACAGCGTCTTTGCCGACTTCGAGCAAGCAGAGCTCACCACCCCGTCTCCGAGGAAAGAAGACGTCGATGGACGAACCATATACGTCTCACGGGAGCTCGGCATGCCGAACCCATTGGGAGCTCCTGTGCTATGCGACTTTGGATCTGCAGTCCTCGGCACTGAACCGCATGTGGAAGACATCCAACCGAACGTCTACCGTGCTCCAGAGGTGATACTTGAGAAGCCTTGGTCATACAGCGTTGACACTTGGAACGTTGGTTGCATGGCAAGTCACTTGCCCCCGTTCCAAAATTGCCTCTGGTCCAGCTACTTGAGGGCACATGCTGACATCTCGCTGCGCAGATCTGGCACATCTATCAAGGGGAGCACCTTTCACCGGGCATGATCCGGAATTCAACACCTACCGTAGTCGGGCCCATCTCGCCGAGATGATTGCGCTGCTTGGCCCGCCGCCATCCAAGCTTTTGGAGCAAGCAAACTTGAGGCACAAGTTTTTCTCAGGCAAAGGTAACTGACTTATATATGACCCTTGGCGTGTAAACTGCTTAGAAAACTGATCTCAATATGCAGATCATTTCTCAGCCGGAATCCCCGTGCCCGAGCTGAGGCCACTTGAAGAAAGGGTCACCGGCCTCGAAAGAGAGAACAGGCAGAATGATGAGGAAGATGTTGCAATGGGAACCAGAGAAGAGGAGTTCAGTAGCTGAATTGGCTAATGACGAGTGGTTACAAAGACATCTATAATGGGTAAATAGCTTTGTATTCCTAGGGGCAGGCTTGATAGGAATAGTGATATTGAGTAATTGTTCTCTATCAAAATAAACATAAGGAGTTCAAAGGGGTAGCTTGGAAATTGTAAATGAGCAACGATATATTTATCACTAAATCACTGGTGCTTGTAATTGTTGGATGCCAGGCAAAATTGTTGGTGACGATGCAGTGTTTACTTTAGAAGAGTTCTCGACCAGTGGGCACAGGCGGTGAGGAGTCAGGGCCGCGGAGGAGGTGTGGGGGTTGAGGTTGGGGCAGGCCTCAGGGTTACAGCTTCAAAAGGGGACGCAGAGGAATGAAGTGCAGGAGCTAACGAGGGACCGTGTGTCGCAGACGAGATGAGGCAGATCCAGGAGGTTTGGGGGAAAGGATTGACGGTATGCCTGGGCATGTGTGGAAGGACACGGAGATCGGGTTATCACAATGAGAAAACTAGGCCGTCACATATGCAATTTGAGCATCATCAGACGGGAGTGGCATGGTGGTGGTGGCAGGTTGGACCGGGCTTGCCTGAGACGGCCAGATACACAAAGTGGCTGCTGTATAACCTAGGTACCTTAGGTGGTGTATTGTCCTGCTACCTAGGCTGGCCACTCAAGGAAGTATATGCTGTGTACGAGCCACTCATCAAACAAATGCTTATTATGACTGCCTACCAAGCATATCGCCCCTGAGAGATGTGTAACCCAGTCATATGGCAATGCAGTCCTGGTGACAGGTGAAGTGGTCGTCAGGCGGGCAAGTGAATATGAGCGAACAAGACCAACAACGGCACTGGCGCAGGCGTGCAGGGTGTCAGGCGACTCGACGGGGATCAAGCTGTCATCCAATAGGGGAAACGCCCCTGCCCGCCTTCGCGGCCCCAGGACAAGGACAGCACAGGACAGGACAGGCCAGCTTGACACTCGAGCTGCCGGCTGCTGGGCCGCTTGGGGGAGCATGCCCATTCACTGCATATGCGAACCACCTCGTCCAATTTCAGACTCTGGCCTCGTTGTCCAACCTCGGTGGCACCCTCTTCTCCCACCAACCGCCCGCCAACAAGCATGGCCATAACCCGTTCCTAAACCTGTCTTGCTTTCAATCCCCAGTCTTCCTCCAGCTACTAAACCCATCATGAACGGCCACTTCGCCGCAGTCGGCGACGCGCCGGCTGCTGAACAATACGACCATGGCGTCCAAGTCATCGACGAGGACAAGCAATACAAGTACGTGCCTCCATTGTCCTCCGCTGCCTCTCAACTCTCTCGCCCGCCCGGATACTGACCCTGCTGCAGCTCTAACCTGAGCCACTACCTCGCCGGCACCCAGGTGGCCAACGCTGGCTTCAATTATCACCTTATCTCCGTCTTTGGCTCCCAGTCCACCGGAAAGTCAACCTTGTTGAACAACCTGTTTGGCACCGACTTTAGCGTCATGTCCGAGACGGAACGCCGTCAAACCACAAAGGGAATATGGATGTCTAAAAACAAGAAAGAGAGCACCGCCGATGGCTCCGTTAAGCTCGCCGACAACATCCTGGTCATGGACGTCGAGGGTACCGATGGCCGTGAGCGAGGCGAGGACCAGGATTTCGAGAGGAAGAGCGCTCTGTTCGCACTGGCAACGAGCGAGGTCCTGATTGTCAACATCTGGGAGCATCAGGTTGGTCTGTACCAAGGCGCAAACATGGGCCTCCTGAAGACCGTCTTCGAGGTCAACCTGCAGCTTTTCCTCAAGGACAAGCAGTCGACGCCCAGGTCTCTGCTCTTCTTCGTCATCCGCGATCACCTGGGAACCACCCCGCTGGCGAACCTGCGCAACACGCTGGTCCAGGATCTCACCAAGATCTGGACCTCGCTGTCCAAGCCCCCGGGGCTCGAGGCGTCCAAGATCGAGGACTACTTCGACTTTGCTTTCGCAGCTCTGCCGCACAAGATCTTGCAGCCCGAGAAGTTCGTCACCGAGGTCGATAACCTGGGCAAGAGGTTCGTGGCAGGGCATCGCTCAACCAAGGATCAGGAGTTCGACGGCGGGGTATTCCTAGCAGAGTACCACCGCAGGATTCCTGCCGACGGCTTCCCTGTGTATGCCGAGGGCATCTGGGACCAGATCGTCAACAACAAGGACCTCGATCTGCCGACCCAGCAGGAGCTGCTTGCTCAGTTCCGTTGCGACGAGATTGCTCGGGAGGTCCTGATCTCCTTCGACGCTGCAGTCGTGCCTCTCGAAGAGCAGCAGGCAGAGGCAGTCCGCGCGGGCAAGCCGACGGTGCTGCCAGAACTGGGCGCAACCGGCAAGGCTTCTCGGGAGAAGACCACCAGGGCGTTCGAGACACAAGCGAGCCGATATCACAAAGGGGTCTACAAGAGGAAGCACATTGAGCTTGAAGAGAAGATTGATTCGCGTCTGAAGGCACTGTATCATGGTCAGCTCACTGGGGCGCACAAGGCCGGCGTGGCCGCTTTCACAGACGCTGTCACCAACGCTGTCAAGGCCGGTCAGAAGGCCGGTGGTCATTACGAATTCGCGGAGATTGTTGAGAAGCAGAAGAGGAAGACGCTGGACATCTACAAGAAGGAGGCACAGAGCCTGGCCATCGAGGGCGTTCCGTGGACCAACTTCAAGCCTCAATACTTGATGTTTGGTAAGGAGCTAGACGAGGTCGGCGCAAGACTGAGAAAAGAGGAGATGCGTCGTCTGGCTACTCGTGTCGAACGCTGGGTCAAGTCTCGGCTCGGCGACGCTGTTGGGCTGGAGTTCAACAAAATCGGCTCTGGACGTGGCGGCTCAGGCGCTCCAGAGGACGGCGAGAAACCATCCTCTGAGAAGGATCTGTGGGACCGCATTTGGAAGGTTTTCGTCTCCATTGTCAACGAGGCACAGGACCGTTTCAGGGATCGAGCCAAGAATCTGGAGGCCACCGACGAAGAGGTCGAGATCGGGCTCTGGAGGCTGCGACGCAAGAGCTGGGTGGCACTGCGTGACAAGGTCGAGGAGGAGGTGATGGAAGGCAACATTCTTCTCAAGCTGCGTGAGAACTTTGAGGACAAGTTCCGTTACGACGAGTCTGGTGTCCCAAGGATCTGGCGCCCCAGCGACGATATCGAGGGGATCTATACTCGGGCTCGCGAGTCGACCCTGGTCCTCATCCCACTCCTGTCGAGGTTCAGGTTGTCGGAGACGTATGGCCCACCCGACCTGCCTGCCTTCATCAGCAATCAGCCTGCCGGGGTTGAACCTGGAGATGAAGAGGATCTCTCTCCGATTGGCGGCGTCGACGAGGAAGAAGGCAAGAGCCTCGAAGAGGAAATGACCGTGCTCAGCGAGAGCAAGAGGCAGGATCTTGTGATCCGCTTCAAGAAGACGGCAGATGGCGTCTACGTGGAGGCGAAGCGCAGTGCTCTGGGTGGTATGACGCAGATACCTCTTTATTTCTACGTCGTCCTTTTGGTGCTTGGGTGGAACGAGATATGGATGGGTAAGTCTTGCTCTCCTGCGTCGCTGCGCAACCTAATGCCCGTACTGACATTGCCCAGTTCTGCGCAACCCAGTCCTGTTCATATTGCTGTGCCTCACCGCGGGCGGCACGTATCTTGCATACAACCTGAACCTCCTGGGGCCCATGATGCAGATGAGCAATGCTGCTACCACCCAGGCCGTCGAGATTGGAAAGCAGAAGCTTCGGGATTTTCTGGAAAACAACGAGACGGCAAGGTCGGCACTGGCCATGCCCGCCAGGAAGGACACGGACTCGATCAGCTTGGAGACGCTCGACTCCAAAGGAAAGCGACGGGACAAGGATGAGGATGACGACGATATTTAATCGTTGCGGGACTGTTTATATATGTACTTTTGGGTTTTCGCGCATTACTACCCAAGCCGGCGCAGGATATCCTGTAGTTTCATAACCCCCTTAGAAAGCCTCCAACACCTGAACTCCTAATGCTGCAGACCTCAATCAAAGCAAGCCCCTTACTCCGTCCCCGTAGCTAGTCCTAAAAAGCTTCCAGCCCAGCGGGTGTCCCGAACCATGCGCCCAGCTCATCGGCGTCCTTGTCCCGGCCCTCGCTCGCCACGAAGAAGTCGGTCAACCTGGCCGTCTCCCCGTCGTCCTCGACGGGCCACTCGACCTTGACACCGCTCCCCTTTGCCTCGATCATGTCTTTGGCCGTGCCCCAGCTGAACCTGCACTCGGGGCCCCAACCGAACACGGGATGCATGTTGGACCGCATCCAGGCGACGCACCTCCCGTCAGAAGGGTAGCCGGAGCCCCAAGCCATCCCCGCCGCCTCGGCCTGTTCCGCGTCCTCGCCGCCGGCGTGGCGCCTGTACAGGACCTCCAGGGCTGCGTCCCTCGTGACCTTTGCGCAGACGCTGGCGGCGGACACGCAGGGGTAGAGGGAGTCGGCCTTCTTGGCGACGGTGATGCTGATGGCGGGGAACACGCGCTCGAGCTTCTTCTGGTACGCGGCGGGCTGGCCGATGGTGTCGACGTAGATCTCCCTGACGTTGACGCCGCGCGCGAGCACGCCCTGGATCAGAGCCATGGTGGCGTCCATGGCCTGGGCGTTGAGATTGTAGGCCGAGGGCCGGAGCATGTTGGCGGCGATGTCGCGGGCCGACAGGGCGGTGGTCGCCCAGCCGCATTGGGAGTGCAGCGCGTTGTCGTCGTCGTCGGCCGGGGCCGAGGGCGTGCACAGCTTCTCCATCAGGGCGGATCGCACGGCCGGTGTCAGCACCTTGGAGTCGTCGAAGTGGTGCTTCCCGCGCAGCAGTGGGTCGGAGAGCTCGAGGGGCAGGTAGAAGACGCCGTAGACCATGGGGCCCAGCACCGGCCCGCGCCCGGCCTCGTCGACGCCCAGGCAGCAGGGGACGCCATCGCCGGGTTCCGAGGACGGGGACGCGAGGGCGGGCGGCACGGGCGAGAAGTGCGAGTAGTTCTCGCCGGCGAGGAGCGGGCCGTCGTGGATCGAGGGCGGGATAAAAACGTCCGAGGCTGGCGTCTCGAGGGCCGTGTCGGCCTCGGTCATTTGTGTGTCTTCCATGTTGTATTTCTGGATTTCTATTTGATTTCTGGCGGACGGCAGGCCAGGGCGGTGTCTTCTCCGTTCGAGGCTGAGACGGGAACCTCGACCGAATTGGATGACGGTGCTGAGACGGTCTTTTTTTGTTGACTTGTATCCGTGAAGGGTAAAGCGCGGGCGCCATCAATAACCGTTTATGCGCGTCTCAGGCGCGTCAAGGTCGCGTCCGGCCCAGATTTCCCCAAGTGCTACCAAGGTACATTTGTACCTAGAGTGGTGGGTGGCCCCAGCTCCCCTCCAGTCAGTGCTTCCAGGACTGAACCGCAGAACCACGTACCCCCCCCCCCCTGCGACTCGACAACAAACACCAACAAAACCGACCGCGGGATTGTCTCCGAGGCAAGCGTCGCATTAAAATCGCATCACGTTCGCTGCTTGCAGCCTTCATTGTCATTGTCATAAATAACCACCCGCGCGACTTGCAGGCCGCCAGCTGCCTCTCTTGCTTCGGCTGTGTCAATATCCACAACCGCGCGACATGGCGCCGCGTTCATCGGCGCAACGGCGCTCCAATGCGCAAAGCGAGGCTTTTCACGACTTGGGTGTCAGGGGCCGGTGAGATAATTCAATGGCGAGAATAACCCCATTGCGCATTGCTGACTCGCCTTTTCGCTGCTAGAAAAACCGGCGTCTTTCTCAAGGATACCGGTGCCCGCGACGAGCACGGCATGCAGCCAATGGACGACATCTTTTCCTCCCCAGAGAAAGAGAGTCAGAATGGCGCTGAGGATGACGATGACGAGGAAAGCGACGACGGGCCTATGGACATTGACGAGAGTGAGCCTACCTCTTCCCGCGACTGGCCTCACAACTTTACAGACAGACTAACGTGATGCCTCCGCTTCAGCAACCGGTCCAGCGCCATCAGCATTCATGAACGGCAGTCGCTTCCCTCCGGCGCGTGCCAGGTCGCCGCCAAAGACCAACATGCAGTCACCGGCGAAGCGAAATCCCCACCTCGGCCACTCATCATCTCCCATACGGGGGTCTGTCGTGCGGCACAGCGACGACGCATCATCTTCCCCCAGACCGGCGAAGCCTCCCCAACGGAAGCTCGATTTCAAAAATAAGCCAAGCCTGCCAAAGACGAATGGTATCAACGGGAAGGGCAAGGCGGTTGCGACTACAAATGGTCACGTTTCGCCGGCTGAAGAGGTCGACGAGGAGGAGCCCCAGCTGGATGAGGAATCAATGGCGATCCTGGACGGAGCTGACGACGACGCTGGGGATGACGGGGAGGCGTCTGTGGAGGATGATGATGCTACGGAGCCTGCAGATGTCGAGGAAGAGGAACCACCCACACCTCCTGCAGCCAAGCGCAAGGGGCGACCCAAGAAAGCAGCTCCTGTTGAAGAAGCGGAAGACGCCCCCGAAGAGTCAGTCGAAGACCAAACTGAGGAGGAACCGATCGTGCAGTCCATCGAGGCTGACGCAGAACCCTCGCGCACTGGCAAGAAGAGAGGAAGGCCCTCCAAGAACAAGGCCGCCGAGGAGGAGACAGCTGGACAGCCAACGAAAAAGAAGGCAAAACGGGTGTCCGACGTTGCTAATGACGAAGGAGGAGAATCATCTCAGCAGAACAGTGTGCGGAAACGAGGTCGGCCTAAGGCAAACAAAGCTGCAGGAGATAACGATACTTCGGTACCCGCCAAGAAGCCGACTGTACCCAAGCAAAAGCAAGCCAAGAAGCAGAGGGTATCTACCGGCGTTGGTGATACGTCACTTGCAGAGGTGCCACGCGGTCCACCACTACCAAGATCGCGAAGTTTGATGATATCGCGACGGGAAACTCCGGGCGGCTTGACGACGCGATCCGGGCGGACTTCCTTCCGACCGATTCAGTACTGGAAGAACGAGCGCGTCGAGCTCGATGACGACGAAGTCTTCGACGACGGCAAGCAACACATCAGACTCGCGCGCATCAAGGAGATCGTCCGCTACGACGAGGCGGAGGCGGAGCACAAGAAGTCGTCTCGTCGCAAGGCCGGCAGGCCCGCTCTGGGCAAGAAGGGCAAGCGCCGAGAGTATGACTCGGAGGAGGACGAGCTCGAGCCCTGGGAAGAAAACGCCGACTCCATCACGGGCGAGGTGGTCGTCTGGCAGCCCGAGCACGAGCTCAACCCGCCGGGCCCAGACGAGCAGATCGAGGTGGCCGAGGAGCAGCTGGCCGTGTCGGCGGGGGCGATCGTCACCCGCGAGATCCGCAACGCGACCTTCAAGTTCGCAAAGACGCTGAGCACGCCATTCTTCGGGGCCGGCGTGGTCGACCTGCCGCCGCACTCGGAGAAGAAGCCCAAGAACGCGAGGAAGATGCACATGGCCTTCTTCGTCTTCTCGGGGCGCGTCCAGGTCACCGTGGCGGACACGACCTTCAGTATCGGCAAGGGGGGCATGTGGTTTGTGCCAAGAGGTAAGGACACACACACAGACACGCCCGAGGCGTGCAAGACATTTGGCGCGCACGCATTTGGCTAACTTGGTCTGCAGGCAACTATTACAGTATCGAGAACAGCCATGAGCTGCCGGCGAGGATTATGTTTTCTCAAGGCTGCGAGGTGCTGAGTGGTGCTGCGGCCGAGGCCAGTATGGTCGCCTAATTATCGACATGAGGGGGATCTCACGTCTGTTTCCGAGTGACTGTGAAGGTGTTTGTTGTCATGTTGGCGCGAGGATACCGCTTCGGAAGGCATTTTGCTGGGCCTCACTTTACCCATACCACATTTGCGAGCGGAGTATGTTCAAATGCAAAGGCGTCTGTCTACTGTGGGGAAGCCGATGATGAAATCAATGGTGTCAGACTTGAGCTTTGAGAATGACCCTTGCTATGGTATAAAAGCCCTGCTACCTGACCTCAAAAAACATCAGACCTATATATCTGCATAATGTGTTGCATGCTGTGACAGAGAAGGGTATAGGTTTAGAGCTGCCCCGATTGTTAAAGAAACCAGAGATTCGCACCCCTGGCTGGTGAAAATGGAATTTCTGAACCCAAACCCTAGAAGTGACCTGAGGAGGGAGGGGGTCCCCGCGATGGCAAGACCCTTCTTCGGATCCAGTGTAGCGCGTCGAGGGATGACCTCATTGGCGTCCGGTGAGGTTCGCGCCACGCAGGTTGTGCCCACGGCGCCCACCTCGAGCATGCAATGAGGTTTCTCGGCCTGTCGTTAACTGGGCCTTGGCTGAGCGAGGACGGCCTGCTGGGAGTCATTGACAACGCAGAGATCACACGCACATAAAGCCGACAATACTGAACATATCGCACCCACATATCCAAGTACACTGTCCCCAGGCCAAGTACCATCTCTGCTGCCTGACGACGGGACAGCCAGGGCAGCTGGCTAAATCTATCAGCAGGTGGAAAGGAAGATACTCAGCTACCATTTCGCACCTCAAGCCTTAACGTTGAGTCGTGCCTAGTCTCCGCCACCATTCGCGCCGGTGCTGTTGTCGTCAAGCTGTCAAGCTTGACATCAGCCGGCCCGTCAAAGTCGAAGCCATCTCGAGCCGCCAACAACCTAGTCTAACGCCGTCAAGCACTATCAAAGGATACTCAGCCCATAGCCATACCTCTGGTATGAACATGAAGCCATGATCCCTCGGCGACTTTTTCTTGGCCCTGCCAGGGCGCAAGCCTTGGCCAGCCAGTCGCTCACCAAGCCGTCTCTCACTCGTCTCGCCCATGCGTCTGCTCCTCTATCTCCTGCCGGGGCACCTTCCTTTGGCACGCCTGCAGTAGATAGTCGTGGACGTCTCCTGTCTGGGAACTCTGCCGGTGGACGACCTACCCTCCCGCCATCCGGCTTCGGCCATCACCTGAGGAGGTGGGAGACAACTGCTACTGGCGACGAGAAGTCTGGGCATATTTGCGCCGGGCCCAACGAGACCATCGTCTTCTACGACAACCTGTTCCCTTTGAAGCTGAGTTATGGATGGATGAGCTATCTCGTGGGCAGGCCATGGGGAGCCGACCAAGATCTTTCCAATCTTCTGCAGAGGTTCAACAAGTCCTCGTTGGGCATCGCTGACCCAATCAACTTGGTCAAACGCGGCATCCCAAAAGATGACTCTCTGGTATGTGTGAGCGCCGTCGGGCAGATATTCTCGACCCTGATTTCAGGCGACTGGTTCAAAATTATGCTGACAACAAATATGTAGAAAGTTACAGAAATCATACCTCGACTGAAGGATGGCGGAGCGTTCGTAAAATTTAGCCACCCTCCAGAAATGGTATTGTCCCCCTGTTCTTTTTTTGCCCTTCAATACGTATTTAGACTCGATCGCTGATGTGATACAAAGACTCCGGAACAAATCGAAGCAACACTGTCCAAGTACTTGCAGAAGAAGTCCATAAAACCCTGGTTCAACCCCTTCCGAGGAATCCAAGTTGGCCTTGTCAAAGGAATCCCTTGGCTCGAAGACCTCGCCGCCAACGTCCCGCGAGGGAGGGTTAGAATCGAGTTCATAGCAAAAGAACCAGGCGCCGAGGTCGTAGAGCTCTCTCAGGAGACCGTATTCAGTCTGTTCCGCAAGTTTGGTAAAATTGCCGACATCCAGGCACAGCCGTCAGACTCCAAGGTGGTCCCCAGATACGCCTATCTCGATTATGCCTTCGTGAGAGACGCAATTATGGCCAAGAATTGCCTCCATGGCACGGTGGTACCAGAAGAGCTCGGCGGAGGCAAAGCTGGCACCAAACTTCGGCTCTCATATGAACGTTTCACCAAGAACCACCGTTTCTGGGACTGGCTTACAAACCATCCTCGAATTGTTATCCCAGTCATTGCGGGTTTGCTTGCAGCTATCACTGTCGTCATCTTCGATCCTATCCGGGAATTCTTCGTTAAGGCACATATCCAGAAGTCTTTCAGTCTCTCGGACAACACGATTTTCCAATGGTTCAAACGCCATACCAACGATATCCTAGCCTTCCGGAAGAACAAGACGGAAGACGCCAGTCTGAAAGCCCTCTTCACTCACCGACGCGACGCCATTGAGCAGATTCAGAAGTGGTTGATGGAGTCAGCAGACACCTTCATCGTTGTACAGGGCCCACGTGGCTCAGGCAAGGAGGAGCTTGTTATGGACCAGGCGCTTGGTGGCCGGAAGGATGTCTTGGTGATTGATTGCAAGCCGATCATCGAAGCCAGAGGCGAGAGCGGCACAATTAAGAAGTTTGCCAGCGCAGTTGGGTACCGCCCGATCTTCTCTTGGGCGAACCAACTGAGCAGTCTCATCGATCTCGCCATCCAGAGTACCACCGGGGTCAAGTCTGGCTTCTCGGAAACGCTTGACTCACAACTGAACAAGATCCTCCAAAACACCGCCGCCGCCCTGAAGGAAGTATCCTTGTCAGGCCGTGACGACCACTTTGGCGACGCCGACTCGAGCGATGATGCCTTCCTCGAGGCGCACCCGGAGAAGAGGGCAGTAGTAGTCATTGACAACTTCCTCCTCAAGAATGAGGAGACGAGCATCATATACGATAAGCTCTCAGAGTGGGCAGCGGCTCTTGTTCAGGCCAACATCGCCCACGTGATCTTCATGACCAGCGACACCTCGTACTCGAAACCCCTCTCCAAATCACTGCCGGACAGAGTCTTCCGGACGATCGCACTTGGTGATCTCTCTCCTGACGTCGCAAAGAAGTACGTCATGAGTCACTTTGCCCAGACCAAACCAGCAAAGGGTCGCAGTGAAAAGGGAGACGCGAAGGCAGAGGAAACCCAGCCAGAGCACAAGCAGGACCTTCGTGAGCTGGACGAGGTAATCGAGGTCCTCGGCGGTCGCCTCACCGACCTGGAGTTCCTCGCACGGCGCATGAAGACAGGGCAGAGCCCGCGGCAGGCCGTACAGGAGATCATCGACCAGAGCGCTTCCGAGATCATCAAGCTGTACCTGCTGCCCAACAAGGGCGACAGGAACTACTCGACGGAGCAGGCCTGGTTCCTGATCAAGGAGATCGCCAAGAAGGAGTCTCTGCGCTACAACGAGGTCCTGCTGTCCAACACGTTTGCCTCGTCGACCAGTCCGGGCGTCGAGAACGGCGAGATGGCACTCGAGGCCCTCGCCAATGCTGAGCTCATCACCGTCAGGTCTCACCGTGGCCGCCCGCAGACGATCCAGGCCGGCAAGCCCGTATACCAGGCGGCCTTCTCCGCGCTGCTTCACGATCCGGTGCTGGAGGCCAGGTTGGACCTCGCTGTCCTGACCGAGTTGACCAAGGTGGAGACAAAGACTATCGACAAGGTAAGCTGCCCTCGTTGTGGATTGGCCTTCACGTATACGTGAAGGTTGACTTCGTGAGAATTGCTTGGTGGGTTGGTTGTTGTCTGGTGTAGGTAGGAGGGCTGCTGGGCACAAAGTGCCCAGACTCCAACCTGCTGGCTAAGCTATCTGGCAGCCAGCTGGCAGTCAAGTGACTGCAGCTATGGACCTTCCACCTCTGATTCTCGCAACGGCAAGCTAATCTCGCTTCTTCTATCCAACAGGTCGAAAATGAACTTAGTCTTCTGGGGTCCTTTCCTCGACAGCCCCGGGAGACTACCGAACGGATCAACTACCTGCTTAACAAGCTGCAGGCTTCGCATAGTAAGATCGCAGTGTTTGAGAGGGATATGGCAGCTCTGAAGAAGGTGCTGGCCCAGGAGGCTTGAGAACGTGATATCAGAAGGCACGCGGTGGTGAAGAGGGGCGAGAGGAGAGACCAGTGTACAAGGACAGCCTCTTAAAGGACAACCTCTTATCCTCCTAAAATACAAACTCCCATCCTCTTATAGAATGAACTCCTGGCAAATAACCTCCTAAGGAATAACCTAAGGAATAACCTTCTAAGGAATAACTTCCTTCCCTCCTCTGGGTCTTTAAGGATAACCCTCTAAGGAATAAGGAATTAACTCTTATCTTATAAGATAATCTTATAGGTGGTTTATCCCATTGTTATGTGCAGAGTGTCTTCCCATCGCGGGGACCCCCTCCCTGCCCCGGTCACTTCTAGGGTTTGGGTTCAGAAATTCCATTTTCACCGGCCAGCCAAGGTACAGCTACTGCGACAGAAAGAAACATGCTGCAACTTTGACGATACCTCCCTAGGCCAGCCTGGTTGCTCTTGTTCTCGAATACCTTCTGAGTAGCAACATCTTCCTTCAGCAGCTTCACATCCACCGAAACCGAATCGCTGCGCAATGGGGTGGCTTTGGGGGACGTCGGCTCCCGAGAAGCCCGCAACATCGCAAAGCCGCGAGCAAGCTCCCGCGGCGCAACAACCGTCGCAGCCCTCGACATCCTCCCCAGAGATAGACCCGGAGATCACAAAGTTCCTCGAGGAGCTGGCGGGGGAGCTCCGGAACGCAAGAAATGCGGCAGATAATCCCAGTTCTTCGTCAAATCAGCCAGTGACCCAACAGCCCCCAGCCGACGCATCAAGAACCCCACCAGCCGCGCCCAAGACCTCGTCGTCCTGGTCCTCGTGGTGGTCCGGCTCTGCCACGCCCTCCTCTCCATCCCCCTCAGAAGCAGACCCGTCAAGCACGTCGCAAGCACCGCAATCAGGGGCCCAGGAGCCGACATCTACCGAAGACCTCTTCGCGCCCTCCACCGCACCGCCCCAGCCCCGCCTCTCCCCGCTCGCCGAGTCGATCCTCCCCACGACCGTGGACTGCGAGCAGGCCTTCAACCAGGCCTTCTACTGCCAGTCGCTGGGCGGGCAGTGGAACAACATCTACCGGTACGGCGGCGTGCGCTCGTGCAGCGAGAACTGGGACGACTTCTGGTTCTGCATGCGCGTGAAATCCTACCAGGCCGGCCCCGTCAAGGACAACATGATCCGCGAGCACTACAGGAAGAAGCACCTCACAAAGTACGGCCCCGGCAAGCCCAGCAGCGAGGACGTCTGGCGCGAGCGCCGCGAAAGGGTGCCGCCGGGCACAGCCTTTAGCGAGCAGGTCGAGGCGCCGACCGTTAGCGATGCCGAGTACCAGAAGTGGGAGATGGAACGGATGGAGAAGATCAGGAACGGGACGACTTCATAATAAAGAAACGGTCACTTCCATGTGCAATTATCTTTTCTGTGAATATACCCCAAGACTGCCGACCAGTGGCCTGCCTCACTCTCAATCCTGCTGTGTAAGAGTCTAATGTAGAATGTCATATCACTATGCATGAGAGAACGAGGTGATATTATGAATTTCTTTTTTGATTTCAATTCGATACTGGGAATCAATTAAGTACGCCCATGCACTTGTATACCCATCCGAGAACTTTTGCCCTGTATCATTAAGTCATCATGAACGAATAAGGAAAACGTCTAATCCATCGGAGAAATTGACCGCGCACTGCAAATTCAAAGTCTCGCCACCACTCGCTTTTCGATGAACCATTTAGTCGACCTCCTCGACGGTGGGGCCGTCGTCGCCACCAGCGCCGGGGGCGCCACCGGCACCGGGAGCACCGGGGAAGCCACCAGGGGCACCGCCAGGGCCTCCGGGGGGAGCACCGCCAGCACCGTAGAACTTCATCATGATGGGGTTGGCGACAGCCTCCAGCTCCTTCTGCTGCTCCTCGTACTCCTCACGAGTGGCCTGCTGGCTGTCGTCGAGCCAGTTGACGACCTTGTCAATCTCGGTCTTGAGCTTCTCCTTGTCGCCGGCGTCAAGCTTCTCGTCGACCTTGGAGTCAGACAGAGTGTTGCGCAGAGAGTATGCGTACGACTCAAGGCCGTTCTTGGCAGAGACACGGCGAGCCTCAGCCTCATCCTCGTCCTTGAACTTCTCGGCCTCGGCAAGCATGCGCTCAATGTCCTCCTTGGAGAGACGACCCTTGTCGTTCGTAATGACAATCTTGTTGGTCTTTCCGGTGCCCTTCTCGAGAGCAGAGACGTTGATGATTCCGTTGGCGTCAACATCGAAGGTGACCTCGATTTGAGGAACACCACGGGGCGCAGGCGGGATGCCAGTCAGCTCGAACTTGCCGAGCAGGTTGTTGTCCTTTGTGCGCTGACGCTCACCCTCGTAGACCTGGATAAGCACACCAGGCTGGTTGTCGGAGAAGGTGGAGAAGACCTCGGACTTCTTGGTAGGGATGGTGGTGTTGCGGGGGATAAGCTTGGTCATCATGCCACCAGCGGTCTCAATACCGATGGAGAGCGGCGCGACGTCGAGCAGCAGGATCTCGTTGGTCGACTTGGACGATGTGTCTCCAGACAGAATGGCGGCCTGCACGGCAGCACCGTATGCAACGGCCTCATCAGGGTTGATGGACTTGTTGGGCTCCTTTCCGTTGAAGTAGTCGGTGATGAGCTTCTGGATACGGGGGATACGGGTGGAACCGCCGACCAGGACGATCTCGTGGACCTGGGACTTGTCGATCTTGGCGTCGGTCAGGACGCGGTCGACGGGCTGCAGGGTAGAGCGGAACAGGTCCTGGCACAGCTCCTCGAAACGAGCACGGGTGATGGAGGTGTAGAAGTCGATACCCTCGAACAGGGAGTCGATCTCAATGGAGGTCTGGGCGGAAGACGACAGAGTTCGCTTGGCACGCTCGCAAGCAGTGCGGAGACGACGCAGGGCACGGGCGTTGGTGCTCAGATCCTTCTTGTGCTCTGTTGTGGGGTTAGCAAACTGTTACAAAAGGCAGCAGTGGCATTGGAAGAATTGTACTTACTCCTCTTGAACTCGTTAACGAAGTGGTTGACGAGGCGGTTGTCGAAGTCCTCACCACCCAGGTGAGTGTCACCGGCAGTGGACTTCACCTCGAAGATACCCTCCTCGATGGTCAGGAGCGACACATCGAAGGTACCTCCACCCAGATCGAAGATCAGGACGTTGCGCTCGCCCTCGACCTTCTTGTCAAGACCGTAGGCAATGGCAGCGGCGGTGGGCTCGTTGATGATACGCAGAACGTTGAGGCCGGCAATGAGACCAGCGTCCTTGGTTGCTTGACGCTGGGAGTCGTTGAAGT
Source organism: Diaporthe humulicola (assembly GCA_038088545.1). Taxonomy (NCBI): domain Eukaryota; kingdom Fungi; phylum Ascomycota; class Sordariomycetes; order Diaporthales; family Diaporthaceae; genus Diaporthe; species Diaporthe humulicola. The sequence continues at coordinate 59,520 of JBBWSL010000164.1, forward strand.
AGGCGGGGACAGTGATGACTGCGTTGTTGACGGTACCACCCAGGTAGGACTCAGCGGTCTCACGCATCTTGGTGAGGACCATAGAGGAGACCTCCTCTGGGGTGAAGGTCTTGGACTCGCCCTTGAACTCAACCTCGATGACGGGCTTGCCACCCTTCTCGATGATCTTGAAGGGGAAGTGCTTCATGTCGGCCTGGACCTCGGAGTCCTGGAACTTGCGACCAATCAACCGCTTCGCGTCGAAGACGGTGTTGTGGGGGTTCATGGCGACCTGGTTCTTGGCGGCATCTCCGATCAGACGCTCGGTGTCGGTGAAAGCGACGAACGAAGGAGTGGTCCGGTTTCCTTGGTCGTTGGCAATGCTGTAGAGAGTCAGTACGATGAAATTTCAAGAGCAGATGAAAGCATCGGGGGCTTGCTCAGGAGGCAAATACTCACATCTCAATACGGTCATCACGGTACACACCCACACAGGAGTAGGTGGTACCCAAATCAATACCAACAGCGGGAGCCATGGTGATTGTTTGTTGTGGAGGAAGGTGTTTTTGTGGTGTCGTTGATGGGTTGTAGAGGTGAAAAGAGGATGTTGCGGGGTATCACAGAATCGTAGTGTCGAGTGCAAATCAAGTTGCAAAAGCTCGAGAGAGAGAAAAAGGAAATCGAGGAGATGTAATGATCTCGCTTGATGTGTGACAGAGAATTGTTGATGATGGAGAGAGGTTGCAAGTTGTTCGAGGGAGACGCAGTAGTTGGGATTTTATCAAGGCGTTGCTGAGCTGCCTGGTGGGGCGTGCATTGGGAGAATGTTCTAGATAGAAGTTCCTCCTAGACCTTTCCAGTGACTTCCAGCCGCTTTCCGAAGGCGCCAGAATCCCGTGGCAAAGACCCCTGTCGGCCAAGTAGCGGCAGGGGGCCCACCAGGTACCAGATTCCATTCCACAGCCCCATTACACTTTTCTTTCCGCAAGCACCGCAAGCACCAACCTCCCAGCTCCAAAGACAGCGAAGATTGAGCCCCCATCCCCGGCCCCCCCCCCTTCACTCAAACCTGCCTTTTCGCCATCTGGCCCACAAGAGAACCTTCGTGCAAACCGTCGTTGTTTCCAGAGCCACCCTCTCCCAATTTCTCCAGCACCTGTTGCCGTGCCGCCCCTGTACCTAGCCGTTTGCGAACGACGAATGTGGGCCTTGTGCCATGACCTCACTGAGAAAAAAATATCACAGCACCCACCCCACGCTGGTCATAGCGGTTTGGCTGGCTGGCTGGGAGGGCAGCTCAATCGATCAAATTCGATCGCGGGGTACCAGTGATGTAATCCGTCGACGCCCATAGAGCCGCAGCGCTTACTAAGTCTGCGTCTGCAAAGGCTGAACCCCTGCACTTGTGCTTCCCAGGCCGGCGGTGCAAGTCAACGTCCACCGCATGCCTGCATTGCCCTGTAGCCAACCACGCCATCGACAACATCTTGATACCAGCATGGGGAATCGTTCACTCTGTCTCACTGCAGCTCCCCGGAACTTGAGACCATGTGCAGGCTCCTGCAGAGGCCCAAAGAATACTGAGACACCACACTCGACAGCATCCATTGTTGTTCAGGACATGAGCTTGTCCTGAGCACTTACATAGCAATGACTGGGCGCCTGATGGTGTTGAGGCCTCAGAATGAGGCGACCTGTTCCGCGGCGGCCATATGAGCAAGCTTCAAGTGGGTGTGTGATTTCCTTAGTTTACAACCACTGGCTTCAATACAGCTATAACCCTTCCTTTGTGATTTACAATTAATTGCTGATCAAACTTGGTTCAAGAGTTCTGTATTCACCTAGAGTTCAATGTCCAGAATAATCCGACTACTTCATATCTTACTGAACATCTTCATACCTTCCACTCTTTATGTAGGTAGTTCTCTAGGTGGCTCATATACCGCCATCTCTGTGGGCATTTGCAAATTAGGCTTGCTGTGGTTGTCCCGGATTCCTTGGGTCCCATTTCCTGCCTCAGGTGCGAGCTGTCTATTTGCCCGGCGACGACGGTAAAGCACGAAAGCAGTTGCCAATAGTATGCCAACGCCTACTGTCACACCGACGCCTATGCCAGCGGCAGTCCCAGCTGTAAGGCCGCCTGCTCGTGTTTGAGTCGAGACAGGAATGGTAGAGGTTGCTGCGGTAGATTGCGGATCAACGGTACTGCTGCCCGTGACTGATTTCGCAGTCTGTATTGACTGAGATTTACATCAGTTCATCTGAGAAATGCGACAAAGCGGAACTGTACTCACTGGCGCGCTGATTGCCACAGCCATCGCGTAAAGCGTCTCTCCAGGGCTGACTACCTCTGTAGTCGTAAACGAGCCCCAAGTAGTTTTGCTTTGGGTGTAGGTATCGGAGACTTCCGTGATCACATAGAAGTCTACAGACTGCGCCCTGGACCCGAGTTGCGTGTAGGTGACAGTGATCGTAGTGCTGAAGCCCTCGTTCGCCCAATGTGAAGTGCAAGGAAACGTCGTAGCATCGATGTAAGCGTAGCCGGCGTTGTGGTTGCAAATATAATTATGTGCTCTTTATATACTCGCCAGGCTCAGTAATCATGTACAGTCGTTTCTGAGTATGGCGTCCATGGACAGTTCTCACCTTGGACAACACGTAGTAATATCGGCATCGACACATGCTTGACTGAAACCGCTGGGACACGCCGTGGCCTGGTAGTAAATACTGGTCAATCCTATATACCCGGGAGGATAGCAGCTTTCCGTCTGGCCTGGACCGCCGAGGACGTATGCTCTGGTGTCTTTTTTCTGCCATTCCCATATATTGGTCGAGGCGAGGCAATCGGAGCTGGGGCTCCACGTGACGGGAATCGTCTGAGCGATATTCATTTCATTGGAAACCAACAAATGGTATTGAGAATAGGCCGCCTATAGTGTAGGTCGTTTAGTATGAGCAGACAAGAGTGGTTTTGGAAACGTTAGAGTACAGCGGCGGGGCGGGGGTCATGTCGATGGATCATGGCGTGGAGATTAGCGACATGTTTAATATTATTCATGGCGCCGCCACAGCTGAAATCTCTGAGCAAGGCAGCCAGTCTGTTTTCAATGCTGTGCCGCCGTTGGAGTTACTGAGAGGACTGATCAGACCACTGGCAGAGGCACATTCGACTGCCAAGCACACACCGGTGAGCCAACCAGTAGAGGTCGCATTTGTTTGCAGTTCGATATTTCAGATCAGTGCCGTACCGATAAGGGGCCGTCAGATTTAAAGCACCAAGTGTGTGCCAGGACATCCTGAAAGCTATACCTGCAGCCTCCCGCCTGCAAGTGCGTCGACATATGCCTGGGACTTCAACTCTGCCTCCGGCGACGCAGCCTACATGCAGAAATCCAGATCGACTGAGTGTACTGCCATTGAAATTATGTTGTGGCGCTCCAAAAACCTGCTCATCTGCTACATAAAGCTGACCAGGAGTTTTCAGGTTCAGGAGAGTGACGGCCTGAAGCCTACAACAAGACCCTGGCAGTGAAAGATGAAGCGACCTCCAATGCGACACTATCTGGACCCACAACCGCAACTTGTGCAACCTCAGTGACGAGGATGCTCAAAAGGTGGCACAATCAAACATTATCTTGTGTGGACGGTAACAGTTTAATGATCGTGTGCTAAAAGTGTATGCACTACGCTGCCTGTGTAGCACTCTCCGGGTACATCCGCATACGTCCAGGGGCATATGAGGTTTCGTTCCCATCCCTTTTTCTCAACTGTCCAGTTGAGTTGCCATATAGCTATATGTGTGGTGTTGAGTCTAGTCATTGGTATTTATAAGGAGGCATTGAAGTTTGGAGACACTACTATATGTGACGATGCCTTTAGCAGTTGAAAATTGACCAGCTGAGCTTGTACAGAGTGCGTAGCCTGACGCTGTCTGGGGACGTCTGGCGATAAATCCCTGTAGACTGTGGTAATGGGCCGTGAGGGAGGATGCTAGTAAGCTCGAAAACATCCTCCAGCATGTGTTGGAGCCTGGTCATTCAACTCACAGAGCGACAGACGTAGAAGGCAGAGGGTCGGGCGGGTGAATTCAAAATATGCCACCTGCCAGGCAGTCTCCACGTGCAGTCACTGCCCTCTTGTCCGTCCCATCTTTCAATGCTTGGCCCCTTATGAGCTGCGTCTGCCACCAGTTGAACGCATGTCGGGTCGGGGTCGTTAGTGGAGTGGTTATTCAACACCACGAAACAAACGATTAATTGGACTTGTGAGCCAGGGCAGTCGGCGCTGCCTTGGTCGACGGTTCAAATCCGGCCGGCTTGATACCATAACGGTAAGAAGGGCAGTGTAAACTCTGACGCAGGCGCCGCACCTCGTCAGGCAAGTCATACGTTGCTCGTGACGCTTCGGGGTTCTTACGCAGGCGTGGTATCATTTTGCCACTCCTCTTGACTTTTTCTCTTTCTGTTTTCTTTTTGTTCAAATCCTCCTCCCTCCTCAGCTGCTTTCTTTCTTCCTCAGCCCATGTGCGTTTCATGTATGCCCTTTAGCTGCGATGCGATGACTGCGTATTTCTTACACATGCAAACGGTCCATAAATGTTAAGGAGTAACGCTGCGATATCGCTGCCACCCACCTCTACTCAGGGAGAGAACATTGCTTGACACGTTTTGTTCTTTGCATTATCATAATTCGTATCTGTCTAAATCCCCAAGCCAGATGCTCGCGTGGGCTGTCTTAGGTTTCTTGTATGAACAGTCTGCCCATCTGGGCCGTAATGGTTTCAACATACACGACTCCAAAAACCTTCATCTAGTTATGCCTTTCAAACCCCCCATGTTGATTTCGAACTCAGCTGCTCCCTCCAGCCCGGGCCCCGTCGCAGCCACGTGAGGTGCGAAGACGATCTTCATCCACCTCCTCCACGTCTTCAGCGTGGGCGTTGCTAGCCCACCGGCATCATCGTCGAGAGAATACCTTGACTTGCCGTACCGTGGCGCCTTGATCAGTGCGATTCGACAGGCTACCTGAGTCGCCCAGACTAGCCCGAGGCTGGGAGTCTTCAGAGACTGGGTTGACGAGGGGAAGGGCTCGTCGCCCCACCCGGTGAACCACCTCTGCTGGTGGTCAAAGTTCAGTGCGGGCGGCGCAGGCATATGATAAATGTCGTCCATGGGCGGTGGTGGTGGTGGCCGCCGAAGCTCCGGAGGAGGCTCGTCCTCCCCATTGTCACCATAGGACATACTCGACGCCGGCAGCGCATCAGCCATCGAAGAGGTCGGCTCGACGTGCGGCAGAGGCGCCTGGTTCGGATTCTTACTCCGCGCTGCCAACGGCGAGCTCTCGTGCTGCCTCGGTGGGCCACCCACGGCGGTGTTCCTACCGTAGCCCGGCGGTGGGTTTCTGGGCAGCGCCGGGGTCCCAGCTCGGTCGAACCGGTCTGCAACCTGGTTCGAAACCACCACGGCGATGTTGTGGTTCCTGGCCAGGTCCCGCAGCAGCATCCCCAGCCGGACGAGCTCCGCACTACGGGCGCCCATGTTCTGGCTGACGCTCCTGCCGCCCTCGCTCGCCGCGCCGAGAGCGCCCGAGTCGTTCCTAGCAGATCGGTCGAACTCAGCCCGGTAGTTGGCCGCCACGCTGTCGAGCACAATGAGGCCTATGTTTCGGCGCTCTACCTCCACTGGCACTTGATAGGTGAGGATGTGCTCCTGGGATTCCAGGTCCGGCGTGGTCGTGCTGATGATGTTGTCGAGAGATGGTTTCTCACTGAATGGAATAGTCTTGGATTTGAAAACAGGATTGTTGTTCAGCATCTGTGAGAGACGGCGTGTTGACAAAGACGCCTCGGTTGAGATGTAGAGGGCATTACGACCGATTCCATGCGGCGGCGGGAGCTGCACGGCGAGAAGCAAGGCAAGAAGGAACTGCGTCTTGCCGGCTCCGGCCTCGCCGGCCAGTTCTGTGATGTGGCCTGTCCGTATGCCACCATCGAGGATCTCATCGATGACGGGGTCGAGTGTGCTGATCTTAGAGGGCTGATGTTGTTGTTGCTGTCGGATATCGTCCACAGTCACATCGCCGTCGTCCTTGTCCGCCGGTAGTGCCGCGTCAGGCTCCCGATCCTCCACGCCCAGGTCCGCATGCAACGCGGCCAAAATGGCGCCGCATAGCCTCTTCACGTCCAGCAGAGGCAGCTGCGTCCGCTTTCCAATGTCTGCTGCCTCGAGGGTCAGGAGCTCGCTCGTCGTGACCTGATGCTTCTCCAGACTCGGCATGAGATTCGCATATTGACTGGTGGGGAAGTGCGGCAGGATGCGTGCAAGATCCGTCATGAGTGAGATGTTGGGAGATGATGTGGCATCAGAAAAGCGTGTTGGCCTGACTGGCTGTTCCAGCTTCTTTTTCGTACGGAGAACGCGTTACGATGTTGGTTGAGGTGTTCCCTGGTGAAATGGCAGGTCAAATGTGACGAGTGGGCTAGTGTCGCCTAGAATGTCGTCGACCCCAGCCAAGCGGCATAAACACCACAACACGTCCAATTTGTGCCATTGTACTTCATTGCATCCACACAATCTGTGGCTTTTTCATATGACTTTTCCGCCAAATTACGATGTTTACAGCGCCCCATGAATCTTATTTTCGAGGGATTACACAAACAGGCGGGCTGGCAAAGGCTATCTTATGAAGAACACAGGGATCCTACCATATGTCCGTTCAGCCACGAGCTCAGGCAGAACGTCAGGCAGAACGTCAGGCAAAAGTGTCGTCACTAGACCCGGCATGGGCTTTCTTACATTTATTTAATTGCTACACTGTATTGAGGATCCTCTGCGCCAGAATGCTATGCAAATTGAAAGGTCTTGGGTCGTCAATGTCACCATACTGCTACTCGTCCTTGCCACACCAGCAACTTGGGCTGTGGTACCCAAAAAGTTCCTGTAAGGCCCGTCTTCATCTCGGGTGGGGGAACTCGTCCTCCATTTGCAACCTCACCCCGACGTTCATCGATATCAACTCTTGAACGAGCAGCTTTGCAGCGTAAGGCATCGTCATTGCCGTTACCTCCCTTGTGCTCTTGCAGGTCTGGCAGTACCCCTTGTACCCGAAGAGCCCACAGCGCTGGCAGATGTCGACGCTCGTGCCATCGGAGCTGTGCATCAGCCTCTCAAGAAGAAGCTGCGACGCGCCATATGCGATCAAGCAGTCGCGCTCCATTTCTCCCAGACGCAGACCACCATCGCGCGATCGACCCTCGGTGGGCTGCCTCGTCAGAATTGCACGAGGTCCCCTTGCACGGGAGTGCATCTTGTCTTGCACCATGTGCTTCAGGCGCTGGTAGTAGATTGGGCCATTGAAGATGTACGCCTCCAGAGGCTCACCTGTGATGCCAGAAGTAAAGTAGTCCTTGCCCTCCCAAGAGAATCCATGGTCAACCAGTACCTTGCTGACCTCCTCCACGGGGTGTGTCCGGAAGGCATCGCCGTAGCCGTACTTCTTTCGGCCATGCACAATGGAGGCCTTGCCAGTGAGGCACTCGAGGAGCTTGCCCACTGTCATACGGGACGGGAAACCGTGGGGGTTCATGATGATGTCTGGAACCAAGCCCTTGTCGCTGAATGGCAGGTCTTCCTGGTCGACAATGATGCCAACGACACCCTTTTGCCCGTGCCGAGACGAGAACTTGTCACCAAGCTCAGGACGACGCGTCTGCCTGGTCTGAACCTTCACCAGGACCGTCTCCCTCTCCGTCTGTGTGACCATAACTTTGTCGATATAAGCTGGGTCTGGGATTCGGTAGGCCATGGAGGTGTCCCGGTACTCATTGGAACTCTTGTTTTCGCCTATGCTTGTTCCAGTGTCCAGGGGGGTTTCCTTTTTCACCATCGTCTCGCCGCTGTGGATTTGCCAGCCCACTCTGGCAAGACCATCGTTGTCAAGAACCTCGTGTTTGGCAATCTTCTGCTTTGTCATGGGATCCGTCTCGGGCTGGCCAATCCTTTCCGACGCCCCATTAGGGTATCTTTGAAGCTCCGCCGCATATTTGCGGAAGACTTGGCACCGCCCGAAACCTCTGTCGCAAGATGCCTTATTGAGGACCAACGCATCTTCTATATCGTAGCCGGAATAAGACATGACGACGACCGTTGCATTGTGGCCAGCCGGAAGTTTGTCATAACTGGTAAGCTCGATTGTCTTTGAGATGACCATAGGCCGCTGGGGGTACACCAAAGTGTAAAGTAGGGTGTCGATCCGGTTGAATTGGTTGTAGGCAATGGCTCCAATAGCTTGTTTACCCATAGCACATTGATATGTGTTTCGGGGCGACTGATTGTGATGAGGGAATGGAATGAGACCAGCCACAGCCCCGAGAATGGTAAACGGCTCAATCTCGACGTGAGTTGTGACCCGCGTGATGTCTTTTTCGTAAAGAGCAATAAGAGCATCGTTCTCTTCGTTCACGTCTAGGTACTCGACGACTCCCTTTCGGAGGAAGTCGTCGAAGCCTACCTTGCCCTGCTGCAGCAGTCTCAGGTGTTCCGGCATCAACTTCGACACGCCATTCTTTACAATGATATATGGCCGGCAGACCCGTCCTTCGTCTGTGGCGATGAAGATGGTGTTGAAATGAGAATTGGTGTTGATGCTCACAAATGGGTTAATCCATCCACGACGGCGCATCGTCCTGAATTTGGACGCGAACCGCTTCGGGTAATGCGTCAGGGCGAATGGTGTTCCGTTAATTGATATGATGTATGCGTTGGCCTGGTGCATCTCCGAACCAGAGAAGTTCCGGATAGGTTCCACATTCGAATCGACAGTAAGGATGAACTTCTTGACGGGCTTTTCGTCTACCTCGGTGGTAATATGCGTCATCAAAGCCAAGTTTTTGACCAGACCACAAGCCTCACCCTCAGGAGTATCTGAAGTACACAACATGCCCCATTGTGAAGGCTGGAGAGCTCTGGGCCCAGACACCTTCCTTGTCTTTTCAAATTGACTGGTGATTCGAGTCATCATTCCCAGCGCAGCAATGTAACTTAGTCGACTAAGGACATGGGTGACTCCGGCTCGGTTCATGTTAAAGCGCTTGACGCTCCAATTGCCAGACTGAATTGCCCGGTTCATGCCCTGTGTGATGTGACCACCTGTACCGCTGATCGATGTCAATGGGTCGAACGGAATAGCTTTATTCGGCTTCTTGAGCACCTTGTCGATGTTCATCCTCAAATTGGAGAGAAAACTCTTGAACAGATCCTCGAAGAGAAGCGAAAGCATTTGTCCAGCCAACTCAAGCCGCTTGTTCCCCACGAAATCACGGTCGTCAACCAGCTTCGGATCATGAGAAGCCATCAGCACCCTTCGGGTCATCATTGCGATGTAGATAGCCTTGGGGTAGAAATCGAGACCCTCGATGGAGACATGAGCAAGGATGATGTTGGCCAACGCGTCGAGTCCCTCTTCAACGTTGTTGCGACGAGGTGCAGGGCCGAATTGTGGCTTGCCTTTTGATCCCATCCTGACGCGGGCGCCGATGTACTCGAGAGCTTGCTGCTGTGTGAACACGCCAACCCGGGTAGCCTCATCGAAGTTGAGAGCGAAATCATCCTGGTAGCGACCATCGGACCCAGCCACAAGCTGCATAACCTCGTAATCGGAGAGGCCACCAAGTGCTTTCAGGATAATGGCGATTGGGATGTCCTCGACCAGCACGTTGTGCCTCAGGATAATCCTGTCCTTTTTCAAAATGACATATGTCTTGGACTTCCTCTCGTGTGTCGAACTCGTGACTGATGCCTGGATAAGTTCCTTCTTTTCGTCGGCCTCAACAATGACCCTGTTCTTGCTCAGCTGCTCCTGAATCAGAATGACCTTCTCGGTCCCGCCGATGATGAAGTAACCGCCCGGGTCCAAGGGGCACTCGTTCATCAGCTCCATCTTGTGGTTCGTGGCCCCGGCCAAGACACATTTCGAGCTCTTGAGCATGATGGGCATGCGAGCAAGAGGGATGTTCCTCCTGATGATCTTCTTCCTGTCTCGGATGTAGGCGATATCAATGATGATCGGGGCGGCGTATGCCATGTCCCTGAGTCGGCACTCCATTGGGGTGACATGGTTCTTGGCTTTGAAGGACTGGCCGGCGTCACCACGGGTGGGCATGCCTACCCGGATGTCGAGGAACTCGAGGTAGAAGCCGCTGTCGACCTCGCTGCGAATGATGCGATTCGCCTTGACGATTTCCTTGATGTCATGGTCGATGAAGTAGTTGTACGAGTCGATGTGCTGTTTGACGAGTCCTGGAGGTGGACAGTGAGCAAGTTGGGCGGGCTGGAGCAGCTGGCGCGCGATGCAGCGTACATACCTTTGACCTTCAAGAATGCGGGCAGCAGTTGGTACTTGTCCTCCTTGGTGGAGATTGGGTCGGTGAGCTTCTTGCCATTGTAGAATGGCTCCAGAAGGGCCTCAAACCCGTCGTCGTCGGCTACTGGCATTTTTGCGACGTCGTCATGTTCTGCTGGGACGCTGTATTGGGTCTGCGGCCTGCGTCTGGGTTTGACTCTGGGAATCTTTTTGCCGTCGCGGGGCAGAATCGCCGAACAGTCACGCCGATAAGATAAGAGCTAAGTTGGGTCGGGGACGAGGTTCAGGCACAGCTGCCTCCCCCCAGTCCTATGACTCTGAGTTCATTTCCTCGCCAATTGGCATACTCGTCGACAGGAGCATTGACGGGCTGCAACATGGTCGAACAACGTCGTTGATACTCTTGGTCGATCTAGTGTTTTGGTAGCCGCATGCGCGGGCCCTCCAAGCAGAAGCACAACCCGCATTCAACTCCATCCCTCTACGATTACTTTGTTCGCTTGGCGCCACAAGGTCACAAGCAGAGTCTCGCCTCTTTCGAGACTGCAAGTAGCCATGATCAAACTATGGGGGAGTTACTGCTCGAGTCTAGACTCTTAGAGCAGCTTGGCCAACGCACCAATTCTTACTGGTAGATGGAGCCGTGTCCATGTCAACATTGCTGGTCTCTCGGAACGTGCTGCCAGTCATCACCAATTGGGAAAAGCCATATTGAAGACAGGCCCCTCCCTGAACACATCCCCGGCCGTGAATGGCTGTTGTGGTATAATTTTCCGATTCAGAAGGTGCATAAGCACGCACGGGGGTCTGGAGGACATGGGATGATCAAGCTACTTAGAAAGTGGCAGGATGTGGAATGAATCTCTAGTATATATCGTCCGTATTATATGCTGTTAACCGGTTTCGGCTGGTAGAATACAATATGGATGGATTTAACTTCTGCTGATTGGGTTGTATCATCGTGACCTCCCCAAGTGAGGGGGTTTATTTCCAAATGGTGATGGTTTGCCGATAGTACCTAGGTATAACAATTACTCCTCAAGCCTTGGGCAAATCAAATTGGTCAGGAGCGTGGATCAACGCGGGCCTCCTTGGCCGTTCCACCACAGTACATAAGCGCGACGATGCTTGGAAAAAAGCAACAAGAAGAAGTGCGGCCCAAGTTGATCGATCGTCAAGCCGCAGGATTCTCTAAAACCGCTCCCCCCACTCACGAGACACACAGCTTTGACATACCTCAATAGTCGGTGAAATGACTGGCGCCGGATCCCTGGTCGCCACAGTTGTCCTGCAAGCACTTCCACCACGAGCCCACTGCCACGAATGGCGGCAGAGAGATGCCATGTGCTAAATCCCCATCTCGTCCATGACTTGGGCTTGACCCGCGGCAAGAATGGCAAATCTGCAGATCCCCCTGCTGCGAGGGGTCCCACAATACGCTCACCCTGGTTCAGCCCTGGAAGAGAGGGGCAGCAGGCTCAAAGGGCCCTGACGTGTTAGGCCAGCTGCTGAATCGTCACGGCTCAGCTCCGGTATGCATCCAGGCAGGCCGAGGAGATTTCCCATCGAGGACAGTCTATGGTCAGGCAAGGAGCGGCATGCAATTTCGCAGAATAGCGTGACCAACAAGGCACAGTTTTTCTTGGTCGGATTTCCGTGATAGCCGCGCTACGCCCCAAGATGCGCGGCCAAGTACCGCAAGAGCTACCGCGTGCGTATCAGACCAGGATGATGAAATCCCGAAGAGGGGACGTCTTCAGTTCCGCGCCTGTGGAGAATTTTGCGGTCGGGTCAACACCCACCAGAATCAGACCCTGAGCTTCTCTGGCCGGCCCGAATTTCTGTTGTGGTCCCAAGGAGTCCTGGGCTTGACTGCAGGTCCGGCGGTAGCTTCGATCAGCCTTGGCCAATCGAGTACGATGCATTTCGTACCTCATTAACAAAGTCGGCTGTGGTCAATGGCTTGTTCCGACCAGCATGCGGTGGGAGGTTTTGGCAACTGACTTTTTACCAATCAACCCGGTGCGGAGCGGATTTGATTGAATGGGCAGGACATTGAAGTAGTACCTACTGTAGTAGTATCGAACATGCCCAATGCCCAGTCAAAGGCCGTGCGACGATCGGAAGACAATCTGTGTCCGACCAAAACGGTGTGGACCTGTGCCGCAAAGACTCAAGCAGGACTCGTGTGTCGCCTTCACTGATCATCAGATGGTACACTGCCGGGTATAAAACCATCGTGGCGTCCCATTGACGGCTGGGTCTCTCTGGCCAGACGGTCATCCAAAGCATCATGTCGTCGGCCGGGTCAAGTCACCGCCGTCTGCGCGCTCTAATGCAGGTGGGTAGCTACTTTGATACAAGATGAGGTCACACAGGGGCATTGGGGCATTCAGGAACCCAAAGCCCACATGCTGCAGGGCCGGTGCGTCGTGGAGGGTTGACAAGCGCTCTGCTGCAGGAGACGGGAGCTGGGGAGGGATCGCTCACAGGAGGCCCGTCCAATGCCTGCTCAACCCCACCCCGCCTTTGCGCCTTGCGACTACGTGCGCCGACGCACCCAGGCGCACTCGTTGTGGTTGGCGTCCGGCCGGAGCCTCGAGCGAAGCGCACCGTTCGTCTGGTCTGCAGCGTTGGCCGTACGAGTACGCACGCAACGCACAATGGAAGCTGTACAGAGGGCGGCCGGTTCATGCAGCCCGTTAGCCGGCGGTGACATGTCTCAATCGCAAGCCTTGTTTCCCCCGGGACGCCTCCTCCAGCTCACCGTGACTCTCTGCAGGCTGCAGGCGTGCCTCTGGTGCGCCCAGAAGCAAAGGGACTTCGTGCAGCAGGCCACACTACTCTGCTCCCGTTCAATGCCTACCTACACCGCCGTTGACGGTTGAGCAGCCGATCTTGCTGCTAGCCTGACGAGTGCCGTCCGAAAGCCTGCACGTTAGGCCGCTAGGGTGTCGGGGCATGAATGACCTACACAGAAAAATAAAATAAAACGTCTGTAGGCCGAGCGTCGATGGTGAGAGCGAGGCTGGCCGGGTGGTGGGCGAGGGGCATTCGGGCGCGGGTTCCCCGTCTGCCGGCCTCAAATCCACCGACAAGATAAGATGCCCTGCAGTCGCTGCTGACACCGGGAACAAGACGGCTGGCCTTCGTGCCAGCAGAGCTCGACGAGTAAGCCAGGATCATACCAGCTGCCGAGTTCGGTGGGCAGGGAGGATGTGGACAATACTGCTACTGCTACTGCTACTGCTACTGCTACTGCTACTGCTACTGTTACTGTTACCGCAACTGCAGGAAGCGGTTGCCATGGGAAAATGCGTAAACGTTAGTGTCGGGTTGGGCAGAATGATGGTGTCTGTCTGACAGTCTGGATTATTGGTGTGCAGGGTCCAGGTTCAGGGGCGAACGCCATCGTTTTGCCGTCCACCCACTTGGACGCCCACGCACACGCACTCAGGCGCACAAGCAGACCAGCCAGACCACTGCAGACCAAGACAGGCCCAGGCGGGCAGCCAGACAGGGCCCCTGAACCTGACCCCGGGCCATCGAAGCAGCGCAGCGGCGGCTGGGTGCCTCGTCGAGCCGATGCAGGCTGCTTCAAGTAGTACTCCGTCCCCTCCCTCGGCGCGGACTGCATCCTGTCCCTCCAACACACGCTCATTTTCAGGAATATTGCTTGACGTTTGCCCACGTACCCCGTGTTTCCTATTTCTTGCTGCTCCTGGCTCTCCAGGGCGCAAGCTGTGTCATATTGTTGTGTCTAGTACAGCCTCCATCAAGGTGAGTCGCATGCTTTTCGCCTCCCCCGAGTCCCCCCCCAAGCTCTCAAACCCAAAGCCAAAAGCCTCGGACGGGGCCACGCCTCAGGTCGCTGTCTGCCGCGCCGTGCCCCCATGCCATGCCATGTCACCCACATGCACGCTCCTGTCCTGCCAGCCGCCGCCCGACATGCCATCTCGTCGCCCTTGGGGCCCGAGGGTGAACATATCCCCTCAGTTGGCGATCCGACGTAGGTAGTTAGTCGGTGTCGGTGTTCCAGATGGCAGGGCCGCGGCAAGCAGGGCAGATCAGTCGAGCGAGCACAGCGCAAGTGCCGCCCCCGGGCCACGGCGAGGAAAGGGCACAATCCCCAATATGGCCCAGCCCTTGTCCACCGTGGCCAGCCCAGACACATCCCACACCCCTCCCCGCCTTCTGGGTGAGGGATCAGCAGGAGCCGGCACCAGGCAGACCTGGGTCAGCCGAGGAGGGAGTTGCTTTGCTAACGTGCGTGTCCGTCAATGGAGTAGGCAGGGTCCTCAGGCGCCGTCAGTTGCTGTTGTAGTAGTTGTTGTGTAGGAAAAAAGAGGACATAATCTTGTCGAAAATGGACCCGAACGAAATGCGATTCCGCGCCCAGCACTCTCCCCGAAGCGATGCCACCACCATGAACTCCCTCGTCTCGCCGCCTCGCAACCGCCTCTCGCAGAACATGTCCTCCCAAGATCCCCGGTCGACCCTGTCTCGCCGTTTCACCACTGACTCGGGCCGTGTACCAACATTGTCATCATCTGCAGCCCCACGTGGCCAAGATCCCTCAGAATACCAGGTCAGTCGCCCTGGCTGCCACCTCTGTGGTGGTGTGTCTGTGTGGTTGCGCGCTTGTCTGCGCTTCTCCAAAACTCAATGCGCGCCGGGAGCTTGCCCGTCTTCCCCCATCTCCCGTACTGCCATTCCTGCCTCGCGAGCCACCCGCTAATCTTGCTCTCGACGCAGACTATGCAACATCTTCAGTTGGTGCGTGTGCCCTCGTGTCCGACCCGGCGCCTGACCCAGACACGGAGAGCACCCCCTCCCCGGGATGGCGCCTTGCTCAAGCCAGAGCGCTCGACCACCTGGCGCCAACCTGTGCTGGACAACAAGTGCTGACGTCGCAGCAGATAGAAAAGAAGCGTATGGAGTATGAAAAGATCCGGGAGCAGAAGCGCCTCTTCGACGCCGAATTGGCCAAGCACGAGGTGGAGCTCGGCGCCATGCTCGAGGAGCACGGCAGGCTCTCCGGCCACCAGTCCGAGCCCACGACGCCTCCCGAGTATCGCGAGAACCCAACTGGGTTTCCTTCGGTCTTCTCCCGCCCGAACCGGTACTCGCTGTCCAGCCTGACGTCTCCCCCGGGCTTGGCCAACCGCTCGGCGCGGTCCGGCTCCGTCCTCGCATCGCCGCAGTCGGGCGTCCCGTTGTCCCGCTTCGCCTTCGACGACCAGCTGCCGTCATGGTCCGTTCCGGGCTCTCGAAGGAATAGCGATGAGGACGAGAAGGAGGAGGCTGTCCGTCAGGACCCTACGTCCCATCGGTCGACCAATGCGTACGTTGAACCATTTCGTTCTGGTCCCCCGCACTTAGTTGAGGTCGCGTTTGCGTTTGAATCCGTGTTTGCGTTGCTCCTTTGCATTCAGCCGGCCCATTGTGAGATTCGGCACAATGCTGTGATTGGTATGGGATTGTGGCCGTCTAGGACTATGCGCCAAGCTGGAGTTTGGCGGGTGTTGTCCGGACGTGAGGCCTGGAAAGTCTCCTACGCGGCGGATGTGACAATATTGCACGCTTCAGTTTTGGCACTCCCTCCTATTGCGCTTCTATTGAGCAGTTTGGTATTCCGAGTCACGGCGTTCTTCGCGGGCCACGGTTGCCATTCTTTTGAAGAGACTTTGGCTCGTCCAATATCACAATGGAAAAGGGCCTGTCGCTTACTAGTTCTCTCTGCCCTTACCCCTGCTTTCCCTTCGAACCGCTCAATATCACAACGGATCGTCTACTTGGACACGGATATCTGGCCCACCAACATACTCGATTCATCATCTTCGTCCTATTGTTCTTCGTCTTATTCCTCGTTTTTCGTCTGAAATCAAGTGGTCGACTGTTCTCGTGTCATCTTTGCCCAGACACTTAAACCCGCACCTTTTGAACTCTCGCCATTGCTTCCTTCCTGCCTTTCTATCCACTCGCACGTTCGAGGCAGCAGACAGGAGGAAACTCGGCAGCTTCCCCTCTCGTCTTGAGACAACTTGTCACTGGATCGCCATCATACCGATATCCCACACACCTCACATTTCGCTGTGATCCTCCAGATTTCCTCAAGTTGACTGCTTGCTTCTGAATCATCTCATTCCATTACATCACCTCAACTTTCTGGGACTTTGATCTGTCTGCCAGTTGTGGTTGCTGACAAGAACTTCGAGAACAGTGTTAACAGGTACTCGATGCCCGTCACCAAGTCTCGTACAGCTTTCTACGACATCAACCTTGACCAGGCCAACACCACCGGTTTCCTCTTTGGAGACGACGACAACGTGATCGAAGGAAAGCTCTACACCCAGGCCAACAACGAAGACAACTTCCCTGTCCTCCGACGTGAACCCAACATGGTAAGTCAAAATCTGGTTCAGCACAGCATCTACTTACTGCTTCCTCACCCGCTCTTCCCTCGCGCTATTTCGACACTGGCAGCGGTTGTTTCATCTTTCGGAAACTTGCGTGAAAGCGTTTTGCTGCCGTCTGGGCTGGTGGAGTCTTGGTTCCCAGTTACACCCCTCACCTTTTCTGCCTACTACACCTTTCACCTGGGAGGTTGCATATTTTCTGCCCGTTTGGCTCACCTCGATCTGACCTGACCCTTACCTCACCCCCACCTTAAATTCCTCTCACATCCTGTCTTTCATATCTGTCTGCACCGGCCGAAACCAAGCCCTCGATTTGCAAACCATCACATTCCTTGCCATCCCCTTTGTACCTTACATTTCTTGTATTGCTGTCGCAGTCAAGTCCAAGGTGTTCATAGCTCCGCCTGGCTGGCTCAACAGCTTCTTGTACCTGTTTTCGTTTGTTGACCCTAATATTTGTCTTTTCCAAGTCGTCACCTTCTCCTGCTAGCGTCATCCACGCGAGTGCCCCTACCTACAACCAGAACGTTGGCGTCGCACCCTATAACTGGTCCCAACAGCACCGGGGCATCAGGAGCACGTCTGCAATCGGTTCTGCACAGCACAACAATTCGGCCGGCCTTACTGACGCGTCACAGTCGAATGCTTCGAGCGAGGCCTCTATCATTGCTACTCGGCCCTCGACCTTTCGCCACTCCCTCGAGATGAAGACCATGGATCAGAAATACACGGACCCCGCGGCCGATGCGCCTGTTCCGACCAACAACGGCAGCGTGCTCGCCACGCCTCCCAAGTTGCAGCCCTCGTTCTCTGCCAACGACATCCCTACCCTTAAGAATGTGTCTGGGACCACTGTGGGCAGCACCCCCAACCAGGCTGCTCAACAGCACCTTCACAACCACAACGCCAGCATGGGTCGCATCCCAGCTGGTGCCTTACCCAGCCGTCACAGCCGAGAGCTCTCTGGCGATGCTCGTGACAATGTTCCTGGAGCCAACTACCAGTCTATTGGCTCGTCTCTGCACGCCAACGCGCCTTCATTTGGTCCAGCTCTGGCGCAGCCGTCCAACGTTCATCAGGGTCCTGTCCTCACCCAGCCCTCGCAGACCCCTGTGC
This sequence comes from Diaporthe humulicola, assembly GCA_038088545.1. Lineage (NCBI taxonomy): Eukaryota > Fungi > Ascomycota > Sordariomycetes > Diaporthales > Diaporthaceae > Diaporthe > Diaporthe humulicola. The sequence continues at coordinate 77,393 of JBBWSL010000164.1, forward strand.
CTCCCATCATGGCTCCTGGCCAAGCCATGACACCCTACACCAGCAACAACGGTGGATACTACGCGCCTAACGGTTATGGCAGTGTTGGGCCTGCCAACGGTGGCGCCAACTACCACGGAATGCCCCTGCTTGCGCAGATGCAGGGCCTGTCTCTGAACGGAGGTGGAAACACCTACTCAGCACAGAACTACACTGGCTATGCCCCTGTCTACGCCCCCCACCAGCCGCGAGACAGCCAGCAGCGCATCATGGCGAGTCGTCGCCAGCAAGACAACGAGGGTAAGTAGGCATGAATCCAGAGCAAGTTCACCACGCTAACTTTCTCGCAGCTATGAGTCGCTTCAACGGTACTACCCTCGAGTCCTACGGCGGCTCTATCTATGAGCTCTGCAAGGACCAGCACGGATGCCGATTCTTGCAAAAGCAGCTTGAGAGCCGAAACCCAGACCACGTCCACATGATCTGGCTCGAGACATGCTCTCATGTCATTGAGCTGATGACTGATCCATTCGGCAACTACTTGTGCCAGAAGCTATTCGAGTTCTGCAACGACGACGAGCGCACTGTCTTGGTTCAGAACGCTTCCAAGGACATGGTTCGCATCGCTCTGAACCAGCACGGTACACGAGCTCTGCAGAAAATGATCGAGCACCTGTCCAATAACGACCAGGTAACGCTCATCACTGCTGCCCTGCGCGATCGTGTCGTCGAGCTTATTCAGGACCTGAACGGCAACCATGTCATCCAGAAGTGTCTTACGAAGCTTAGCGCTCAGGACGCTCACTTCATCTTTGAGGCGGTCGGCACAAGCTGCGTTGAGGTCGGGACCCACCGCCATGGCTGCTGTGTGCTGCAGCGTTGCATCGACCACGCCTCGGGCGACCAGAAGCTTCTTCTCATCCAGCGCATTACTGAGCACGCAGTCACGTTGGTTCAGGATCCGTTCGGCAACTACGTTGTCCAGTACATCATTGATCTGAATGAGTCGATCTTCACAGAGCCCGTCGTGCAGAAGTTCCACGGCAGAATCTGCCAGCTGTCTCGCCACAAGTTCAGCTCCAACGTGATCGAGAAGTGCCTTCGCTGCGCCTCGGACACCTCCAAAGATATGATCGTGGATGAGCTGCTGGCACCTAGCGAGATGGACCGCCTCATTCGAGACTCTTACGCCAACTACGTGGTCCAGACGGCGTTGGAGCACGCTACTCACTACATGAAGCAGCGCTTGGTCGATATCATTCGCCCAATCCTGCCAACTGTTCGCTCGACTCCTTACGGACGCAAGATCCAGGCCAAGGTCTCCGCGTACGACTCGACTAACGGACGCTCCAGTGGCCAGATGACCCCTGCGGATCCCACCCAGGGCCAGATCCCGATCCGCCCTGCTCAGACCCGCGGCATGTCCAACACTACCTCCATTCTGACCCCTGGTGCTTTCCAGAACGGTGCCAACGGCTTGAACAACCGTGGCGCGCAGGTCTTCCCCACCAGCGCGAGTCTGACTGTGCCGCCTCCACAGTCGCAACACCCCCAACAATATGCGCCTCCTCAATTCGTCAACCACATGGCGAGCGCTCCTTACGCCCAAGGACAGGGTTCCTCTGGACCTGCTCAGGGTGGTCAGATTTACAATGGGGCTCCCAACCCACCCATGGCTTCTGACAATGGCGAGCAGAACTTCTTCTAGCTTGCCACCTGATCTGATGTCGTCGTGGCTTCTGGGTTGTTCTTTATCTTCACGCTCTGTCATTTTACGGATCTCACGTTCTGGACACGAAACCTAACGACTTTTCATTTTCTGGCTTGTCACATCAACGACATCACGACCACCCCACCTCGTCTTCATCGCCATTCGAGCAAAAGCGCTCTCTCCTGGGTGCTTTGTTGTACAATAGAGGCTCGATGGTGAACCAGAAGATCTTCTCAAGAAAGGCTTGCATCTAGGGCGGATTCCTTCTGCGGAAGGACCAGCGATGACCAAGAGGCATGGCTCTTTCGCCTGTAACATCGACTGCATTGCGCGGACATGGGCAGCATAGATCTTTCCTTGGTCACCAAACCAAAAACGCGTTTCTTTTCCCACTGAAATTACGAACGGCGTTGGCTTCTTCGGGTTTGGATCGGATTACAATGACGCGAACTGTTCATAGCCCCCGTCTTCACACCGACAGACCGGAGGCTATGATCGCAAACGACGTCAACGACTTGAGCATCGACTTTTTCTTTTCCTATTTCAAAGCAGGCCGGCCATCTGAGAAGCACTCTCAGAACGACTTTCTCGCGTTGGTTCAGTCACCCCAGAGCTTAGCTGAGATCTTGCCCTTTGGGTATTTCCCAAGGATTCTCCAGTCATCTACATGGCAGCTATTTTGTCTCTCGCGGGTTGTCGGGACAGAGCCTCGGGTGTCAATTTGGCGGCCCATCGCACTTCTGCTGGGGGCAGGCAGTGAAAATTTTCCTTTCTTTGCTTTCAAATGGTGGAAGACTTCCGCGGCTGTTCTGGCACGCACACCGTCCACAAAGACGCCGTGCCCACACCTTGCTCTGTGCTTGGGCAGTTGCGCCATGGAATCTGGAAATAATTTGGCTTGGATTTGACACTTTGGTCTCATCTTCCCTCACTTTCCTCCAAACGTCTTCCGAGCTTCATTCGGCTCGGTCACCACTAGATTGAAAGTGCTACTCCATGGCAAAATTTCGGGCAGGTCATACTCAATTCTTAAAGCATTTATTAGCCATGACCTGTATGTAGGGCACCTCTTCGCTTTCCTTCTCCACAGCATTTGCCGACGGCCTCACACGGACGACTCCTTTGGAGGGAGCTTCGTGGTCTGTTTTAAAAATAGATAGCTTTCGCGCAAAACAAACTCAGGATAGGGGTCCCCAAATGAAATGTTAATACGATAGAAGACTTGCTTGGCGCATCATCTTGAATCTCATACTCGTGATGCGTGTCGTTCCCCACATTCTGCTTCTCATAACCCACTCCTCCACTGTGCTTGCAAAGTGCTGCCGGCACTCATCATCGTTCGCTTCCTAAACAAGCAGCACACCAGCTGTAAGAGACAGACCAGCCTGTAACGAGATCATCTAATGCGACCAAGATCTACCGCACATCATCGCCTTGACTTTGAGCCCATTAGAGACAAGACGGTAAGTGTAGCACGAAATAACAACGTCGACTCTGGGCAGGGCATTGCTGGTGTCTGCAGGGAGATCCAGACGCTTCCCACCCACCTCGTGGCTGAACTCACTGGCGTTTGATCAGCTTTTCCCCATCAAGCAGCGTGCTGTTGCCTCTGAGTGGCGCTTACGGGCGGCGGGATGGCATGCCTTCCTGCGAGGCCCATGCTCTCAAGAGCCCTCCGCTCCCGCGACTTGTTTCCCAGCCACCGGGCTCGAGGGCAGCAGCTGTGCTGTACTTTACTCTTGGTGATCAGGCTGATAAGAGAAGGACAGAAGTGCCCCGGTGAGAGGCCGGTTCGAGTCTCCAAGGACATAATTCAGGCAGTCAGTCTACTTTTGAGATATCGGCCCTCCGTCGTTACTCATAGCCAGGGCAGCAACCTTACCAGCAAGGGCAAGATCGCAACGACTTTGAAGACATTCCTCGACACAGCTCTGAAGTACATGTGCCAACACACCCTGTTTTAGAGATCTGGAGCCTGGGCCAGGGACCCGGACACCATTCTTCGACAGTTACCTTACGCGGTGAAGATAGTCCTAGAATGTTTAACAAACCCTTATCTTCCCGGCTTGGACTCGCTGTGGTGTCTGTCGCGATACATTGTGGTTGGGCCGGAAGCAACTGGCCATAGACAATGTTGATGGGACACAAAGTAGTGGCGATAGCAACGGAAGGCGTCAGAAAGACTTAAAGCAGCTTGCGTAATCAGTGCCGAGGGACGGCGCGCAAATCGGCCACAGCTTCATTCAGTACCCTATGATCTGAAATCACCCAACTTCACATATGCGAGCTGATGGTAAGCGCAGGGCTTGCGATGGTCGTATTTGCAGAACAAGCGATTAGCACAGATATCCACCAGCAACTGAGATCTGGGATGTAGTCAAATCTTGAAAATGCATTCGGGTCGGGCAGCAAAATGCCGTAATTCGTCGTATTTTGATCTGCTTTTGCTATCATGAACGCCCAAAACCTGCACATATGCGGTGCCCTTAAGAAACCGTGACCCTTTTGGCAATGGCCATTACCCTTGCCATGACCATGAAGCACGAAACCATCGTCAAGCCACGCCCACAACCCGATCTCCAGACCCACGCGGTCACCCTCCGCAGGGGCGAGCCGCTTATCGGTAGCGCCACAGGGACAGGGTGTTGTTCTTCTTCCAGGTCTTTCTGCGGCCGGCCTTGGTCTTGGTGTAGCGGTGGCCCTTGTTGAGACCACGGGACTTCTTGCCGGTGGCGGTGAGACCACGAGCCTCGCGGTGCTTGTGGACGGGGTTGACGATCCAGTTGATGCGAGGGTCGATGCGGATGGCCTTGTGCTGGGGGTCAACGAGGATGACCTCGTAGTACTTGTAGGTCGAGTCCTGGTTGATCCAGTAGGAGTTGAGGACGCGCAGGTTGGCGCAGCGGCGGCCGACACGCTCCTCAGCGGTGGCCTTGAGGGAGCGCTGGTACTTCAGCTGGTTGACTCCCTGGTTGGTGGGCTTGCCTGTTTGTTGGAAGGACCTGTCAGTCATGGACTCTCTCTTGAACTGGGAATGGGGGTCCTTGAGGACGGCAGAGACGTACCGTAGGTGGCACCCTTGGGCACGGGTCGCTTGCGGCCACCGCGGCGGACGCGGACACGGTAGATGACATAGCCCTGCTTGGCCTTGTAACCGAGGCGGCGAGCCTTGTCGGGGCGCGAGGGGCGCGAGGCGCGGTGGATGACGTTCAATTGACGGAGCTATATTGATGCACTCTCAGCAAACGTTCAACGAGTGTATAGCACAGACGGAGGGTGTTCCCGCTGGTCGAGAGCCACCCATGACGGGTTGGGCCCTCGAGAAGCGAGAACAGCGGCTCCGCCCACAATGTGTTGACTTTTTTCAATTGAATGGTTCGGTTTCAACGTACTTCCCAGCAGCGGACTCGCAGGAGGAACTGCAGAACATCGCTCTGCTTCTTCTTCTGAAGCTCCTCGACGTCTGTAGTGTCACATAATCAGCGGTTTGTTCGTAGGAGTCGGTCGGGGCTTCGCGGATAATCGAGGTTGTGAGACGTACACTTAAGGGCACCCATGGTTGCTGTAAAGTCACAACGAAATGTCAGTAAACTCTTCCCCAAAGACAATTGATATCTTGGATATCTTCGAATGGCAACGTACCAGAACTTGACGGTTGGCGTTGACCTGGGTGTTAATTGAGGGGGGTTGGATGCAGTCGGCTGATACGAGAGGTTGAAAAGAAGATTTTCCCAGCTAGACCTCCTGAATTTCGTGTGGGTTGAGCTGCCCTGCTCTGGTTGGTCTGACTTGGTAGCGCGCCCCACTTTGACCATCACGTGCGAACTTCGGTACGTACCAAGAACTGCGCAGGGAAGAGACTTGGCACCCTTGACTCCATCGCGCCAGGAGAGCGAGCGACAGTGGAGGTGGCGGGCTTAACCACAGACGAACATGCTCACTAACAAATTACGATCTTTACGACCTCAGCATCGTGGGTGTGCGCGGTTAGATTCAACGGGCTCTCCAGTCTGGCACACTGATACTTGCATGGTTGCCTCTCAGCGGTTCCCTCGATAGATTCACAAGCCCGTGCATTGGCTGTTGAGGCTGACGACTGCTTGTCGTCGATACTAGACATGCTGTTGCTATTAGTTCGATGGAGCTGGTAATTATAGCTAGCTTTCTGGTCCTCTTGCAAAGCCATGATGGCTGTGGCTTCTTGCACTTGATCGGCAAATCCGCATAGCATTCCGCACATCAACATCCTCTCAGATCTCACACTTCCTCTTCTCAAGCGTCAGCCAGACCATCCAGGATCTTTCCAAAGGCACCAACATGGCTCTTCGCCAGCTCGCCCCATGTCGGCCCACTCCCATTGATGGCCCCTGTGCTCTTGCGGTATAAATTGACCGCCATTATGCCTGTCTCGCTCAACCCCTCTGTGTCCGGTGCCAACAAGCGACTCTTCTCCTCGTTGTCGCCCGACGGAACAATGAGGCAGTCTACAAGGTTCTCTCCGTGCTGCCGTCCATAGAGGAGAAATTCTTGCACGCTGGCGATGTCCTCCTTCCACAGTTCGCGTGGTAGACTAAGCTTGTTGATATCCTGCGAGGCCTTCGAATTCGCCCGTCCATGAGCCGCAACAAGCTCGCGGCAGTTTTGGAAAATGCGTTGGCCAGCCTTGAACAGCGGGTGTTCTCCACGAGAAAAGAGAGCCTGTGCTTGGGTTTTGCCTTTGGAGCTGGTATCGTTGTCGTGGTGGGCTTCCCTGACCAGCTTGCTGTACTTCTCTCTCGTGGCGCTCCTGTGTAGAATCGTCAGCATTTCGGTCAGTGATGTGTTTCAGGGGGGGCTTATGGCTTACAAGTCGTGGTTGCATGCATCGATGAGGTGCTGGATCTCGGCCTGCTTTGATTCGAGCTTCTGCTTGAAGTCGTCCGCGAATTGGCGCTTCTCACTTTTCTCCTTCTCATTGAACTTGTTCTGCCAGGCAACCCAGCCCGAGAAGTGCCTTGAACGCACACATGAGATTTGGCCCCTGATCTTTTGAAGAAAGGGTTGCAGGCAAAGGGTACTCACTTGCTGGTCTGAGATGAATGGCCTTCGTTGCTGTCACCGATGCGTGTGGTCGACGCCCGAGCCTTCTTTCTCGGTCGATCCTCAGAAGATCCCCGAGAGCCTTCGTCTTGAGGGCCTACTGCCATGATTAGTTCGAGCAAATCCAGACACAAAGCTTGATTGTGAGGGAATGGCCGGGGTCTTACCTTCCTTCTTCCTCTTTGTTGCTTTGGGTGGCATTTTGGTTGACGATTGATGGGAAGGGCTGACTCCTACGGTGACGACTAGAGGAAACTGTGTGATTGAGAGAAAGAAGGTCGAGTTTTGGCTGTCAGAACCAACCAAGTTTTTGCTTTGCTGGGAAGGCAATTTCTTGTAGTTGCCTTCCTAAATTGGTACCTGGGAGGGCAGGTGTGAGGTAGGTGCCTAGCGTAGTCAGTTGCGGGCGTTGCTCCTTCCCCAGCTTCAGAATATCTCAGCCTCAGGTGAAAACGTCCACAGTTCGACGAGATGAACCGTCGAATCATGTCATGATAACAGTCAATCGCCAACGTGGTGCTATCGACCACACATATGGTTTACAAGTACCTTGGCACTTTGACTGCTATTTCTATTCTGAGGCAAGCGGTCACAAGAGTCACCTTTTCCATCACAAGGCCGAACCCGTCCTTGAATGGCGATGTACACTCACAAATTGGAATCCGTGTCTTCGTTGCGCTGGCGACATAAAGAATCACATAGTCTCATAATCAGCCTGTAATTACGGGGGTATCGAACACCTCTGATTCCAATTTCTTGCAAGTAATCCATGACTAGCCAAATCATATTTATTCTTCCAACAACGGACAAAAACCAACGCCACCGGCCAGGTCAGGGGTGGGGGAATGGATGCTCGAAAGAGAGAGAGAGCGAGTGTACAAGATGCTTCTTCCCACGGCCGAGTACTTGCGTCTTGTCCAAACAAAACCGAAATAATCAGAAAAGAAAAAAAACCAAAGCAAGTATCCTTTTGGGAGTCGCCGGATTAAAAACTACGGTGCTCATGACAGGTCCTACCCCTCTGTCTATCAACAATCGCCCTTTTTTTAACACATTTGTCTTTCCAGCCATGCCGAGAATATCCGTAAACGAAGAGCTCGCGAGAAACTTATGCCAATTTCCCCGGTCTGTAAAATGAAAGGAAGAAAAAGAAACAAGATCTTTCCTCTTCATGAAAAGCAGATGGCCCGCCAACGCCTAACGTGAATGACAACCCTCTCTAGACAGTCTGGCATGTCATTTTCTCGTCAAAAGCAGAGCAGAGTCACATTGACTTGCCCTCTTGTGTTTGTTCGAAGTCCAAATGTTCTTGCTCGCAATCACATTTGAGGCTGGCTCGACCCTGGGTGCTCAGTCGGGCCAGAGTCATTGAATTGGGGTCCTGGTCTTCCCGCCTGGGCTTGTTCCTCAGCAGCTGGCTCCTAGCGGCTGTTGAGAGAGAGGCTCTGGAATGAACCGACCCAGTCGTTCTGTGTGGTTAACGGGGAGACCGGCTGGTCATGCTGCTGCGTCCCACTCTGCGGTGGCGGGAACGCTCGGGACCGCAGCTGATAATCGCCGCCGGGGAAGGTCGTAGGGTATGTATCCATCGAGGATGTAGCTGTGGGTGTGTACGAGGTCGGTCTGGGTACATTTGCGAATGAGTTATTATAATTGTACGGGTAGCTTGGTTGTGCAAACGGCGCGGCGGCTCGTTCGTTGCCAAAAGGTGAAACAAGAGCTGGCTGGAAAGGTCTGCCTGAAGCCGATGAGCTGGGGAAAGCGGGCTGCTCCTGCTGCTGGTTCTGCCGACGGTCCGAGGAACCACCTCTGCCAACACCAACAGCGCCAGGGCCAATACCGCTTGGCGTCTGCAGGCCCAGGGAAGGGCTGGCGAAAGAAGCTGGGTTGATGGCGGACATCCAAATTCTAGTCTTGTAGATCTTGAAGAGATCGGTCACAAGAGAGTTGAAATTAATGTAAGAGTCGGCAAAGTAGTAGAAGGTCAATTTCTTCCAGTCCCTGCGTGAATGTCAGAAGATGATCAATTTCAGAAGACTCGGAAGATACTCACATCTGGAACTCGGCGTCGAGAATCTCCATGTTCAGGCCGTGGTCCTTAACCTTCGACTGGCAAACACGCTTCGCCTTGGCTTCGCTGCCCTCCTTGTCTCGCAGGGCCTGGATCTCGTGGGGCTGGGCATGGCGCTTGATGAGCTTAGGCTTGAGCTCACCAGCGTTTGGTTCTTGCATGTGATGCTGACTCGGCGGGCCCATCCCTCCTACAGCGCCACCGTGTATGCCGTTGGAAGCTGCCATCAAGCCGGCACCAGCTCCATCCTGGGCCACGGCAGCGTTCTGGGAGAACATCATGAGCCACTTGTAATGCTCCTCGGCGTAGAGCTCCTTGAGCTCCTTGGCTGAGCCCCAGTCGACACTCTCTCTAGCCACCGTTCCAAGGTCAGTCCCTCGATCCGCCTCGACGATGACCAAATCGCCCGGTTTAACTGTCAGACCGGTGCCCTCTTGTATGTAGAAGACATCCGCCCGATTGCACTTGAAGAGAACAATGTGGAGCTTTTGAGCATGGCGAGGCTGAGGCATGCCGTACAACGCTCGATGTGGAGAAGGGGGCCTGTTCGAAAACGGAGCCTGCAACCCATACGGCGACGGGTACATGTTCGAATAGGCCGACTGCATCAGGGCCTGCTGCGAGCTGTTGATTCCAGACGGGCCAGTGAAGTACGCACCTGGCAGGAGTAATTAGTACATTCAGTTTTACCTCGGGGCGCGTTGCAGCTTACCAGCATTGGCCGCGTTCAACAGAGTGTTCTCATATTGTCCGACAGCAAATTCCTGGCCATCCTGGGGACCTTGCTCCTGTGCATGAACGTGATCGCCGATTGATCCAATGGATGGTTGTCGGGTTGGAACTTCAGCAAAGGAATGGCGCCTGCTCTGGGGAATGTCTGCCAGACCACCAAACCCAAGGGAACTCGACCAGAGAGCCTTCTTGACACTCTCCAGCGGACGGTTCTCCAGGGAGAAGGAGGACCGAAAAGGGCCTGCGCCGAACTCGCTCATTCTCCGACCAAAAGCTCTCTTGCCTGCCAGGTCGGATAGTTCGCCAGACTCGTCCAAATCCACAGCATAATCGGACGACTCCTCCGGAACCGAGTCATGCAGACCATAGCCATTCCCTATACCACCGAAGCCAGTCGATGCTCTCGGCCTCATGCGATTAGCAGCATGGTAATTTTGTTGGCGCAACATTGCATTCTCCCGCGTTAGCATCTCGATCGTCTTGGCCTCGGCTGATTGTGCTTGCCCTTGGGCAACCTCTGCATTCCCAGCCTCGTCATCCTCGACCTCCTTCACCTTTCCAAGCATCCCACCTTCGTTCGACATCTCACTGAGCATACTAGGCCGAGACGGTCGGTGCTGAAGACCTGAATGAGGAACACCCCGATTGCGGGACCCCAAGATAGCGGAAGACCCCATCATCGCGTTCGGTGTTTCTGGGTCAAGCTGGCCGACTGAGTATGACTGAGAGCGATAGTTCTTTGGCGTCGGGTGGATGGGGATGGCGAATGGTATTTGAGAGTTAGACCCGGAGTCCCTCGGCGCCGGAGACGTCTGATGCGGACCGCCGTCTGGACCAAGTAACGGATTGCTGGTCGGTAGAGACGAGCTGGGTGAGGGTAACACCTCAGCCAAGCGAGCGGGCGGTTCCTTCCTGTCGTTGTTCCAAATACCTGTTCCCCAAGTAAAAGCGTTGGAACCAAGCTGGGGCCGTCCTATGCTGGTAGCCGAGGTTGGGTGGGAGCCCCAGGTAGCGGCCCCGGACTCGGCAGAGGGAGTGCTCGGATGCGAGGCTGTGGGCGACATGGAGCTGCTCGCGAATGACCCTTGCCTCGGACGAATACCTGCTGGCGATGTCTCGGTCAACCAAGAGGTTCGGCGGACTGGTTTCTGATGCTGGAAAGATGGCAGGTGATCTTGACGGTGGGCGTCGGCCTCTTCGTCTGAGCTGGCAACGGCTTCAGAGATTGAGTCAGGCGTGGCCCGCCGGACATTGAGCTTGTCCAGCAAGATGGCTTGACTGCTTGGAGCGACACCTGGTGGCAGACTACCTTGACCAGGCTTGTTCTGCTGGCCTGATTTGGAGACACCCGAGCTCATCGTCTATGCTGCAGAATATTAAAGATGAAGTGAAAGTGACAAAGCTCAAACATCGAACAGCCTGGATGCGGATGATGCGCGCCAAAGAGTTGGACAGCCCTGGTATGGCGACAGCCAAGCGAAGGGGTCCGGTGAAGCTCACGATGGTCGATATGGAGACTCAGAAGCTCAGATACGGCCAAGGGTCGGCCAGATACCAGCGTACGGGACGACAATATGGACAGGCCGGCGACAGCTGATGGTGAGACTGAAGTCGTTTTGTTAGCAGTTTGGCCAACATGGGTGGTCGGGTTGTCGCATAGCTCTGGAGTCAGGAGCGGGGGAGTATTGGTGGGGTGGGTGGGTGCAGAGTCGGGCGAGGATACACGCACCTGGCTGCGACGTGCGAGAGCTACGGCGAGGGCGACAAATTCTGGACCTCCGGCCTAATGCCCAAGCGAGAAGCGGAAGAATAAAAGATTGGGCTCATAGGGTGGTGAGACAGGTGTTGACTCGAGGCCAAAACAATAGGAACTGCCCGAGTCGGCCCACAATGCCAGCCAGAGCAGCAGGGGATGGGATGCGACGGGCGTGTTGGCGACAGTTATGCTTGGAGAGAAAGACAGGAAGCGATCGTCGTCAGGATTGTCTAGGTGTATTGTGCAGGTGAAGAGGCAGAGTGCAGTTATTTAGGGGGGGAGGGGCAGGCTGCAGCTCTATCAGGTGGGTTTGTTCCTCAGAAGATGCTCATGGATAGTGAGTGGAGGGCGTTCGCATCTCGAATGGCGATCTTCGTGCGCGGGTCTGTCTTTTTCCCAGGGACCGATTTGTGACGACGATCTATGCGCCCATCTTTGAAGTCTTCCTTCCTTTGTGTCTTGGCTTGGCGCGCCCAGAGGCGGATAAGTGGGTGATGCCCAAACTCGCTGCGAGAGTGTCTTGCGCTGCAGAGCTGGCGATCAGGTCGTCAGGTGGGAGGAGGCAAGAGGTTGGGAGTTGGGAGAGGCTCAGATGCGAGTTGGGTGTTGGAGGAGGGAAGACGTGAAAGGGTGGATCGAGGACAGGCAGGACGAGGATGGAAGACGTGTGTAGGTGGGTGCGTGTGCGTGGAGTGCGTGCGTGTGTGTGTGGAAGTCAAAGTCCAGTCAAGAGCTGGCTGCTTGGCCTGACCTGCACCTGCAACTGCGGAGGGCCTGCGGAGAGACAGCAAGGCATTGGAAGGCAACCTTGAGAAAGGTTAAAGACAGCCCAGCCAACCTAGCCCAGGTAAGCCGACCCGGACCTTGGGCCTGGGCCTAAACCTGAACCTGAACCCGAGCCTGAACCTGGAGGCCAGGACCTGCACCTGAACTGGATCAACCCGAGCCCAGGTTGCTTGCTCGCCCGCCCGCCGCCCGCCCGCGCTCCAGTGTGCACTCCACACAAGTCCCAATTGTCCAGCCCGTCCGCCAGCCCGTCCGCCAAATCGTCTGCAGCGGGCGCACGACAAGTGCAGGACTGGGCGGGGCTTTCGCTTCGTGTGTGGGTGAGGGGTCCCCCCTACTAGCCCAGCCGTTGCAGCCCGAGAGGTGACTGGTCAGGCCGGTCTGGTGTCCCCGCAGGGGGGGGAGGCCCTTGTGGAGAACTGGCGCGTGCCTCCTCTGGACGACTGAATGCCCGCCCGCGAGCCCGCCCAGGAGAGCCCGGGGGCCCTAGGTGGTGTCAATGCTCCCCTGCAAGGTTCGCAAAGTTGGCTGGGAGATCCAAGGCTAGCCGGTTTGTACCAAGAGCTCGATCCGAATTGTATTGCTTACCACACTTCTTCCTTCTCATGAATATATGTTGTGTCTTAATAACTATCGTGGGTGTGGCATGCTTCTTGAGCTCCCGAGTGCGAACACAACGTGCCCGCACATAAGCATTGGGAACAAGACACCAGGGACCAGAGCTGTCTTGCCATCCATCTGTACATGTGTTGTCTACATCTGTGTGTCCGTGTCTACTGGTACGTAGTCCAGGTATTTGATGAGCCATGCTGTGGTACGTGCTACACAGTATATTGTGCATGCACACCCACATACATCTACACACATATATATCCATCCATCTATGTAAAATCATGCCATGCCCATGCCCACGCCATCTGCGCCGCCTTGGCTAGACATGAGACCGGCAGCCCGTCGGTTGAGGCTGAAATTGGCAAGAAAAGAGGAGTGCATGGGGTAGAGATTACACAGTACACAGTATGCAGCATGTCCCCATCTCACTCACTGCCGCAACAGGCGGCTCTTGGGTGCTGGTCTGGCGGGTAAGGGGGGGAGGATACTACATACTATAATGTATCCGTACGGTACTCCGTGCTCCCTCTTGCACTCACCCGCCAGACCAGCCGCCGCTCATTCGACAGCGTTTATCCTTCCTTGCCGCCAGAATTACCTGGCACGTCTGGATATGTAGCCGTCCTCGTCCAAACGTGGTAGGTACCGTGGCATCTGACCACAGTCGACAGTGGGCAGACTGGGAGACGGACGGCATGTACCATATGGCACCGGCACTACTGTGCGATGTAGGATTCTCCAAGGGTGCTGCGGGCCAGTCCAGAAGCTCCATTATGCATTGCATTGCATCGCATCGTTGCCTTCCTCCGCCTCTGATACCTCGTTCCTCCACTCGGTCTGTTCTACCTGCGGTCCACTGCAGTAGTGGCTGGTCTGGAGCTGCAGGTGCTCGTGCCCTCTGGCCCTGCTCCTGGTCCTGCTGGCTCCTCCTACGGGTCCCTTTGCCCAAGTCAGCCCAGCCCCATTCATTGCCATTCAACAAGAAAAACCCATGCTTGCGAACAATCTTTTTGCCCACAGGTCCTCGCATTTTGCATCTCGCATCTCACATGTCTACTAAGATCCACGCCCCGAGCCGCCGTGGCTCTCATTATTGTGGGCAGGACACAGCACAGCACAGCACAGGGCACCAAACCACGGCGGGTTGCGGTTGCGATGCAATATTTTACAGCGTGATAGACACAGCAGAACAGCACGCAGCACCAGGCAAACCAGGAGCTCAGGTGGGAGGCCAAGCTTCAAGGACCCCCCCTGGCCCGAAGCTGGGAGACTCGGAAATGTGACCAGGGGCTCTGCATGTGCCCAATCACACGCGGCTTCCCCGCAATTTCCACTTAGCATGATCCCGTCTAGCGGCGATCGTCGATCCAGCCTGCCAGTCCCCAGCCAGCACCAGCACCAGCAGGAGGAGCAGCACCACCAGCAAGGGGCCTGGGGGCCAAGGGCAGCCACCAAATCCCAACCGCAGCATGCAACGAGCGTGACAGACGGCAGACTCGAAGTCGCCTCTCCTCCTACGCGACTCTACAGTGCTGTACGGCCACATGCGGCACTCAGCAGCCTTTTCTCCCGTTCGCCGCAGCAGTCGGACCCGAGAAAGCCGGTTGCTACATGTGGCCTATGCATACACAGTATCTAATGAAAACGACAAGAAACAAGCCACCATGTGTGGTCTACTGACGCTTGGTAGACGCGTGGCGACGATCTTCAGTTCATTCTGACGACGGGGTTGCGAGGAGACGGGCCTAGCCCACGAGAGCCGACTGCCCTCCCGCTCTTGCCCCCTCCTCGCCTTCAGCTCCGCGACATCAGACGACCCAGGAGGTGTGCGAGCCGCCTTTCTAGATCACCCAGCCGGCACCTCTCTTTCTCTCGCCTGCTCGCGTGCCGTTTACACCACGGTACTGTGCTCTGTGCTGTGTCTGTATGCGCCTTGCGCCCGCTCCCCGCTGCCCGGGCCCCACGCCATCCACCTCGTCTGAGCTCGGGAGCCAGGGGCACCGTTGACCGTCGCCAGTCCATGCAGCCCGTGGGAGCCGCCCTGGGCCCTCCCCTAGCTCACAAGCTAGACGCATGAGGCACTGGATGCGCGCATCCAGCCCAAGGAGTCTGGGTCGGTCTCGAGAGTTCTTGTTTGGGCAAGTGGCACTGTCAGCTGAGAGGTGCTATGATGGACCGACGCACAAGTGGTGATCAGCGCAGCATTGGTCGTTCGCGCCCGATGCAGCAGAGATCCGGGATGCGTCGTAGGAGCCCCAACTCAATCGCAACCATGCCAGTCATGCTTGACGGGCCTCCGAAGCGGGGTAGGGACCCTGGCGGAAAGTCAATCAATCCACGATGCCATCAGCTGGCTGGCTGGCTGGTTCTCCGCGGACGCCAACCTGCCCTTGACCTTGACCTTGGCCTTGACCTTGACCCTGACCTCCAGTGCTAGGCCCGCCATCAGATGGATGGTCTTTGTCGCGCTCCATCCACCCACCCCTCTTCCAAATGACCGAGGCAAGCCACCCGAGCGGAGCGTAGGAGCAGCTTGACGTCTCTCATCCAGCTCTGGCTCAACTGGATATGGGGACATCCTTTTCCTTCACCGACCCGCTCCGGGCGACAGACACCAGACCTCAGCACGCGTTTCCAATTAGAAGCACGGGCCGGCCACTGCGACCCCAACTGAGAAACGGCTGATGACGAGCCGGTTGCCTATCATGCATAAGCTTGAGCCCTATGGACTACCTAGCTATGGCCCGAAACAAGGACTGCAGAGGCGCCCGCCGACGCCGTTACCAGACTGTAGGATTATGGCACAGGCATCCAACTACCGTTCCAGCTGGGATCAAAGGCCCACGATCCTGACGATCCGTTCAAACCCCGGATTCGTCGCACAGACATGCTGGGGTCGGGCCTGCAGTGAGGGCCCCTCGCCCTCCTCTCCCGGCCCTGGGGTCGCCGCCCCTAGGCTCGACCGGAGAGGGCTTGGCATGATCAGCTGCAAGGCCTTTTCCAATACCATGACATCTGCTGTGCGTCTGACTGGCTCCGACACTGTCGGGGGGGGGGGGGGGGGTCGAGGGGCATACTGTACCTTCGCGGCTCTGGCAGCGCCGATGTGGCTGTCGATCACGTACTCTATTATGAAACACACATGTACGGCGGCGGCATCGATGTATGTTGGTCTTTGATGCCGGCCCAAATGATTCTTGCGTAGCACGACAACGGTCGGAGTTTAGCACTGGCGCTGTCACGCATGCTGAGAGCGTA
The DNA here is from genome assembly GCA_038088545.1 of Diaporthe humulicola. Taxonomy (NCBI): domain Eukaryota; kingdom Fungi; phylum Ascomycota; class Sordariomycetes; order Diaporthales; family Diaporthaceae; genus Diaporthe; species Diaporthe humulicola. The sequence continues at coordinate 93,377 of JBBWSL010000164.1, forward strand.
TCACAAGCCAGGGCACTGCCTTTTGGCTCTCGTCTGCTGGGGCGCCACCAGGCCAATCGCAAGTGCTGGTGATACAGGTAGTGTCACGTTATTCTGCGGCCCGCAGCAGACAGCATATCAAAGTACAACGCTCTCACGACGTGTCCCATAGTGGCCGGATAAGGTAATAGGAGGTTACGAGGGAGGAGATCATGAGACAGGAGGTTTGGGACGGGTGACCCCAGAGTGATGCTGGGAGGAAGCGGCCTATACACATTCGCAACATGTCGCGATTGGGATATTTCAGTGGTCGACTTGAGTTTTAAGTTTCAATGCCGTGAGCTGACTCCTTGTTTCTGGCCCCCATCATGAAACGCCAAACCCCTCCATACAATTCTTGCCCGTCAGGTACCGTCCTACAGTGGCCAAGACCAGCCAGTCGAACACGAGATATCCTTCACCCGAGACCCGGCAGAACGATCTGACGGTGTGGGTGGTTGCTGCCCCTTTTACAGTTCGTCTCAGCGCACATTGCCATTGACCTTTCTGGACCAGCCGTTGATGATGAGAACAAGTGACCGGTTCTGTGCTCCTTTGGGCGCAGCATAACCGTCCAGGAAGCGTCTGTGTTCACCCGAGAGAAGCGACAAGTCAACGTCTGATACATCAGTCAAAAGCCAATTTGAGGCTCGAAAAGAATGCCTTGTCTCGTCTATTAGAACTGCGAATATTATAACATGGTGTCATCTTGTGTTTCAGGGCCTATCCCGACAGCCCTACCCTAATTTTACAAGGGTACACATATAGGTGAAGCACACATTCTGTAAGAGTCGAGAGGTGACCGTGCAGTCAAGGCTTCGGTGGATGACCGTCTCAAGCAACATGGTCGATGGACCCCTTTCCGGGTGAGGTGGGAGGTACTGAGCCCTTCTGCTGCCTGAGCCTCTCCTCGAACTTGGCGAACTCCTGTATCGCTATCTCCTCCTCCTCGTCCAAGACCTGAGTGACTCCCTTAACCTCCTCAATCTGAAATGGACAGTTAGCACGGTGTCGGGGCTTGCGAGGGGATTGATTGAGGGAAGGAAGGTTACTGACGTAGTGCATCAACATGCCCTCAATACCGTTCTTCAGCGTGACCGTGCTGGAGTCGCACGTTCGGCACGCACCGCGCAGCTTCAACATGACGTTGCCGTCCTCGAAGCCGCGGAACTCGATGTCGCCTCCGTCCTCCTGGATGGCAGGCCGGATCCGCGTCTCCAGCAGCTCCTTGATCATGCCGACGACCTCGTCGTCGTTCTCGTCGTATGCAAGGCTGTCGACCTCGCCCTCGCCGGCCGCCTCGCCCCCCTCCTTCCTCTCGGCGATGTTGACGATGCTCTGGCCGCTCGTGATGGCCTCGGTAGTCAAGGCGAAGATCTCGGGCTTGACGTGCGCCCAGTTCGCGTCCTCCTCCTTTGTGACGGTGATGAAGTCGGCGCCGAAGAATATGGACTTGACGCCGTCAACGTTCATGAGCTGGGCGGCGAGAGGGGATGGATAGGGCGGCGAGATTGTGCTGCGCGGGTTCAGGTACTCGACGAAGGGGGTGTTGATGTTCTCGGGGAGGATTCGTTGGTTGGGGAGGAACTTGAGGGCGTCCGGGTTCGGTGTGGGCTCGATCTGGATGAAGATTGTCCTCTTGCCGAGAGTGGTCCGTACGCCGGGCAGTGAGGACCTCGCCGTAGGGAGTTGCGGTCGTTGCCCGGCTGCGAACGGGGGATGCGTCGAGCCTATGCTGTAGAATCGCATCCGGGAGAGCCGGCCGATGCTCGGGCCGGAGCGAGTCTGTGACGGCCGCGCCGCTGCAATCAAAGGGCCTGACGGCCTGCTTAACCTCCTCAAAATCATCTTGAAAGGTCTGGTTCGTAGGTGGTTGGGAAAAAGGTAGAAGGTGGGCAGCAGCGGCGGCCGCAAAGTGATGTTAAAAAAGGGCCAACGTTGCTTACAAAATGCGCGAGAATTATTCGCCCCGAAACCTGCGTCATCGCTTGGCCCGGGCTGCAGTGGAGGTGGGACCCATTGATAACAAATCTGGGCGTTGCGATCTTCCGAGCTTCCCCAGATTTCTGCCCGCCCATTTAGTGCGCACCGGTGCGTGGGGTGGAGGGGATCCCTGCTAAAAATGTCGGTCCTGCCAGTCAAATTTCAGAGCACCTGCGCCTCTCCATCCACATCACGAACAACAGCACCAGCGCGCTTCCAACACGACCAACCCGCCTTTAACCTGCACACTGCCACCTGCAACCAACCGTCTGTGTTTCCAACAACCATTCGAAATTGCAATCGCAACCATGTCAGTGGACGCTCAAGGGCCTCCGAACGAGTCAGATGGTCGGGCGGCCCCAGACGAGAACGGCACTGAGCACGACACCGCAGGACACGAAGAAGCACAGCACGACGACGCGACAGCAGCGGCCATTGAGGAAGTACCACCGCCCAAGCCGCAGCCCAAACTCTGTGGAATTTGTGAGGAGCAAGAAGCGAAATACAAATGCCCACGCTGTTCTATTCCCTAGTAAGGCCAGCCCCTCGACGTCCCCCAACCTTGCCCAGCCCAGCCTTCTGACCAACCTCAAGCTGCTCCGTCGCCTGTTTCCGCCCCCACAAGGAGAATCACCCACCGGTCGAGGCCCAACCGGAGCAGGCACCCTCCAAGCCAACCCAACAGGGCACCAACGACGAAAGCAGGCCCAATAAGCGCAAAGCCCACCCCTTCGACGTACTAGACGACGCGCCCGAGCTGGCGCAGCTCTTCAAGAGGTACCCCAGCCTCCCAACGAAGCTGACCAACATCCACGTCGCGACGCTGCCGCCCGAGGAGGAGCAGCCCGGCCGCGGCGGTCTCCCCTGGAACCTGCAGCAGGCGCCCGGCTACCAGCAGCATAAGAAGCCGAGGTGGACGCACGACCTGGGCCTGCGCCGCGGAAAAGAGGCCTTGCGCAAGGCGAGGACAGACCCCGGCGAGGACGGGGACGCCGTGAGGGAGTACTGCGAGCTGGTCTTGCACCTGCTCTCCAAGCAGGAGGCTACGCGCGGCGTCACCGACCTGGTGAGGGAACAGGTCTTGAAACAAGATGTGCAGCTTGTTGAAACACTGATGGAGGCTGAGTCTAAGTGGACCTGAAATCGAAATATGGAAGATCCCATGCTTCGTTGGCTCATTCATGGGCTACAGCGTTGGTGAAGACATGGTCGGGACGTTCTCGCGTTAAATCAGTGTCAAAAGAAGTGGCCACAGGCGTGAGAGATCAACATTGTATGTGAATTATGCATCCCGTCTCCCGCATCTCTCCCTTCCCATGCAGCAGCCCGCTAATGCGCAAGTAGTTTCGAGAAGACGCCGGATTTCCGGGTCACTACTACGTGACTCCCATCCATCGCGGTGTCGCATCGTGTCCGGGCGACCTTTGACACCTGCTCTGGCTCGGGGGCATCACCCCCTAGTCTCAACTTGAGCACAGAAATCGGGCTCATCCGTTTAAAAAGTTGCAGCCTCCGCGGCTTCGGCCCTGCTGAATCACCCTGCGTCCAGTCCGGAGGACAGAGCTCCTTGGCATCGCCCGACCGCCCTCTGCCCGGCTCGCTGGAGCATTCATTCAGCACCACGGAATATTTATCTGCCTGTTGCGGCCCCTCGCGATCCTGCCTCGCGCCTTGCTGTTTCCGCGCCGCCCCGGGGCGCTGAGATGACGCGTTGGGGTGCCGCGGGACGTGGACGTACGTTGCGCTGGAGTCTGTCGAGTCGTGGGGCGAGTGGTCGGCTGCAGGCTTTGTGCGGAAGACCCATCTTGTTGAGGTCTTGGGGGCTGTGAGGAGAGACGACCGCTTGCTGTCCTGAGTATGTGGGGCGGTCGTTTTGCTGTGCACGTCATGTGCGCGCCGGGCGCTGAGCAGGTCCGGTTCTGACTGTTGCAGCTTCCTGCTCATCTGCAGGTCTTCGAGTTGCCGCTCCGCTATAACGATATTCAGGCGCCTGCTCAGGTCGACTGGGTCGAGAGGCAGTGATTTCTTCTGGGGCCCTCTCTGGGTCTTGACTTTGGAGGCCCTCATTGCTGTGGGTCTGATATGCGAGTGTAGCATTGTGTGGGTGTGTGAGTGTGTGAGATTGATAGAGTGAGAGTTGTGTTGTGGGTGTGAATAAGTATATGTGTGTACGGTCCCTGTCGTGCTCGGTTGGACGGCGCCGTTGACAGCGTCGGTGGGCAAGCACAAAGAAACAGACGGGCAGAGCGTTGTTCACATGCAATTTAGGTTACTACCGTACGGGCGGAAAGCAAGGAGCGAGCCAATGCTTGAAATAACAACGGCGGGGGGGGGACTGCAAGCTATTCAAAGGAAAACAGGATCGAAGCAAGGGATGCGGCTAAATGCGATCAGATGCCTGCCATGCAAAGGCGCGGGTCCGGTGACCTCGTCGAGCTTGGAAAAAAGAAGGGGGCCCCGGGGCAGCGTTCTGGGGCCTGGGGCAACTGGGGGTGGGCCGGGGGATTGGTTGGGGGGGGGGGCGCAACCATTACGGGACTTGACAGAATGCAGACTGGTGTGTGTGGTGAAGACTACCCGTAGTTAGCTAAGGTGAACTCACGAGTCGCGAATCCGGCCGGGTGCAAATCTTGCGTGCGGCAACCGTACCACGGTATGGCATGCCTGATGGAATGCGAATGATATGTGAGAATGGGGTGTGCGAGAAGGTATGCGCCAGGCCCCAACGGGGCGCATCATTGCAGCAGCGCGATTCTGTCCTGACCGCTTTGGTGCGTTCGTGCGCGGGCCAGTCCCCCAGTCGCCCTCCCCCTCCTCGTCCTCCTCCTCCTTCGATGTCGCCCTCCCCTGCCTCTTGCTGCAGGCGTTTTCTGCCGCTGCCCTGTTCGGCATACCAGACTTTCATGACCTGCAGTTGCAACTGCTGCCGCCGCTGCAGAATGATGTCGCGCTGCCTTGCGAGGTGGCTCAATGGGGATGTGTGCATGGGGTAACGGGTCGTGACGGGGTAATGGGGCAGACTGTAGACCTAACCGATGGGGGAGTGGGTGACACGCTGGGGGCGGCAGGGGTTGGGCGAGCAGGACCCTCCTGCATCCCCCAGAACCCCATAATAACCCCATCCGTGAGAGGCTCTGATCGACAAAAAGATGGCGCCTGCAGGTTGCAAGCACAGTTGCGTAATTGGGCGTCTGGCCTCCCAGTCCTCCCTCCCTCTTGCTGACTGGCCAGAAGCTCCTTTGGTGTGGTCGCTGACGTGCGCCTCAACCATCTGGTCTGATTTCCCTCGTGCCCCGCGTGACAGGCTTGCTTTTTGGGAAGGGGGAGGAGCCGCCCGTCCCCTGTGCGTCTTCTTGACGACCGAGAGTTGGCACGCAAGGAACGTCCTGTAATCCGATATTGCTGTCTCAGATGGGCAATGTGCACCACCGCGGGAGAGGCAAGTGAAAAAAAAGAACACATGTCTGGGACGGCCTTTTCGACGCCATTCTTTGTCCACCTATGAGGCTCGTCTTGGCGTCGTCCTCGTTTACGAGACCCTCGAGCCCTCGTTGGCCCCTCGAAATTTCTCCGGGCGAGGGCTAGTGACAAGTGACCAGTCCGTTCGGGTCTCGAGCTCGAATGTACTGCTCCGGATCCCGGGCCCGGCTTTCGGCTGGATACTGCCCGTGCAATGTCAGCAATTAGACTACTCTGCTGTTGGCTGGGATGTGGCAGGGAGGTTTCTGCAAGCTTGACATCCCCCCGGCATTGAAGTGTGCCGGCGCCGCCCGAACCATCCTCGAGTATCCCAATGTCCGAAATTGTCGTCGTAAAGGGCAGGGAGGCCATGTTGAGAGTCCTGAAGAGGACCCAAGGACAGCGCGAGGGAACTGATCACCTGCTGGAGAGCCAGGCGATGCGGACAACTGTCGCCCATAACAGGACCGGGCCTAGATCATCGCGATGGTGGTCTCTCCGTTCCTGGCATGACGGCCTAAATCTTGGCGTGCAGATCTGCCGACAGGATTTCTGAGCAGGCCGGACATATCTCCTGACCTAACAGTCATCGCTACCTGTCATGACTGTGGTGTGAGGCAAGAAACTCTGGGCCCTTGCCATCCGTTGTCAGGAGCCTTTAATGAAGAGAGCATTACTGAGTAACAAGACAGCTGGCAAGGCGACCCGGCGGTCTCAGCCTTCTTAGCCTCATTGCGAATTCCCAAAGGGGAAATTTGAACAACCGTTGGTTAGCACTATCACGAGCCAGAAAGGCCCTTGACTATTAGACCCTACTACTTGCGGCGCTTTGATGTGTTTCGTGGCGTTTTGTGTTCACGCCAGGGGAAACGGTTAGCAGTTCACTTTCCCTTTGCTCTCGTCGACGGATGGCTGAGAGTGTTAGGGGGTCTGCGCGCCAACAGCAACCCTGGGACTGCTTGCTTGATTAGGATGAGTGCTGAGAGCAAGACAAACGGGAGGGGCAAGGCGAATCGAATGCGCGTGGGCAAAGCTGGCTAAACACTATGCATAGTAATCATGAACCCAGGCTGATTACCCATGATAAGAAGTAGGTGGTCACTCATATATAAGTTATGTGCTCAGCTCAATCCATCTCACATCAGCTATTTTCAATATATTCCCACACGCACCCACTCTCACTGGCTCACTGGCTCACTTACACAAACAAACACAAACACAAACACAAACACAACATATACAAATGCAATATCTTGAGTTCATGTAACGCAAAAGCTAGACCGGGAGAATCTGAGACATGGCACGCTGATATCTCGGTTCAAGTACGGGATTACATATTGAGACATTAAACTACCAATATATACATCTTCACTTCCTCCCGCATCATTTAACCCGTCGTGACGCCCACCTGCGCACCAGGGTGGCATTCTTCTCGCCGCCCTGGATCCAGCCGTGCACGACGGCCGCGATCTCGAGGTTGTTGAGCTCCAGGTGCATGAAGTGGCCGTTGCCGTGGATGCCGAGGTCGGCCAGCCTGATCCACTCCGGGTCGCCGCCGACCTGCCTCAGGTACTGGACGGTGCAGTGGTCGTAGGTGACGTGCACCGACGCCTCGCTGGTGACGAGCAGGTACCTGACGGCGCTGATCTTGGGCAGCTGGCGCGCGGGCTCGGCCTGGAGGTGGCACGAGCGGTGGGCCAGGGTGTCGTTGCCGACCTCGACCTGGACCAGCTCCGAGGGGTCCGAGACGGGGGGCTCGTAGTCTACGGGCACGTCGGTCAGGCCCCAGGCGCGCGTGAAGGACCCGGAGAGGGAGCCGTCGCTGGAGAGGCCGGTGCTGGGGAAGAAGAAGGGGGTGGTGGACGACTCGAGGTTGATGTTGCCCGCGACGAGGCCGCCGCAGTCGTTGGACATGAGGATCGGGTACAGGGATCCGGCGGAGTGGGAGACGAGGTAGGACGGCCCGATGATGGACAGGAGCTCGCATCCGGCCTGCCTCATGATGTTTTGCGCGCCGGTGGAGTTTGTCGAGTAGGGGATCACGGCGCTCTGGAACTGGTCAAAGACGGCGTCGCCTCGCAGGCCGGTGCCGGGGAACTGGGTGTGCAGCACGGCCTGCGGGTAGAGCTCCGGGAAGTGCTGAGGGCCCGAGAATGACTTCTCTGTGTTCTCGACCGACGTGCTGGCTGACATGGGATAGATATCCAGGTTTGTCTGGGTGCTACGCCCGACTGCGGTCTGATCCACAATGTAGACCTGGTAGCCCTGCTCGACGAAGTATGAGGCTGGTCACCTTGTCAGCACGAGTCCACGCCTTGTTGCACGCAAATTCCAGAATATAGTTCAACCGACTCTGAGCATATCCACAACAACCATCCTTGGAGCCCATACGAAGCTCATTGTCCAGAACAGGCGTCCAACGCACTCATCTGACAACCCCAGCAACACTTCTGACGGCTACGAGGCAGAAGGCAGAAACGATAAAGAAAAAGAGAAGAGAGAGAAAGAGAGAGAAAGAGAGAGAGAGAGAGAGAAGAGTAGGTAAAACTCACCAAAGCCCTTCCTGTTGTCTGGCGTGTGGAGCCATGACACACCGCTTCCGCCACCTCCATGGAAGAAGACGACGGGCTTCGACTGGGTGACGGCGGCCGGGGTCAGCTTCTCGACGTACAGCTGATCGGTGATGCGGGTGCCGGTGTCGTCGCCATAGTAGCGGCCGCCGACATAGAAGACGTCCCTCGCGTAGGGCGCCTGGTCGGAGCTGCACCTGGGGCTGAGGGCCAAGACGCCCGTGCAGTCGGCGGTGGAGTTGTCGGACCGGCCAGAGAGACGTGCGTGGTGCTGCTGGCCTGGGGCGGCGGCGGCTGCGGCGGCGGCAAGCGAGCAGCCTCCCGCGAGCAGGGCCAGGGCCGAGCTGAGGACTGATGCGAGAGAGTGGTGGGCCATGGCAAGGGACTGACTGTGTCTGTCTGAAGGTTGATGGCGCAGGCCGCAGATCTCAGATCTCAGGTGTCGAGCGGACGAGAACCTGGACGCTCGCGATGGCGGCTGGTGTGGCGGCTTTTGGCAATTGGAGTTCGATCCCAGAGACGCGACGACGTCCTCATCATCCTCGGCAAGGACCCAGTTCCAGTTGCGTTGCTGATTAGGTCGAGCTTTGGCGAGTCTGGACCCTGTTGGCGAAGATCCATTTTCTCCATTTTCTCCATCCGCCGCCACTTGCCCCTATCGCAAAGGGGTCCCGCCCCCCTCTCGATATTTTCGGAGATGAGCCGTGCCAGGCGGGCACCCCTCCCTCCCTAGCCCCCGGGGCAAGGCCTTCAATGTGGGGGTTCACATCGGATCCGACTCGGGGCTGCCCGCCGGAATCAGGCGTCGCACAATTTTCTCAATGGCTCAGGTTGCAAGAGCTGGTTCCTCTCACCCAGGCCGCCGAGGCATCTGGCTGGATTTTGACCCTCATCGTGAGCCTGTCCAAATAAAATGATGGCCAGCTTTCAGCTACCGACCCTCGGAGTTCCGCCAGCAGTGACTGCCCACTCGCTTGCTGGCCTTGCCCACTTTTACCCGCGCCTGAGCCACGTTGACGGGTGTGCCTCGACGGTTTCCTCGACTGCCGGTGGCGTGGGAAAAAAAACATCAACTGCTGTTCATGGCAGAGCGGCAGGAGCCGAACCTTGAAAAATGGGAATGAGACACATCCAGGGCCGGCCTCAGCTCATTATAAGCCCTCACTCCCTCGTCCAAGCTCGTCTTTTGTTCGCCATGCCGCACGTCCCGGTCTAATCCCAGGTTTACGGTAGCCGAGCTCGCCGTTGTCAGGCCCGGCTAAAATTGCATTCTCCACTGCCGGCGGATTCCCGGTCGCTCTAAATGAGGCGACGGCAAAACACATATACGCCTCGCAGGGATCCCAAACGTCGGAGAGCCTAACTTTGCCTTGCCTTAGAGGGGGTCATCGCCAAGCCGGATACACCTGGTAGCCGGATGCGCTATTTGGTGGGAACCCCACCAAACAGCATTATACCTAATAAGTTATCTCTAGCGTCTTTTTATTGGGGTATACCTTATAAATATATATTTAAATAAATTCTTAAAGTTTTCTCTACTTATTAAGATTTTTAAAATAATTTTATTTAAATCAGTATTAAATATATAAAAGTATTAAAATAAGTAATAAATTTTATTTTTATATCTCTATTTCTATAATTTTATATCTTTAGAATAGAAATATATATAAGCCTACTTTAACTTTTATATTATATATTATAAGATAGAGTATTATATTATAGATATATGCTATATATTTGTATAGTATATATATAGATATTAGTA